>CM033735.1:4487147-5087147 GCA_019671005.1 Hibiscus mutabilis | reverse complement strand
TGATTAAAAAAAATGGACCCAGCTTGGTTATTCATTAGCCGGCGGAGAATGGAATCATGGAAGATTTGGGCCTCTCTGTGCCAGCAGTTAGTACTCGCCAAACTTTTCTATAATTTTTCCTTTCAATTTCCATTTGTTTGCAAACACAAACTCATGCATTTGCATAAGCTTCCACTTACTTAAAGCACAATAGAGCTGTAGGTGAGTTTATGTAACTATCTTACTCGGATTTAGGTGAGTGACATATTGATAGATTGGACATGGATATTTGCGAAAAAAATGAAGAATCCTTTGTAATCTTTCTCTCCAATTTGCAGTACTCTGTTTTCGGTTCGATAATGACAATTGGAGGAATGGTAGGAGCAATTCTAAGTGGGAAGATAGCTGATCTTATCAGTAGAAAACGTTTAAGTTCTTCTTCTTCTTCTTTAAGCCTTTACGTCTTCCGAATATCGAATAATTCTAAAAGGTTTCAAGTTAAACTCCATTGAATAATGCTTTATTCCTCTAAATTAATGTGGTTCTCTGAAGTCTTCTGCACTGCCGGGTGGCTATCAATAGCATTTGCAAAGGTTAACTTCCGGTTCATGTAGCTATATGTTTACTTGTTATTGTAGCTCCATATAGACCAATTCATGAGAAGATCTTAAAAGGGTTAATGTTCAATTCTTGATGGAAGAATGCCTTGTGGCTGGACATTGGAAGGCTGTTGGTCGGTATCGGAGTTGCTATGATTTATTATGTGGTAATGCACTAAGGTTTGCAGTTCATATTTCAACTTAAACCAGTGTTTAAGTTGAGATACATATAAAGATAGCTGAATTCTCCATATGAAACAGGTACCTGTTTATATAGCTGAAATAACACCTAAAAGTCACCGGGGTTCCTTTGCATCATCAACTATGGTAAAATATACTTAACCCAATTGACAATGTGATTTTTCAACTTAACATTAATTAGATACGAGTTCCTTTTATCGTGCAGTTGATGATTGCTTCTGGTTTTGCACTGATGTTTTACATTGGAACCTTGATTTCATGGCGCTCCCTGGCTATGATCGGTATATGCTCCGGTTTTTTCTTTTTTATTAGATAAAGCAAAAGGTAGTGTTAATTAAGTTTAATGTTTTGTCCATCATGTTTCCTTCAGGTGGTATTCCCTGTGTAGTACAGATAGTAGGCTTGTTTTTCATTCCAGAGTCCCTTAGATGGCTGGTAAGTCTAACTCCAGAGTCTTCGGAAGCGTTTTAAGTCCGTAACATGTTAGAACAAGATATAAGAGAAATTATGCACTTCATTCTTTACTTGTGAGTCGATACTGCATAAGTGCAAAATATGAATGGCTTCT
Source organism: Hibiscus mutabilis (assembly GCA_019671005.1). Classification (NCBI taxonomy): domain Eukaryota; kingdom Viridiplantae; phylum Streptophyta; class Magnoliopsida; order Malvales; family Malvaceae; genus Hibiscus; species Hibiscus mutabilis. The sequence continues at coordinate 5,085,800 of CM033735.1, read as the reverse complement.
GCAGGCAAAATCTGGTCAAGAAAAAGAGTTCGAAGCTTCCTTGAAGCGTCTTAGGGGAGACCCGGATATTTCTGAAGAAGCAGCTGATATCAGAGTAACATTTTAGCTTCATATCTTTTGGTTTTTCCCCCAGGAAAATTGTGAACACATGTTTTCTCATGATGTGTGCTTATATTCTCTTGTAGGATTATATGGAAACTTTTGAGCAACAGACAGAAGCAAGTTTCCTTGAATTATTCCAAAGGAAATATGCTAATTCACTCATTGTGAGCTGAGAATAGCATCAGATTAATAAACTGCAATCACCTTTTATGACTTGTCTGGTCATTTTATAAATGGCTTCATGGAATTTGCAGGTTGGAATTGGTCTAATGTTATTGCAACAGCTAGGAGGAAGCGGTGCCGTGGCTTATATGTCGGTAGCGTATTTGAACAAGCCGGTAAATTTACATCTTCCGTGTTGGTCCATATATAACTATTTCAGCAGAAACTATTTTCGTTTGTCAATACAAGATCTTGTTTGCAACAGGTATATCAAGTGGCCTTGGCCTTCAAGTTACATCTTCTTTTCAGGTACCTTCATGACTTCTTTACCAACTTTTAGATAATGTCAAATTATGCTCTAAGAATTTCCGAGACACGGCGATAACATTCATTTCTGCAGATTCCGGTGGCTATTTTAGGTTTACTTTTAATGGATAGATCCGGCAGACGACCACTTCTGTTGGTTAGTTTTTCAAAGAATTCAATTTAAGATAGTAAAGTTGTTGAACAAACAAGATAGAAGGAGTAGTATTTCAATCCAATTCTATGCAGGTTTCTGCAAGTGGAGTGTGTTTCTCTTCTTTTATCTTAGGACTGTCATTCTGCTTTAAGGTATAATCTTCAAAAGACTTTCTTTTCTTGTTTCAACTCTTTCCAATTCTCTTTCTGAAAACTTCAATGCCATTTTTCAATCAGGAACTCCCCAATCTAAAGGCGCTTACTCCATTTCTAGCGCTTACCGGCGTTTTGGTTCTTCGGTCGCCTTACTATCTTCTGCTTTGCACTTATTTTGCCAATAGGCCATGGCCACAATCATGACTAGGATCATGCTTCTCAATACATGATTCTTTGTGGAATCTGCATGCATATACACAACTGTATGTATGTATATGCTGAGCCAATAAACTGATCGATACTGCAAACTCAGGTCGGTGCTACAGCTTTCACAATAGGCATGGCAGGAATACCATGGATTATAATGTCAGAGGTATGTGCCAATTCCGAGACCGAAAGCTCCGTCCTTCAGTATCCGGAGACGAGACATTCATTCGAGTAAAACATGGTCCATATTCTTTTTTCAGATATTTCCTCTGAATGTTAAAGCTAAAGCTGGAAGCCTGGTGACTTTAGTCCACTGGTCTGCTGCTTGGATCACTACTTACAGTTTCAATTTTATGATGGAATGGAGCTCAGCAGGTCATCCTCCATTTCTTCTCTAACAGAGCAAATTAACATTACATTTCTGAACTAAAATGTATCAGCAAACATGATTGCATGAACATTTTTCGTTTTCGCCGGAATCTCGGGCTTAACTGTTGGATTCGTGGCCAAGTTGGTTCCGGAGACAAAAGGGAGAACGCTGGAGGAAATACAAGCATCCATCACTCAGTTTATGTAACTAGTTTTATCTCACATGATTTGCACGTGAAGGGATATCAACTTGTATATTTTGAATATTATTCAAAAATACTTATGAATTTTGTAAAATAAAATAAAATGGTTTATATAATTTATAAATTTATGATATTAAAACAATTATATATTTAAAAAGTGAAAAATGCTAGCATTTCAAGAATTAAAATATTATAGGTACAAGAATCCAATTTATCAAACTTGTAAATAAAAGTTTTGTTATATAATACTACACACGTACAATATTTTAATTGATGTTTATGATGTATAAATTTATTCATGTTATACCTCATATTTATCATCATCCAGTCCTCTTTAAAGAAGACTCCCCGACAGTCTCATCACTAGGAATTCGAAAAATATACTTCGCATGCCTCCAAATCCAGAGCTCCTATATAGGGACAGAACTATGAATAAGTTAGGAGAGCTGACAATATTTTTATAAATATTTTGATATAATAATATTTGAAGTTTTTTAAAGTTTAAATACTAGTCAAATAAGAATTCTGTCTTTTTTAATTTTTAATTTTAAAGGCTTAGTAGAGTCTTGCATTTCCTACTGTTTGATCCTAATTTCGTCTATGTTACCTTATATCTAGACCCTTTTTTTTTCTGAAAGTCATAAAGAATTACTCAAAGACTACATACACTTTTTGGATAATCTATATCCCGATAAGCTCGACATTAGTCTATCTGCCTCAACAGTCAAATCTATTGTTTGACGCACAGACCTGCTAGCTAGGTTAGCACGTCAATAAACATCAATCAGCTAGACCTAACTTTGTCATCCATAAAAAGTATCATTCTCCCTAAATGCCCCAAGAATAAACTTGGATCGATAGAATCAATATTGCACAAAAAGACTCTTCCATCACTACTTAACTTCTCCGGTTTCACCTCTCATTTCGTCCCCTTTTATTTCGACTACTGTTTATTACGACTTTTTATACAAATCAAAAGGGGCGCCTGAAATTATCGCAATCTCCTCCGTCCTCGACTCTATGATGTCATCCGAGTATTGACATCAACGATTCATATAATTTATTAACCAATTAAAATAATTAATTGTAAATAACAATGTATCAAAATTGCTTAATTATAAAATATATAATTTTATTATAAAAATAGACAATTTTCGTACAAAAGCTATTGGTTTAATTATAAATATAATTAGGATGAGCCATAATTCCATAGAGGAATGATTTGTAAATGTTGGATTCAAATCTCATGTCATCTTTCTTGTTATCTCTCAAATGTAGTATGAACCTAACAAGCAGTACCGTTGAAAAAGCAGATGATATTCTTCCTAATAAATTTAGGTTCGATCGTAATATCGGTGAGGTATGTATACTTTGTCAAAGGGTTAAAAATATTTATAAACAAATATTATTTTATAATCACCCTTAGACTATTAAAAAATGTATGTTGTATAAACCAAACGAATTAAACTTCAAGTTCCATTATTTATTAAATAATTAATAATAAAGAAATAATATTTTAGTAGTATTTTATTTTTAACCATCATTAATCTCTCATTTTATTAGCGTTTGCGACGAATTTTATATTGTTGATCAGGCCTAAAAAGTTTGCGGTGTGACCTATTTGGTCAATAAATAAAATTGAAAAAATAATTAAATTTACATAAAAATAATTTAATAATTAAAATAAAAATGTTTTTAATAATTTGGTGATGGAAAAGGTGACATTATACAATTTTTCTAAGACTTTTGAATCTCTAAATTATTATTACGGTGAGGATTTTACTTGAATATCATCAATAGTTTGGGAAAAAACTTTGATACACATTACGCGTGTCATTTAGTTTTAGGGGTTAGAGTTTTAGTTTATGATTTAAGGTTTAGGGGTTTAGGTTGTAGCGTTTAGAATTTAGGGTTAGTGTTTAGAATTTAGGGTTTAGAGTGTGGGGTTTAGTTTTTTAGGGTTAGGGTTATGAATTTAAATTTTGAGTTTTTATAGTATAAATACACAAGCTTGTGTAAAATTAATTTTACACAGCCTGTGTATCAAAGTTTTACTCATAATTTGGAGGTAATTATTTTCGAATTGTAAAACGGATAAGTGTGTTATTCTGGGTAATTATTTAAATTTTACTTTATATGATCTCATTTAAGAGAATTTATTTGAAAAAACACCGTAGTTTCCTAGTATAACACCCTTATAATATGTCTTGTATCATATATCAAACAACCTTAGAAAAATATAGTAATTTGTTTATCCCATCATGAAAAAAACATTATTTTATCAACGATAAAATATAGTTATTTGTTTTGATATTTAATTATTTCACAAATTAGCTTTATAGTTGTTATTAAATGGAATTAAATCTTAGAAAAATATTTTGTGAATTATTTATTCAATCTAATATTAAATAAATCATGTAATTGGTCCATCTCATAATTATTCATTAATCTGTATAGACCGAACTATTAAGGGGTGGAAGGGAGCCATGCTTCCAACCTAAATAAAAATAGATTAATAATACTTCTATTCCCCTTTTTAAATATTTATATTTATCCACAATCTCAATATGTTTCCACCATACTAAATACTAATTTCTATACATTTTTGTTATTCGAACCAAACTTTATTTTTAGACTCGTTATACCACCGCGCCGTCAACTTCTTAACGTTGTGATGACCTAGATGGGATACTCGTTTTGTTGCCGCTATTTTGATATTGAATTGCCCAAAACGACGCCATTTTGCTAGAGAAAAATAAAGAAAACCATGCACTCAATGGGGATTTGAATCTACAACCTTTAGAATCAAAGACAACCTCATAACCACTAAGCCAACTTAACATATTTGTTTTGTTTCCAGCACAAATAATATATATTCCAAACTGCAGTTTATCATATAAATAATATTACTCTATATAAATAATATAAATATATTAATATACATATATTAATATAAAAATAATTAATAAAATAAAAAGATATAAATATTTTTATATTATAAATATTATTAAATATATAAATATATTATTATAAAAACTAAAAGACTAATTTTCAAAACCCCGAATTTTTCAAAAAGCTCAAAATCCAATAAAACCTTAAACCCTAACACTAAACTATAAACCTTAAACCCTAAAATTTTATTCACAAATAAATAATATTAAAATATATAAACAAATAATATATTATTATAAAAACTAAAAAACTAATTTTAAAAAAATTTAAAATTTCGAAAAAAAAACAAAAAATCACCAAAACCCTAAAGCTTAAACCTCAAATCCATCCATTTTAGTTGCTAATGGGTTTATGATTTTAGGGTTTAAGATTTATAATTTAGGGTTTTAGGTAAGAATTTAATGTTTTGGTGGACTTTGGGGTTTTTTCGTAAATTTTGGAAATTTTGGGGGGTTTTGAAATTGATTTTTTAGTTTTTATAATAATATATTATTTATTTATATATTTAATAATATTCGTAATATATATTTTTTATTTAATAGGAATATTTTATTTATTAGTTATATATATTAATATATTATTATGTATATTAATATATTTATATTATTTATATAATAAAATAAATTGAATTAATCTTAATTGCGGTTTAGAATATATATTGTTTGTGCTAGAACAATTTAGAGATATTAAATTAGTTTAGTGGTTAGGAGGTTACTTTTGATTCTAAAGGTTGTAGGATTGAATCCCATTAAGTGCATGGTTTTTTATATTTTCCTCTAACCAGCCGTTTTGGGCAATTTAGTATCAAAATAGCTAGACCAAAACGATGTCGTTTTGGTCTAGCATCCAAGTCATCCCGACGTTAAGGAATTAACGGCGCGGTGGTATAAACGAGTCCAAAATAAATTTTAGTGGTAAAATTGAACTAATTAAAAATTTAATAATAAAAACGAGTCACACCCAATAATTTGATGGTACCTGACATAGTTTACCCTATTTTTTTAAATGAGTTAAATCCCGCACCTAAATTTGGTCCGGTTTTTGGTGCTGTTGACAGAGGTTCCAATGTGTGGATACCCTGCCCGAGGGTTGCGTTAAGCTAAATTCTGATGGGTTCGGCCTGGGGTCGATGGTCAGGCTTTATGTGGAGTAATGGTTTTTTTTTTTTTTTTAATTTAGTGGCATATCATCGGTAGTAGAAGCGGAGTTGTGGGAAGCTTACTAAGTTAGCTTGCGTATGACATATTGGCTTTCGATTATTTTGGTTGAAATTGATAATGTAGATGCATTTTGTCTGATTTATATCAGCGTGATTGACTGATTCGATTTTAACATGTGTTTCAAGATGATAACAAGATTAATAGGGATGGCAACAGGGCGGGCGTCGCTATTAAATCCGCTCTGCCTCGAACTTAAATATTAACTTACCCGACTCAATATACTAACACTTAAACTCGACTCCGTCCCCACCCGTCTCAAAAATTTAAAAACATTAATCTTCGTCGAGGAAAAATGTTAGATCTGACCAATCCTCTACCACAATCACAAGTTATGGTTTCAAGGGACTTTACCTATATAAAAAATAAAATAAAACTAATTTTAAACTACCCACATGTTAAATTACATATTTAAAATAATAAACTTGAATTATGGACTGTCATAATCGAATATATTAAAACTTGAACAACATCTAACAAAATTTTATGATAAGCACAAACCCAAAAACAAAAATAACTTAAAACCCATAAAAGTGTTTATATATAGTGATACCTTTTATAAATATAATAAAAAATATATATAAAAAATAAGAATATACCGAGGCGGGGCAAGGAATTTCTAGCATATACCCGAACCCGCCCCGACTTCATGCTTTTCAAGGCTCATCCCACCCTGCTTCGATCTTCGAAATTTTAAGGGAAAAACTCGGTCGGGTCAAGTCGGGCCACCCGAGTTGGGTCGGGATGAGTAATTTTGCCATTCCTAACAAGATAACATATAGTATGACAAAAATATTGAACCTATGTTGTTTTAGGACCATTTATGCTCATTTTCTCTTATTTCACAAAAAAAGTTAATTTTTAAATGTAAAATATATGGTGTTACTATAAAATTTTAGAAGTAAATTTATATATTTTGCACATGTTGTACATATTTTTTCTTGAATTCTTTAAAAGTAATCTTATAAAATATTTACTTGAAATTATTTTTCCTTTTATCGAAGATTTTTTTTTCACTTTTGTCTCACTATATAAATGTTTTTAAAAATTGGTTTATTTGTAAATTTGTCTCTCTTCAATCATTTATATTTTGCCCTCCAACCCTAAATCCTAGTCCTGATCATTAATAAATATACTTTTTATATAAAATATTTTATGGTAGGTATGATAAAATCTAGTTTATATTTCCCACAAGAGTCTTCATCACACATTAGTAATTTATGTTTATATCTTAGTCTATTTTAAAACTTAGATAAACTATACGTACGTCTATATATTATGCTGCTCCAACTTGAGACTCTTTAAAAAATATATCATCTATTGTCATTAGGACCAGAGATTATTTAATTTGGCTCTTTAAAAGGTATAGATTCATCATTGAATATGGTTCTTTAAAACAATTTCCAACGTAGAAAAAATGGAGAGGGAAAGCATGGAAGAAGGGCTATTAACAGGCATGCATGGACCGCCAAATGAAACAAAACCAAGCAGTGCCGGCGATGACAGTCTTACCGACAATCTCAACACGCCACCATTGCGGGCACCTTCCTCGTCGACACCTGTTCTCGTCTTCAGCACGTTTGTTGCTGCCTGCGGCTCATTCGGCTATGGCTGTGCAGTAAGCTCTTCACTTTCTTCTTCACATTTTTCAACATGAAGATGTTCATTTGTTTTTACAATATCATCTAACTTTGCATGAAACACAGCTCGGTTATTCATCACCTGTGAAGACTGGGATCATGGAAGACTTAGGCCTCTCTTTGCCAGCAGTTAGTACACCCCAATCTTCTCTACCATTCGGTTCTTGTTTGTGACTTTATAAATTTGTAATCTTTACCACCAATTTTCAGTACTCAGTTTTCGGTTCCATAATCACTATGGGAGGAACGGTAGGAGCAATTCTAAGTGGGAAGATAGCAGACCTTATTGGTAGGAAAGTAGGGTGGTAAATGAGACGAGACAGATCGTGAGTTATTTAAGCCTGACTCGATCAACACTCGGTTCAATTGAACATGACTCGAATTTGAACTTGGCTCGAGTTATTAACGAGCCAAGCTGAGCTACTAAATACTCGACTTGAAAAGCTCGCGAGCAACTCGAAAATATAATATACTAAGTGAACTAAAATATACATTGTTGGGTAATAATAATAATAATAATAATAATATCACAACACTCAACTTGACTTAAGCTCAAACTCGGCTTGAGTTTTTAACGAATCGAGTCGAGGTCAACATTATTCGGGCTCGACTCGGCTCATTTACGCCCTTGTCCCAAAGATCTAATGATCCTATAAGATTTCCTAGTTAGTAAATTCCATTGAAGCATGGTTTTATTCCTCCACATTAACGTATTCATATGCTGTGGAAAAACAGACAATATGGTTTTCTGAAGTCTTCTGCACTGCTGGGTGGCTGGCAATGGCGTTTGCAAAGGTTAGCTTCCTCTTTGAATTATTTTCTTTTTTCCCTTGAAGCCAGGGATTCAAATAGCGGTCTGCAATGACCACAATAGTAAATATTATGTCTACGATCGCAATAAGACACTGCGATCGAAAACGCGACTACAACTACAGTTTAAATCTCTTCTTGAAGCTTAGTTTTGTCCTATGTTTAGTGGTTATTGTAAGATCTTGAAAGGCTAATGTTGAATTGTTGTTGGAAGAATGCTTTGTGGCTGGACATCGGAAGGCTGTCCATCGGAATTGGAGTCAGCATCATTTCTTATGTGGTAATGTAATCAGGTTTGCAGCTCATTTTTCAGGATAAAAAATCTTTTTTTTCTTTTTATGTTTCAAAATTAAAAAATTAAATTTTAAGTCTTAACCCTAAATTTTAAACTATACCTTTAAAAATTACATCATATTCTAAATTTTTTAAACTTTAACTCTAAACAAAAACCTTAAATTATAACCCTACAAATAAAGGATTTATATTTCATTTTTCATCAACTTTGTAACAGTTTTAACTAACTTCTTACTAGTCTAGAGGTGCTCATGGGATGGGCCTACACGATATGGGTTCAAGATTAGGTTTAGTTTTTTAACATGTGGCTCAGATCAACACGAATGATAATATATAATTTATTTAAGTTTAGTAATAAAATATATAAATATTATTTAAAATTGTATTTTTATTATTTTTCAAAAAGTGAGACTGACGATTTGGGATGGCTCGGGACCGGGACTGAAAATATCATTTAAATTGTGCTTAGTGTCAATGTGCCATTATCTTATTCCCAAAAGACATATCTGATAGGATGTGCAGAGCCACTGTATTTATATCCCAAGAGCTCTATTTTTTTTCCGATGTGGGATTAATGACCTCGTCTCTTTTCAGGTGTGACATTAGGCACAACTTATAAATATCTCTACCGAAAACACAAAAAGTTTTGCACTATATTAAATTCTGTAGTTTTACATTTTCTTAGACGTCTAAATAAAAATAAAAATAAATGAATTAATTTTAGAAAATAAGATTTTTAAAGTTAAAACTTATAAAAAAATAATGTCATTCATTCATTTTTTTTATTTTATTGTCTAAAAAAATGTATAACTTTTCACATGATATAAAAGGATCTTATTCATATATATAATAAAGTTTACACAAGTTAGTTAAATTCAAGGTTTAGAGTTTAAAGTTTAAGGTTTATAGGTTATATTTTAGGGTTTTAAGTTTAGGAATTTAGATTTAAGATTTTAAATAAGGATTGTTTAATATTTTTTACACGGTTTGTGTATCCATATGCAATCAATATATATACAGGGTTAGGATACACTTACACTATATAAAACTCAATTAGTTTACACTTTTTTGAATCATTGGATGATGGTAAATAAATGACAAAGATTATTAATATATAAGTAGGAAAATACTTTGATACACAAGTTTGTGTAAACTTTACACAAGTCTTTTAATTTTAGGGTTTAAGGTTTAGGAGTTTAGCGTATATGGTGTAGAATTTAAGGTTTATGGTTAAAATTTAGAGTTTAGGATTTAAGGTTTAAGTTTTAGGATGTTATAGTTTTGATTTAAGTTTTAAATTTTATAGAAGAATTGTGTAGCTTGTATATTAAATATAACCCTAATAAGTATTATGCCACGCTTGTTACACTCATCATGTTTTCAAATTTCTTTTTTATGGATGTTTTTAAACTGGGTGTGGCGTCCCACGACATAGGATAATGGTGCCATATTGGGTAATTATTTGAATTTTATTTTATTATATAGCCTCATTTAAGAAAATTTATTTAGAAAAAAACATCATATTACTTAATAAATCATTTTTATTTTGTGCCTTGTAGTATAGGTTAAACAATTTTTCAAAATTAGTAGAAATAAATTTTTTTAACAAAAATACTGCATATGAGATTTAACTTTTAACAACGTTGACATAAAAATCCTGTGCACATCACGTTAACAAATAAATAATTTTAAAATATATAAAATTAAAAAATACATGAAAATATAAAAATAGCATGAAAAACCACGTGGGCTATCATTTTTATATAGAAAAAAGAAACAATTTAACTTTTTTAAGTCTTAAGGGTCAAATTATTAATTTTGTCAAAGACTAGATTTAGTAAAAAAAATAAAGATTAAAATAACCAAAGTTGTAAGCACTTGTGGTTAATTTTATCATTATGCATATTCTTTAATAAAATTCTTATGGATTAATTTGATGTATAGTCAAAGTATGAGATTATGTCCATTTACTTAAAAAGTTGTTTTAATAGTCTAAAAATAATTACAAGGTAGTATCTGTTCATACATATTTTTAACTTTTTGACAATGCACACACACTTTGTAAATAGAGCGATTGAACTCGTGTCTCTTGGGATAAACATTATCTATTTTTGCACCGAAATCACTTGTTGGATTCATTTATTAAAAAGTAAAAAAACTAAAGTTTCTTACTTTTTAGATTTAAAAATTATAATCCAATCGTTGACACTGTTAATATTTATTGTTGAAATTTACTTATACATGTATACTAATTGAGTCCATAATTTATTTTTAAAATTGATAGGATTACATGAGTATTGATGACAAGTTTTGATGAAAGATGCCAATAATGTCAACAATTAGACATAAGATAAAAAAAAAGAATAGCCAAATTATCTTTTTTAAGCATGAGGATTAAATTGTATTTTTTTTTTCAAATAAAGGGATTGACAACACATTTTAACAAATAGTTTTTAAAAAAAATTATAATTGATAATTTAATTTATTTAAAAAACATAATTAAAAATCTAAAATGATTCCAAAAATGCTTGTGATAATATCAAATTATAATCTGTATATTAAATTTAAATCAAAAGGAAATTATACTTCATTATATCACATTATTATAAAATGTTAAATTTTATTAATTTTAATTTACTACTATTTCCCCTCGTTTTTTTTTAATTTTGAAATATTTTTATCAAACTTCGTTTTCTCTAATAAAATCATGTGTGTTGATCAAAAAAGATATAATACTTTCATGAAAACTTAAATAATAATTAACTTTATAATGTTTGAACGAATTAATAAAAAATAAGTGCAAAGTTTATAAATTTTAAATTTAAACAAAATAATAAAAATATATATTTATATTTTAATGTAGATCAATATAGAGTGAACTCTATTTTTTAATTATTCATTTAATTACATATAAATAAAATAATAAAACTACATATTTAGACACGATAATTATGTTAATGCTAAAATTTAAGAAGGTATCTATGACATTGTTTGGTAAATAACGGGTTGAGCCAAAACTAGAGGTTTGAGTTAATATTAAAGGTTTGACCAGTCAAATTCACTAATTTGAATGTTTAATGAATAGAAGATTGGGGTGGCAATTTAATTTTGAAAAAGCTGCTAATATGAGCTTTTTGAAACTAGAGGTTTTGACATCAAAGTTATAAAGACTATTTTACTCTTAATAATTATCAAAAATCTCTAAATAACTCCAGGTTTAACCTTTTCTATTTTAATTATTTAGTGTCACATATTTACATTGCGACATTTGTAAACTAATAATTTTTGTTTTTTATTCTCACACATTTATATTTGTAGTTAAATTTAATAATTAATTAAATTATATTAAAAATAATTCTATAAATAACAAGTTAATATATAGATCCTTCAAATATGCTTGGTACTATTATATTAAAAAAATTATTTTTCATAATCAAATTATTAAACAAGTATCGAATATAATCATGTCCTTTTATGTCATTTTGTTTGTTTAAATAATCAAATAGTTATCAGCTATTAGTTAATTTTACTGAACACTTTTATACAATTAGCTAATATAATCTGCTAGTTAATCAACTAATGTAATCATCTATTCTCTAATTTAATCCGTTATCAGTTATCCGCTAATTGCTAAACAAGGCCTATATCTTTTGATATATATATATATTGTTCACACTGAGTTTTCCATATGAAACAGGTACCAGTTTACATAGCTGAAATAACACCTAAAACTCACCGGGGTTCATTTGCATCTGCAAATATGGTAAAATATACCTAACCTAATTCACAATCAGATTTCTCAACTTAACATTAATTAGATACGAGTTCCTTATATTCTGCAGTTGATGAATTCTTCTGGGTTTACACTTATGTTTTACTTTGGAACCTTGGTCTCATGGCGCTCCCTGGCTATGATCGGTATATACTTCATTAGGCCTCCGTCAGGGGCGGAACTAGAAATTTGTAAAGGGGACCAAAATGAAAATAAAAAAACTAAAAATTTATAAAGGAGGGACCAAAATGAAATTAAAAATTTAAGGGGGGTCATACTAAGATTTTACAAATTTTTAAGGGATTATAGAGCTAATTTTACCTTTTTTCTAAAAAATATATTCTATTTCTAATGGAAAAGAAAAGTTGGCGGGGACCATACCCCTTTTTTCCCCTGCTATGTTCCGCCCCTGGATTCCGCAAAATCCAATCCAGATTAATTGAATGTCGGATACTGGTGTTAAACAAAAAAAAGTTTAATGTTTTATCCATCATGTTTCCTTCAGGTGCTATTCCTTGTGTAGTACAGATACTGGGCTTGTTTTTCATTCCAGAGTCCCCTAGATGGCTGGTAAGTATATATATATATATATCAGTAGTTTGGCCAATCTTTGGATGCTTTTCAACTTAAACGCAAAATGCAACTGGCTTTTGTAGGCAAAATGTGGCCAAGAAAAAGAGTTCGAAGCTTCCTTGAAGTGTCTTAGGGGAGAGGCTCAGATATTTCTGAAGAAGCTGCTGATATCAGAGTAGAACTTCAGTACCATATCTTGTTATCTTCTTAAGATTGTGTGAACACTTAATTTTTCTCATGGTAACAATTAATTCTCTTGTAGGATAATATGGAAACTCTAGAGCAACAGACAAAAGCAAGTTTCCTTGAATTATTCCAAAGGAGATATGCTAATTCACTCATTGTGAGCTGAGAACAACATTAGATCTATAGGCTAATCCCTTTTATGACCGGCCTGATCGTTTTATAAACGGATTCTTGGAATTTGCAGGTTGGAGTTGGCCTAATGCTGTTGCAGCAACTAAGAGGATGCAGTCCTATGGCATATTATGCTGGTAGCATATTTGACGAAGCAGGTTCTTACTTCTTACATAATTATTGCAGCAGAGATTATTTTTGTTTCCAATACAAGTTTTACATGGAATTCAAAAAAGAAAAAAAAAAAAAAACAAGATGAATACACAATTCTTGTTTGCAGGTTTCTGCAAGTGGAATTGTAGCGATGTCTTTTTTTCGCTAAAAAACGAGTTTTCGAAGGTGTTTGTGATTTTTCGGATATAAAGTATTTATTCCGTGGGGTTTTGAAAATATCGTATTTTATTAAAAATTGGAGTCGCCACCGGCCACTTAGGTAGGCCGGACACCATAAAACCAGAGATTCAAAAAACTTTGAGTTCGGGAGTCGGTTACGGATGGGGAGGGATTAGCACCCCACACCGCCCAAAATCGGTACTTTAATAATTACCGCGTTAATAATATTAGACTTTCCGGATTAAAGTGATGATTAGTTTAAAATTCGGTTATAATTGCGAGTAAATTTTAAGGGCCCCATTATCCGGGAGTAAAAACTCAACCACTATCACTACGCCTGATACTGACCCCGTTTACGCTCGGATAAAAGGGTACCGCATTGACAAATTATATTCCATTATGCAACATTAAAACCAATAAAAACATACATCCACATTGACATGATACTAAAACATGAATATTACAATGTTAAACAAAAGTATTGAAATACGTAAAAATATAACCCATCATAATATAAAACAAGGTAAACATGAACGAGAGAAACGTGCTTCAAGATTAAATTCTAATCGTATCATGCTTGCGCCTATAAAAATCATAGATAATATACATGACATATACATAAAAAGGGGTATGAAATTAACGAGTCAACAACACCACAAAAACGTGCTAAAACCTTATCAATGACATAATTAACATGTAAAAATAACAACAAAAACATTACATATAACGAACAATATCATACTATCAAGTAACCTTCAAAGAAGCGAAACGGACATAAAAACATGGTATTTGTGAGACCAAACACGCCATAAATTAATATACATCCTAATGTACAAAACGAACATAATAAACTAATGTGTAAACATGATATGCAAATTAAGTTAAATATAACAACAAAAGGCATATGTAATACGAACGATCAAATTAAAACACAAAAATGATATGATACACGATAAAACATAAATAGACAAGGCATGAATGAAACATATGTAAATATGATGTGCAATATAACACATTAAAAATAGATAAAAAGGATAAAAGACATAAAAATTTAAAGCATCAGAAGGACTGAAATGAAAAGAAACAAAACCTAAAAACAGAAGTTAAATAGACAAAAGACGTAATTAGGGACTTGATTAAAAACTGAATTAAGCTCCAAAGGACCTATCGAGTAATAAACCCATGCGGCAAGCTCAAAGTGAAAATTTCGAAAACGCGGGATGGTTCATCATGTGATTTCACCATTTATAAATCTGATTTCGGTTAATTTAGTGATCAAATCGAAATAAAACCGAAAAGGAAAAGGACCAGAATTGTAATTGATCCATGCGGCGAGCTCAAAACGAAAAATCTAGAAACGCGGAGGGACTAAAGCCGTTGTTATACCATTTTTAAAATGACCCTGTCTATAAATAAACCCCTTCAGCCCGAAATCTGCCTCTTTGGCATTTTAAAATTTTTGTTTCAAAAATAAACCCTCCCCCTCTTATTATTCTCTCAACTCGAAACCAAATGAACCTACACCGGCCGCCACAATCCTCAGAAATCGGTGAGCTTCCGCCGTATCGGCCCCCTCAGACCACCGCCGGCAGCCGTTCGCCGGCATCGGCGGTCCTCGAACCAGGGCCTAAAACACCCTTTTTTTCACTCTAAACCCACCTACGACCTTAGATTTTAGAAGAACGAGACCTATTTTCCTAGATCTAAAAAACAAAAGCCGAAACTTTTTCCCTTTTTTTATAAAAAGTTTTGTAAACCAAGACCAAACAACCCCTCCCCTTTACCGGTTCACCGTGTTTGGCTTAAGAGCCTTACAGCTTATTACCGCCGGCGGGGGGCTCTTTCGACGAGGGTAAGAACTGAGTTCTTTTCGTTTTTTTTTATATTCTTGATGCCCTTGAAAGATATGCATGCTATAAAAGTAGCAAGAAAAATACCACTGGACTTGCGTTGCCTCTTTTTTTTTTGTATTTCTGAAAAACTGGTGATAATACACTTTCTGTTGGATGCTATATCCTTGTTTTTTTCTCTGTTTTTTGTAGAATATAATACATATTACATCTTGTTCGATTTGGTACTGACACTCTGTATTCTCATTTTTTGTGCATCTGAGCATGGTGGTTGGTACGGCGGTATGGTGGAGGAGTGGAGAGAGTCATGGTGGTGGTGTCCTCTGTCAGATCCATTCACGGCCGTTGGATCAGATCTGATCCAACGGCTATGATTACATGGGGGATGAGCGGCCTAGATCGAGCCTTGAAATGAGTGCAGCTACATCTGATCTTGACGCGTGGCAGAGGGGTAATGAACGGTCTCGTGCGTGCGTTTCACGAGCGAGTGGGAGGCGAGTGGTCTGGAGAGTGACATCACGCGCTCCAGCTGGATTATCTTGGACTGATCTGGACCGTTGGATCAAGACTTGATCCAACGGCCCAGATGACGGCGGCTGCAAGATAAAGGAGGGTTATCAGACTTAGTTTTTAGGGTTTTTAATATACTGAGTCAGGCCAATATGGGCCTTGTAACGTTATTTTGGGTCTGTAATATATATTTTTGGGTTTTTGTAATATATTGGATTGGACTGTTAATTAACATTTGGGTTTTATATTTTAGATTTTATTTTACATTAGTCCAATAATAATAATAATAATAATAATAATAATAATAATAATAATAATAATAATAATAATAATAATAATAATAATAATAATAATACGATATTACATACATACGTACACGTGCACATTCATATAAGTGTGACATATGAATACACATGCAAACATTAATTAATGTAACATACTAACATACATGCATATAATAACACACATGATAATCATGAATATCCACACATATTATACGTACAAACTATGCACTCGTAAGGAATGTAAATACACGCGCGACATACATACACCATATTACTTACTAATGCACACATCACACACCCTATACGTACACTAATCATGCATATAAACATATAATGTAATATGTATACATGCAATAATAATTCCCCATTAATTATTATACTAATATATTAACAATATTTACAAACCGGATAAAAATGAGTGATTACAGGAATGTGTTTCGCTTGCTTTCTCCGGGGAGTGTCATTCTGCCTTAAGGTATAACAAAGTTTGGTTCTCTTCTTCAAGAGACTGTCATTTTCTTGTTTGATTCTTTCCACTTCTGTTCTTTTTCCCTGAAAACTTCAATGCTATTTTTCAATCAGGAACTCCCCAATCTGAAGGCACTTACTCCGTTTCTAGCACTTACCGGCGCTTTGGTACTTCAGTTTTACTGTCTTCTGTTTTGCATATATTTTGCCAATGGCCATAACCATGACTAGGATTAGGCAGCTTGAGTACACACAACATGATTCTTTGTACAATCTGCATGCATATCCCCAACTATATGTATATATTGAGGCAAATTACATGTATAAACTAATCGATACGCAAACTCAAGTCATTGATAGGCTTGGCAGGAATACCATGGATTATAATGTCAGAGGTACGTACCGACTCCGAGGTCGAAAGCTTCATCATTGCTCACATAGTAAGCTTGCTCCGGTATCTGGAGACGAGATTCATTAGACTAAAACATGGTCCATATTCTTTTTCAGATATTTCCTGTAAATGTTAAGGCCCAAGCTGGAATCCTGGTGACGTTAGTCCATTGGTTCACTGCTTGGACCACTACTTAGTGTTTCAATTTCATGATGGAATGGAGCTCAGCAGGTCATCCTCCATTCCTTCTCTAACAGAGCAAACTAACATTACATTTCTGAACTAAAATGTATCAGCAAACATCATTGCAGGAACATTTTTCATTTTCGCCGGAATCGCAGGCTTAACTGTTGTATTCGTGGCCAAGTTGGTTCCGGAGACAAAGGGGAGAATGCTGGAGGAAATACAAGCATCGATGGCTCATTTTATGTAATATAAGATTTATTATTGACATGACCGTGGATGTACCAGTATCCACGGCCATGCCAATAATAAATCTTATAACCATTGTTACTCCTTTGAAGAAACCAAGTGAAACCTATAACCATTGTGTGTGATTTCCAAAAACGAGCTGAATTGGATTCTCTGGCTGACATTGATTTTCTGTTGCTTGGTATGAATGAGAGTAGATTACAGAACTCAATCATCTATGTTTACAGATATTAAGGGTTAAAATAATAAAACTTGTGAACATACAAGAGTAAAAACATTATTTTGCCTTTCTTTATAGTTGTTAGGTGAGCTAATAAAGGTAAAACTGAAAAGAATTTAAGGGAGGAATCAAGATTTTTAAATGAAAAAAATACAAATATTTAATGTTGTAAAATTAAAGTACGAGGACTAAATTTTAAATAGTACAAAGATATTTGACATATTTAGACTAATTTTCTATCCATTCATATTTTTAAATTTTGCTACTAAATTCTTAACTTAGCACCGGATACAAACCCCTAGAAAATATCAAATATATATTATTTTCGGTAGAAATTTTATCACCGAAGCTTAAATAGGGATGGGGACGGAGATTGCCGTATCCGAACTATAACTGTAAGGATCCTCAAAAAATATCTGCAAGGATCCTGATATTTTACAAGATTTTTAAAATATATATAGCTCTAATATATATCTTAATAAAAAACTCTAACTTTATTATCACTTCAACTTTTTCTCAAACCTAATCACACTCAAGTTTTTCAACATATTTCTATCTTAGTTTTTAGATATAAACTAAAACCCTCACCTAAATCTTCCCCAGCGTAACACCCTTTCAATCTTTATTGTCTCATAACTGCTTTCGATCGAAATATCCAAATTTCATATTTTCAATTGAATTGACTATTTATTTTGGTCAATAAAATAAAAATTTGGTTTAATATTTTTGGTATAAAGATTTCTCAAAAATCGTGAGGATTCTCGCGAGGAGGGTATGGGGACGAAAAAAAATTCCCGAAACATTTATGTGGACTCTTCAAAACCGTAACCGTAAGTATTGAGGACGAAATGAAAAATGTAAAACCGTCCCCGCCTCACCCGATTCTCACCCCTATTAATTACTGACCTAACAACTATAAAGAAAGGCGAAAACAACTTTTAGTCTTCTACGTTTATAATTTTTAGGCTTAAGAGTGTTTGAAGCCTTTGAACTTTAAAAAAAATTAAGCTCCTAAACTTTTTTTTGCACCCAATTAAGTTCTCAAACCAATAAATTGAATCAATTTATCCCTTTGGCCACTAGTTTTTGACATGTTATTTCTTGAAATATTAATGTCATATGATACACTACAGTTCTGTCTCGTAACATTAATAAATGTTTAAAATTTTATTTTTATAAAAATATAATATAGAGATTAAATTTTAAAATAGTACAGAGTCATTTTATATTTAAACATTTAGTAAATATCAAGGGTTGGATAGGGTGATTTTATTTTAAATCATCTTGATTCGTTCTAAAAAATTCAATTAGAAAATTAACTAATCTCTCACCAAATCCAAGTTTTTCAAATGAGTCAAGTCAGAGACCCAAGAAAATGGATTTATTTTACTATTATTGGTCCAAAGTTGATTTGATGAGCCCTTAAATAAACCTACCTAATATGTCATTTTCTTGTTTGTCTAGCTTTTCTTTCCTCCATCGTAACAGTTATTACAGTTGGCAATGTTTTCTTATTTATTTATTTTCATTTCGTTTTTCTCGTTGAAATATTTAGGAGATTTAAATATTTTATAAAATTACTATTCAAATCTAAAAGCGTCTAAATCTCACTTACAAAAAAAAAAGTAATATCTAATATAATTTATTGGAGTGTGTTCCGTTATAAACGCTGAATTATGGGGTGCATATATTAGTTTACTCCTTGCATGGGATGCTGGTTATCGTAATATAATTCTTGAAATAGATAGTCATGATACTTTACGGGTTATTCAGAATGAGTCGAATGGCTCCAATTCTTTGTGGTGGCATATTTTGGAGTCGCAAAAACGTAGCTGGGATGTCCGAATTCAGCATGTTCATCGCGATAGTAACAAAGCGGCAAATTCTTTGACCAAATCGACTACGTTTGATAGTCTAGAGTCTCATTTCTTTCCTACCTCCTCCCTCGGTTATAAGGTTGCTGCAGAGGATGTTTTACATTGTTAATGGTGTTGTTTGCTTAACATTTGTTTTGGACAGCTTTGTCCTCTGTTTCTTTCGAGTTATTGGTTTCCTTTATGCATTATCACATGTACTCTTTTCCTCCGTTAAGTTTAAAGAAAATTTTAACGAGACATGTGATAATATCCCCAATGTATGATATTTTGTTAATAGAATCATATTTTTCACCAAAAAAAAGTAATACCTAATAAAATATTGAACATAATTATAAGTAAATGTAGAGTTACTTGTATAGGTTGTTTCAAATTATAACTTTCATTCTAAAATGGCCCATAAATTTTAAAACATTCTATATTGGTTTTATGACTCTCATTCTAAGTTGGTCCTTAAAGTTTAAAATGTTCTATATCAGTCCTTAAACTATCAGTATTATTCAATGTTGAGTTTTTTGTTTTGATATAATAAATTGAAAAGATTTCAAAATGCTATTAAGTCCAAACAACTTGAAAATATGACTTATAGGATTTTCAAGGCTTTGCAAGAACTTAAAACGTTTTTAAAGTAGCAAAACCTCTGATTTTATGCTTACTGTACCGATACGAGTCTACCTGTTTCGATACGATTAAGGGTTTCAAGCTATAGAGATTTCCCAGTAGCCAAAACCTGTACCAGTACAGCTTGGCCGTACCGATACATAGAGGATTGTACTAATACACCTCAAAGAGTATCGATACCCCTATTTATCAAACCCCCAAACGACTAGTATCCCTTACCTATAAAAGTGTATTGTGTACCGATATGCCTAACGACTTTCAACGACTATTTTCCCAACGGTCATTTGATTTGTAGGCCGTACCGATACACTCCTACACGTATCGATATGCATCAGCTGTGAAGAGCATAAGTGCTAGTTCATGAAGAACCTGTATCGATACGGCTACCCGTGTATCGATACAGACAACTCCAGAACTGCATTAATTGCAGGAAATAAAGGCCCCAACGGCTCCAATTCAATCCCAACGGTCTCCGACGGCTAGAAGCTTAATTGGGAGTATAAAAGGGACCTCCAAACATCTATGGAAGACTTATGATCCCCTCCAAACATCTATGGAAGACTTATGATCCTATTGTCAACAACATTATGATGTCAAATTTATCTTAGTGCCTAAATTTCCATTCTTTGTATAGACAAACACTTGTGAGCTTAAATTGTCAATGTATGCTCAAGTATTCTAGGATTTTTGGGTGAGTACTTTAGTGTGCAAACATCAACCTTTAGAGAGGGATTTCAATTTGCTAAGTTTTCTCTTGTTTGAGAGAGTTTCCAAAGCTCAGTTTGTGAGCTTTGGATGCTAGACTTGGGTTGTGAGTCTAGGTTGTAAAAGTTTGCCTCCTAAGCCTAGAAAATGGGAAGAATTCTTAGTGAATTTGGTGAAATCCTTAGTAGGAAGCTAAGGTAGTGGATGTAGGCTTTGGTTAGAAGGTTGAACCACTCTAAATCTGTGTCCATATTTCCTATCTTTTTGCTTCCACTTCCATCACCCAAATTACATCTTCTCCACCACTTGGCAAGCAATTCGATTATGATTATAGGGCTCAGCAATTGGTATCAGAGCAAGGCTTAATCGAGACAAGAAAGATGATGGAGCTAAACTCCAAGGTGTTGCTAGTGCTATTTTGTGCATTGGGACCAGAGGTTTATGCTATGGTATATTCTTGTGAGAGTGCCAAGAAAGTATGAGGCAAGTTTGAAGTCACATACGAAGGAATAAATGAAGTAAAAGAGACCAAGATCGGTCTTCTTAACCTTGAGTATGAAAACTTCAAGATGGACCCAGATGAAGACATCAATAGGATGTTCGAACGATTCTCTACTATTGTCAACCAACTAAAAACCATTGGTGAGGAGATTTCGGAAGACAAACTCGTTCGGAAGTTGATTTACCCACTTCCTGAATCATGGAAGAGCAAGAAGACGTCTATCATTGAAGCCAAGAACCCGAAGGAGCTCAAGCTTGATGAGCTAATTGGATCCTTGCTAACTCATGAGATGATGTTCGAACCCTTAAAGAGGGAGAATGAGAAGAAGATCAAAGAGCAAGGCATTGATGTTAATGTCATTACTCTCAAATCCTCCAAATGCCAACATCAAGAATCAAGTGAGGAGGAAAGTGAAGATAAAGAGATGGTTCATCTCTTTAAAAAGTTTACAAAATTCATGAAGCGCGGAAAGAAAGAATCTAAGCATGAATCGAATAGGAAAATAAAGGATCCCCTAAAGAACTATAAATGTTTTAACAAAAAGTGACCTTCTTCAAAGAAAACATACATGGCAACATGGAGTGATGAAGACTCCACCCATGAAGATGAAGTTGCCCATCTATGCTTTATGGCCTTCCAAGAGGGTGAGATAGCTTCTAACACATCTATTTCTAATTCCTATACTTTTGATGAGCTACAAGAAGCTTATGATGAATTAGTTTTTGAATTTAAAGCTTCATTTTCAAAAAATAACAAGATGGTTTCAAAATTGAAAATCGAAAATGATTTGCTTTTAAAAACCAATTTAGAGTTTGAAGTAAGAATCAAAGATTTTGAGCTTAAAGTTTCAAATTTACAAGAATTGCTTCAAACGATTGAAAAGATCATCAAAAATAAGTTGATGATCTTAAGAAGGAAAAAGATTTGATTTCCAATGAACTTCAAAAGAAAAATAATTTAGGAAAATTAAATTTTTATGTTAGAAAATCTAGTGCCCCTAGGTTTATTAAAGGAAAATGTTTTAGAAGTATTTGGGTCCCAAAAGGACTAACTACTTCAACTAAAAATGATGAAATTGAAAAATGGATTCCTAAGATGACTAAGTTATGTGCTACTAATGCTTATGGATCCAAAGCAATTTGGATACCAAAAATCACTTGATTGTCTTGTTTTAGGTGTGATGGAGAATGATCAACAAAGTACAATATTAGGGGGGAGCTCCATACACACAAGGAAATCACTTGAAGAAAAAAGGCTTCACATCCTCATGTTGCGCGTATTAAGTGCTTCGCAATTGGTGCAAGTGTACACGTCACAAGTTATAATATAATGTAGATATCGTCTCCACAAGGACTGGTGCTACTTCGGGAATCTAACTTCTCACACTGAAAGTAAAAACACAAATTGATGATTGTAGGAGTTCTAATTAACGAGTAAATAAAAGAGCAATTAAATAAAAAAAGATGTAATTGAATAAGAGAGAGTAGGTCGGGTTATCGTGAGTCGTGGTGTGATAATTAAATGGTCTGTCGTGGTAATTGAATGCTAGAGTCACTCAATTGCTTCAACAATTGAATCCAGTTGGATTGCCTCGGCAATTTCGCGATTGCCTATGCAATTGGGAGTTGAGCGATTGCCTTGGCATTTGGGCGACAACCTTCAAAGTTTGGCAAAGCGTTCTTTAATAGTTTATCGTTATCCTTAACTCGAAACACTGTAATTGTGCATGCCTTGATAATACATCCCTGCGTGAACCAATGATGGACAACAACCTATCTTGCACTCCCTTTAGCCGTTGAAATTCACAACTTATCCCTAAGTCAAATTAGTCTTCACCATCAATCATTTGAATAAAGACCATGTTCATTCGTTTCTTGAATCTAACTCTCCTGATATTAGATAAATGGATGAATTCACGAGATCCTCTCCCAAATCACTCGTAAAATTTAAGAACCAAGAATGAACAAACTTTAAAGTAAAATTGCAAACTCAAATACCTAAACAAATCCAATCGTTTTCACAACCACAAAAACAAAATAACCCAAGCCAAATAAAATTAGTTCATGGTCGGGTGCAAAAGAAAAACAAGATAAAAATTCCTTAGCATGAATCTAATCGAACAAAGAGGAAAAAGATGAAAATGTCGAAGAACCCCTAGGGTTTTCTCTTTAATCGCATATGCCCTTGTAGTTGGCGGCTAGGGTTTTATATAGAAGATGGCTAGGTCAAAGTCTTTCTTAAGGAAGAAGTTAAGTTAGAATTGAATACAATAAAATAAATAAATTTCTTTTATTATTATATTTTTATTCCTTCAAAAACTTCTCCTAAAACTCTTAGAATTTAATCTCATTTTGATCTCTGCATGGAACTCAAACTCCTTTGCTTCACGCCATTTATCTCGAACATGTTGGATTTATGCAGTCATCAAATCGGCTACCACTTCATCTTATCCTCCATTGCCTTGGCAATCCGCTCGGCATAGCTTTCAGAAATTAGCTTTGATTGCCTTGGCAGACCCTTCAGTTTTCTTCCTTAATTTCCATGGCAGTTCCTGATTGCTTGGGCAATTTGATCCTGCGCACACAAAACACACATCCACAATATCTTTTTCCATAAAAACAACTCGAGTATGAAATCAAGCATGTCGGTGAAGGAAACTATGCAATTATGCATGAATGACTAAAATGCAACTAAAATGAGCCTAAGTCTAACAATAATATGAGTAAAAAGGGTAATAAAAATAGTACTTTTGAACACTTAACACACCCCCAAACTCGAACTATTGCTTGTTCTCAAGTAATGCAAACTAACAATTACCTGCCAAGACTTCAATCATCAAAGACATGCTTCAAACTTGAATCCAAACCTCAGAACCATGGGACAAAGTATGATCACCTTTTGAATTTTTTGGATAGCACAAAAATTACCCGGAAACAAACTATAGTGCTCGTGGTAATGTGTGTGTAGTTGTGTACAAGTTGATTTTCAAGATTCTATGTGAACAATAGGCTTTTATCAATTTAATTACCGGGGTATTTATTCATCTTTTTACTAGAGCCAATTTCGGTCACCTCTAGTGATTTCTAATGTGTGACAACTACTAGAGCCAGTTTCGGGCACCTCTAGCAAGAATTTAACTTTTAAATTTCAATTTAAATTTCCCCAAATTTTAAGCAACCTAAGTTCACTTAGTTTCTTTCAATCAACAAGCCACAACCGTGTTCATAATATTTAGCATCATAGTAAAATTCTAATTTCTTCTCATGCAATCCTAAAATTTAAAGGTTCTTTCAATTAAGAGCAGTGGCGAAAATTCATCATTGGATATTCAACAAGTTCAAGCAATCAAATCCAATCAGAGACATTAAAAGTAACATATGCAACCTATATGAGATTACTAAAGATGAATGCAACTAATCATGAAACTAACTAGAAATAAACACCCCCCAAACTCGAGAGAAGCATTGTCTTCAATGTATGCAATTAAAAATTAAATGCAAATGAGTTAGTCAGAATGGTCGTTACCTTGAAGGATGAGTTTCTTTTAGGTCATTTTCTTGATTCTTTATCCGGTTCGCGGTGGTTGGATGCGGGTGGCTGGTGGTGCAGATTTATTCTTCATCGCGTGC
Source organism: Hibiscus mutabilis (assembly GCA_019671005.1). Taxonomy (NCBI): domain Eukaryota; kingdom Viridiplantae; phylum Streptophyta; class Magnoliopsida; order Malvales; family Malvaceae; genus Hibiscus; species Hibiscus mutabilis. The sequence goes on along the minus strand of CM033735.1, from coordinate 5,060,708 downwards.
TTTACCTTTAGCATGTGCAGCAGTTGCCGAGGCATCTTCATTTGCCGAGGCAAGTATGTTGGCAGAAAACACCGGGGAAGGCACAATGATGTCGGGTGCAGTGGATTGTTTTGATGTTTTTGGCCATGGATGATCTTGTGGTTCTGGTTGGAAACAAAAAAAAAAGAATCCTAAAATCGAAAAAGAAAAATAAATCCAAAAATAAAATAAGTTCAAAATTAAAAATAAATAAGAAATACTAAAGGAGAGCATTATCATGCTTCGCCTAAAGTAACTAATTCCTTGTCTCGCTCAACATGGTTGTCGGCATAGTGCTTTAATCTTTGTCCGTTAACTTTGAATTCATGTCCGTCAATGGTGGACTTGATTATCACAACACTATGGGAGAAAGGTTCTACAACTTTGAAGGGCCCAGACCATCTCAATCTCAATTTTTTTGGAAAATGTTTTAACCGAGAATTAAAGAGAAGTACTAATTGCCCGAGCAAAAATTTTCGCGACAATAACTTCTTGTCATGCCAACGCTTCGTTTTCTCCTTGTAGATTCTCGCATTGTCGTAACCTAAGGCACGGAATTCTTTGATCTTGTTGATGTCTAGTAATCACTTTTGTCCAGCACTCTCTCAATTTATGTTGACAGTTTTGATCGCCCAATAAGCCTTATATTCGATCTCCACCGGAAGGTGGCATGTCTTGCCGTAGACAAGTCTTTAAGGCGACATGCCTAAATGTGTCTTGAATGCTGTTCTACAGGCCCATAGTGCTTCATCAATTCTTGCAGACCATTCCTTTCGAGAAGGGTTGACAAATTTTCAAGAATTACCTTCAATTCACGATTGGAAATTTTGGCTTGCCCGTTTGTTTATGGATGATATGTCGTGGCAATTTTGTGTGTCACTCCAAATCGCTCTAACATCTTGGCAACCAACCTATTATCGAAGTGGGTGCCTCCGTCGCTGATAATTACCCTCGGTGTCCCGAATAGTGTGAATATATTTTTCTGCACGGTCTTCGAATAGTTGCTAGGAACTGTAGCTGCCTCTAACCATTTGGACACATAGTCCACGACAAGTAGGATATAAAAATTTCCAAATGAGGATGGGAAAGGTCCCATGAAATCGATCCCCCAAAAGTCAAACAACTCAACCTCAATGATATTCTGCAGTGGCATCTCGTGTCGGCGTGAAATATTTCCCATTTGCTGACATCGATCATACCTCTTGTAGAATTCTTGAGCATCTTTGTAAAGAGTGGGCCAATACAAACTGGATTGTAAGACTTTGGCCGCGATGCAGTTCTTCCAAAATGGCCTCCATAGGGTGAAGAATGGCATTGTCGAAGCACATTGTCATGCTCATCCTTGGGAACATATCATCTTATCACCTGATCTGCACATTGTTTAAACAAAAGAGGTTTGTCCCAATAATAATGCTTAGCATCATGTCAGAATCGCTTCTTTCCTTGGTGAGTAAGGTTATAAGGTAAAATAACATTAACCAAGAAGTTAACTAAATCGGCATACTAGAGAGTTGTCGAGGCAACTAACAATTGCTCATCCGGGAATGTGTCATGGATCTCCAAAGAGTCTGAATCTTCATCGTCTGTTTTTCAATCTTGATAAGTGATCAACAACTTGGTTCTCTGTTCTTTTCCTGTCCTTAATTTCAATGTCAAACTCTTCTAAAAGTAAAATCCAACGAAGTAAACGAGGTTTGGCATCTTTCTTAGTAAATAGGTACTTAATTGTTGAGTGATCAGTATAAATGATTACCTTAGTACCAATCAAGTAGGAACGGAACTTATCAAATGCAAAAACTATCGCTAGTAATTCTTTCTCTGTCGTGGTGTAATTTGATTGTGCACCATTTAGAGTTTTACTAGCATAGTAAATCACATGAAAAGTCTTAACGGCTCCTACCGCGAAATCACTTGCATTGCACATGAGTTCAAAAGGTAAGGTCCAGTCGGGCGAAATGACAATGGGTGCCGAGGCAAGTTGCTTCTTCAAGGTTTCGAATGCTTGGACGCATTAATCATCAAAAGTAAAAGCTTTGTCTTGATCAAGCAAGTTGCACAAAGGTTTAGAGATTTTGGAAAAATTATAAATAAAACTTCTATAAAAAACTTGCATGACCGAGAAAACTTCGAATTCCTTTGATCGAATTTGGTGGTGGCAATTCTTTGATCACTTCCACCTTGGCTCTATCGACTTCAATTCCCTTGGATGAGATCTTGTGACATAGCACTATACCTTAATCTACCATAAAGTGACACTTCTCCCAATTGAGCACTAGATCGGATTCTTCACATCTTGTTAGAACTTTCTCTAAATTGCCGAGGTAATTGTCGAAGTTGTCTCCGAATACCAAAAAACCGTCCATCAAGATTTCTAGGAATTCTTCCACCATGTCGGAGAAAATTTCCATCATACATCTCTGGAAAGTTTTCAGAGCATTGCATAATCCAAACGGCATCCTTCGGAAAGCATAGGTCCCATACGGGCATGTGAAAGTGGTCTTTGCTTGACGGTGTTATGGCAATTTGGTTATAACCTGAGTAGCCATCAAGAAAACTGTTGTGCATAATAAGTGCTACGCAATTGTGGAAGTATACACGTCGCAAGTTATAGTATAAAAGATATCGTCTCCACAAGGATTGGTGCCACTTCAAGAATCTAATCTCTTACACTGTAAAAAGTAAAAACACAAGTAGGTGATTGTAGGAGTTTTAACTAACAACTAAACTAGAAAGCAATAAAGCAAAAGAAGATGTAATCAAATGAGAGAGAATAGGCCAGGTTATCATGAGTTGAGGTGTGATATCCGATTTGACCGTCTTGGTAAAAGAGTACAAGGGCAACTCAGTTGTCGTGGCAACTTGCGCAGCGGGGTTGTCTTGGCAACTAATCGACGGTTTCCTGGGCAACTAGCTAGGCAACTACTTGGGCGGCTGGACAGAAACTTCAAGGTTCGGCGGAGTGTTCTTCAATGGTTTCTTCTTATCCCTAAGTCGAAACTCTAGCTATTTGTGCATGCCTTGATAATACATCCCTGCGTGAATCAAGGGTGAACAACAACCAATATTGCGCTCCTCTTAGCCGTTGAAATCCTTAACTTATTCATAAGCTGGATTAACCTTCACCATCAATAGATTGAATAAAGACCATACTCATTCGTTTCTTGAATCTAACTCTCCTGATATTAGATAAATAGATGAAGTTACGAGATCCTCTCCCAATTCACTCACAAACAAGAATAAGAACCAAGAATGAGCAAACCTTGAATTGAAAGTGCAAACTCTTATTACCTAAACAAAATCCAATTGTTTCTCACAGCCACAAAACACAATAACCTTAGCCAAATAGATTTAGTTCATGGCTACGTTCCAAAGAAACACAAGATAAAGAATTCCTAGCATAAACCTAATTGAACAAGAAAGAAAAAAGATAAAGAATGGTTGAAGCCTTGTCGAAATCTCTCCAAAGCTCTTGTCGAAATCTCCCTTGCTCTCTTTGTCGGAATTTTTCTCCTCTCTCCCTATGGGGTTGACGGCTTGGTCCTCAATTATAGGGCTAGGTCAAAGTCTTTTTTTGAGGAGGAAGTTAAGTTGAAATTAAATATCTTTAAAGAATATAATTCTTTATTATATTTAAATTCCTTCTAGAATTTCTCCTATCTTCTTGGGATTTAATTTCTCTTTAACCTCTTCATGGAAATCAAAGTCTTTTGGGATTTAACTTTGCTCCACGTCATCTTAGGCTTATCTAGTCATCAATTTCGACTACCATATCATCTTATCCCTTATCGAAAATTGCCCTGGCAACTAGCTCGGCATCTCCTTCACGCATTGCCCTGGCAACTAGTTTGGCATCTCCTTCATGCATTGCCCTAGCAACTGGTTCCAACCTTGCTTTGGCAAGCGATTCTCCACACACACACAAAACACACCAAAGCAGTATCTTTTTCCACAAAATTAAGCAAAATATGAAATCAAGCTTGTCCACCAAGGAAACAATGCAAGCATGCATGAATGGCTAATAATGCAACTAATATGAGCCTAAGTCTAGCAATAATATGAATAAAAATGGTGAATAAAATAGTACTTTTAGACACTTAACACACCCCCAAACTCGAACTATTGCTTGTCCTCAAGCAATGCAAACTAATAATTACCCGCCAAGATTTCAATTTTCACAAACTTAGCTTTGAACTTGATTTCAATTCTCAGAACCGTGGCACAAAGTATGATTGACTTTTCTTTTTTCAAAAAACTTAGGAGTTACTCGGAATCAAACTATAATGCTTGTGAGTGTGTGCGGAGTTGTGTGCAAGTTGATTTTTTGGATTCTATGCAAACAAGAGGTTTTCAAATTACTTCATTGGGTTCTTTTAACATGTTTTAACTAGAGCCGGTTTCAGGCACCTCTAGTGTTTTGTTTTTAGTTTTCTTAAGTTAATTAATTTATTCGACTAGAGCCGGTTTTAGGCACTTCTAGCGATCAATTTTTAGCATATACTAGAGCCAATTTCGGACACCTCTAGAAATCAATTTTTAGCACATACTAGAGCCAATTTCGGGCACCTCTAGTATTCATCCAATTTTTATTCTAATCCCACAATTTTTTAACTATCAACCTAAGTTCGCTAGAATTCCTTAAATCAATCAAGCCACAACAGTGTTTCATCAAGTTTAGCATCATAGTAAGATTCTAAGTGTTTCCACGGTTATCCTGGAATAAAAAATTCTATCAATTAAGTGCATTGGCAAAGTCATCATCAGATATTCATCAAATCTAGGCAATTCTTGTTCCAACTAAAGGCATGGCATGTAATTTATGTATCCTAAATGCAATACTTAAGATGAATGCTACTAAACATGGTAACTAACTAATAACAATCCCCCCAAACTCGAGTGAGGCATTTTCATCAATGCATGTAACAAAGAAAAATAAAAATAAAAAAACAAAAAAAAATAATAAAGAAAAGTAAAATGCAAACGAGGACTTACTCCGAGAGTTCGTCATCGTGGATGATTAGTTTTCTTTTGGTCGGTGTCTTGATTCTTTTGCTTGAACGTGGTGGTTGCTTCCTTGTTGCCGATGGTGGAATCGGTCATCGTACGAGATTGTCCTCATCATCCTCTTCATCAATGTAATTGGCTTTTCGCTTGGGCTTGGAGGATTCGATTGGTGCGGTCTTTGTTGGTGTAATGGAGGACTCATCCGAATCTGAAAAATCAGACAATGATTCAATACGAGTTACTTCGGGCATAGGTGCTTTACCTTTGGCTTTTGCAGTGGTTGCCGAGGCGTCTTTAGCTTTGGTTGCCGTTGCATCTTCAGTGTTGGTTGCCGTGGCAACTGCTTGGGCAGACGCAGTTTAGGTTACCGCGACATCATCTATTGCGGTTGCCGTGGCAACTGCTTCATTGGTTGCCGTGGCAATAATTTTGGCAGGAAAGATTGGGAACGATACGCGGCTGTCCGGGTACTTTTCCAGGATGACTTGGGTGATGGCATTGCTGTGATTCTTCATGTACCACATGAACTTTAGTTGCCGGTCTTCAATTTTCCTAAGGCGGGTCGCCAACGGTTGTAAGAGTGCTTCAAGTTGTCATGGGGTTGCTGGCCGAGCTGGCCGAGTTGCCCGAGCATTAGTTACTTGAGCATTAGGAGTTGCCGAGGCGGCAGGAGTTGTCGCGGTAACTAAAGGCATTGGGGATTTTACCGGTGCCTCTCCCATTAGCTTTCAAATTTATGCTCGATTCCAACCGGACTTTGGTAGGGCCTTTTCATCAGTGGAATCACTTGGAACATGCATCTCCTTGCAAAGATTAGAAATTAAGCAATGGAAGAAAAGAGAACCCTTGTCTTTTGTGCTATATACAAAAATCTCATCACAAATAATTTTTCCAATGTTAATGATGCGATTATGCAAGATAGAATATATGAGCAAAAGACAAGGTGTATCAACGGCGGTATTGTGTGTTGTGGGCATTAAAAAAGTTTTAACAAACTTATTCTATAATTTTGCCTCGGGTTTAAGCCGAAGGCGATTTACCGCGCCCTTGTATTTACCGTCATTCCATTGAGTTCCCAGTAGAGTGAGTTCTTGAAGCACCTTGTCGAGTTGCTTGGACGTGAGTTGATCAACAAAGGCTTGATGCTCGTCCTTCTCAACTTAGAGCCTATAAAAGGTGTTGATGTTTTCGGGGCTTATTAGTATAGCCTTGTCACGAACAAAAACATAAGGATTATCCGGGTTAGGTGAGTGGGCATAGAATTCTCTTACCCATGAGATGTTACCCGGTTCTGATTGATGGCAAAAGATTTGCCACTTTTGATGTGCAATCATTTCGAAGATGAATGGTTCAAGGCCGAAATCTTGATGAGAGTTGGAGTATTCAAAGCCTTGTTCTTCGCAAATCTTCTGGCTTTCAAACTTGGAGTGAAATCTTTCTTGAACCACCGGTGTAGCAAACTTCTTGTAGAAAACTTCTTGTATCTTGGTTCTGATTGATGGCAAAAGGTTTGCCACTTTTGATGTGCAATCCTTTCAAAGATGAATAGTTCAAGGCCGAAATCTTGATGGGAGTTGGAGTATTCAAAGCCTTGTTCTTCGCAAATCTTTCAGCTTTCAAACTTGGAGTGAAATCTTTCTTGAACCACCGGTGTAGCAAACTTCTTGTATCTTGGTTCTTTGGAGGAACTTGGATGAACCAAAAATTCGATTTTGGATACCATGGATGATCTTGGTTGTGAGTTTGGTAAAACAAAGAAAAGAAAGCAAAAGAAACTAAAGAATTGTAAGGTGAAAAGTAGGAATAGGTTTCTTGGAAGTTAAGGGTGATGGGTTAAATAGAAAAGATAGGTAGTAAATATGATGGGTGTGAGTAATTTTGAGAGAAAGAAAACAAGGGTTTAGATTGGGGGAATGTGACGGCTAGGGGGTTTAGGGAAGGGGAAGGGTTTGGCCGGTTATATAGGGTTTATTTAGGGTAAATTGGAGGCTTAATATAAGCCTTAGATTCAGCCCATTAATTTCCTTGTTGAAGAAGTTTCCTTCTTGAATCAAAATTCCTCTTTATATTGAACTCTTTTCCTAGAATTCAAAAACAAATAAAATAAGGATTAAAATTAAAGATAAACTAATAAAAGAAAATAAATAAAGATGTGCAAAGAAATTCTTAAACTTAAAATTTTAAAAACAATTAGATATATATGAAAGAAAGATGTAGTTTTAATCTTAAAGAAAATAAATAAATCTATCCTAAAAAGAAAAAATACTAAAATTAAATAAAAAATAAAAAGAAAAAGAAAATATCGAAATGAGAGCATGCTCATGCATCTCCTAAGGTTACCACTTCTTTGTTACGTTCCACATGGGCACCGTTGTAGTGCTTCAATCTTTGCCCGTTAACTTTGAATTCATGTTCGTCAGTGGTGGACTTGATTATCACGACACCATGGGAGAACGGTTTGACAACTTTGAATGGTCCCGACCATCTTGATTTCAGTTTTCCCGGGAAAAGTTTTAGCCGAGAATTGAATAAGAGAACTAGTTGCCCTGGCATGAATTGTCGCGGCAATAGTTTCTTGTCATGCCATTGCTTTGTTTTCTCCTTGTAGATTCGTGCATTGTTATAGGCGAGTGCACGAAATTCTTCTATCTCGTTGAGGTCCAACAAACGCTTTTGTCCGGCACTTTTCCAATCCATATTCACAGTCTTGATTGCCCAATATGCCTTGTGTTTGATTTCCACCGGTAGATGGCATGTTTTCCATAGACAAGTCGAAAGGGAGACATACCTAAGGGTGTTTTGAATGCAGTGCGATATGCCCAAAGTGCATCATCTAGTCTTACTGACCAATCTTTCCTAGAGGGATTTACAACTTTTTCGAGTATACCCTTCAATTCTCGGTTGGAAATTTCTGCTTGCCCATTGGTTTGTGGGTGATATGCCGTGGCAATTTTGTGAGATACACCAAAGCATTTGTAACATCTTGGCGATGAGTTTGTTGTCGAAGTGCTTGCCTTCATCACTGATAATTGCTCTCGGCATCCCAAACCATGTAAATATGTTTTTTTGCAAGAATCGTTACACGGTCTTAGAATCGTTGGTGGGAACTGTAGCTGCCTCAACCCATTTAGACACGTAGTCGACGGCAAGTAGAATGTAGAGGTTTCCGAATGAAGATGGGAAAGGACCCATAAAATTAATACCCCATACATCGAACAATTCCACCTCGATGATGTTTTGGAGCGGCATCTCATGTCATCTAGAGATATTGCCCGTCCTCTGGCAATATCACATTGCTTGTAAAACTCTTAGGCATCTTTGTACAGTGTTGGCCAATACAAATCGGATTGCAAAACTTTGTTCGCGGTACGTGTTCCTCTAAAATGTCCTCCATAGGGTGAAGAATGGCATTGCCGGAGTACATTCTGCTGTTCCTCTTTAGGGACATATCGACGTATAACCTGATCTGCACATTATTTAAACAAAAGAGGCTCGTCCCAAAAGTAATGCTTAGCATCATGGCGGAACCGCTTCTTCCCTTGGTGAGTAAGGCCATAAGGTAAAATACCACAAACAAGGAAATTAACTAAATCTACGTACCAGGGTATTGCCGAGGTATGTGTTGTCGTGGCAACTGCTTCCATGGTTGCCAAGGCAACTAACAGTTGCTCATCCGGGAATGCATCGCATATCTCTAAATCCGCATCCTCCTCCTACTGCGTTCTAAGCGTGATAAGTGATCGGCCACTTGATTTTCTGTTCCTTTCATGTCCTTAATTTCAATATCAAACTCTTGTAAAAGCAATATCCAACGAATCAAACGAGGTTTGGCATCCGTTTTAGCAAATAGATATTTAATTGTCGAATGGTCCGTATGAACAATTACCTTTTTACCAATCAAATAGGATCGTAACTTGTCAAATGCGAAAACTACGGCTAGTAACTCTTTCTCCGTTGTTGTGTAATTCACTTGAGCACTATTAAGAGTTTTACTAGCGTAGTATATCACATGAAAGGTCTTACCTGTGCATTGGCCTAGGACTGCTCCTATCACGAAATCACTTGCATCACACATGAGCTCAAAAGGTAGCGTCCAATCGGGTGGAACGACAATGGGTGCCGAGGCAAGCTTTTCCTTTAGGTTTTCAAATGCTTGGGGGTGCAAGAATCATCAAAATTTTTAGACTTTATCATGTTCAAGCAAATTGCACAAGGGTTTAGTAATCTCAAAAAAATTATGAATGGACCTCCTATAAAAACCTGCGTATCCAAGAAAGCTTCAGATTCTTTAACCGAACTTGGTGGGGTAATCTCTCGATCACCTCCACCTTGGCTTTGTCTACTTCAATTCCCTTGTATGAAATCTTGTGGCCGAGCACTATTCCTTCATCTACCATAAAATGGCACTTCTTCCAATTAAGGACTAAATCGATTTTTTTCACATCTTGCCAACACATTCTCTAAATTGCCGAGGCAACTGTCGAAGTCATTACCAAAAACAAAAAAAATCATCCATGAAGATCTCAAGGAAGTCTTCAACCATGTCTGAAAAAAGTGCCATCATGCATCTTTGGGGGGTTGCCGAGGCATTACACAATCCGAACGGCATTTTTCAAAAAGCATAAGTACCGTATGGGCATGTGAAGGTTGTCTTTTCTTGATCTTCTGGTGCTATGGCAATTTGATTGTAACCTAAATAACCATCAAGAAAATAATAAAAGGGTTTACCTGCAAGACGGTCAAGCATTTGATCAATAAAGGGTAATGGGAAATGATCTTTCCTAGTGGCTTTGTTTAGCTTTCGATAATCCATACAAACCCTCAAACCGGTCACAATCTTGGTTGGAATAAGTTTATTGTTTTCATTACTTACCACCGTTATACCTCTATTTTTTGGTACACATTGTACCAGACATACCCATGTACTATCAGAGATAGGGTATATATTGTCGGCGTCAAGCCACTTGATGATTTATTTCATTGCAACCCCTTTTATGGCATGATTCAGTCTCCTCTGGGCCACAATCGAAGGTTTGTGATCATCTTCCAACAAAATCTTGTGCATGCACACTGCCGGGCTAATTCCCTTCAAGTCGGCAATTGTCCACCCTATTGCCTTCTTGTGTAGCATCAACATTTTGATCAGCTTCTTTTCCTGCTCAGGTTGTAACTTGGAGGAAATAATTATAGGCAATGTATTATCGGTTCCCAAGTAAGCATATTTTAGTTATCCTGGCAATTGTTTCAACTCAAGAATCGGTGGTTGTTCAATAGAGGGCTTTTCGAGTTTACCTTCCTTACCTGAGTAATCCAGTGGTTCAAAGTATGTACCTGGTCGATTGACTAACCAATTTGCCTCTTCTTGTTGTTCCTCATCAATCGGTTCTTCATACTCCTCAGGTTCCTCTTGATCGGTAATGTAGTTGCTGAGGCAACTAAATTCCTCGTCGAAGTTAAACTCTGCTGTGGCATGAAGAAGTTGGCATTCTTCCGGGCCATCGGCATGCCTTAGTGTTTGGAACACATTTAGTTTAACTTGCTGGTCATTCACCCTCATTGTGAGTTCTCACTTTTCAACATCGATCAAGATTCTCCATATTGCTAGGAAGGGTCTCCCGAGAATGATAGGTGCATGTTCATCTGCTTCACAATCCAAAACAATAAAGTCAGTGGGAAAAATAAATTTATCAACTTTTACTAGTATGTCTTCGAATTTTCCCTCTGGATGCACATAGGATCTGCAGGCTAGCTGTAGCATAACTGTTGTAGGTCTTGCCTTCTCGATTCATAGTTTCTGGAAAACCGAATTAGGCATCAAGTTTATGCTTGCTCCAAGGTCACATAATGCTTTCCTGACATAGTGGTTTCTGATGGAACAAGGTATTGTGAAACTTCCGGGATCCTTCAACTTGGGTGGCATGCGATTGTGCAACATGGCCAGGCATCCCTCTATTGCGGCAACTGTTTCAAACTCTCATAGCCTTGTTCTCTTGGACACAATGTCTTTAAGAAACTTGGCATAGTTCGGCATTTGTTCAATTGCTTCAACCAATGACAAGTTGATGTGGACTTGCTTTAGGATATCAAGAAACTTCTTGAATTGATATTCTTGCTTTTTTCGCTTCAACCTTTATGGGAATAGTGGTGGAAGTCGGATATCTTCAATCTTTTCATTGGTCTAGAACCTGATTGACGACATTCTGAGGCAACTGGAGTTGCCGAGGTATTGTCAATTGGGGTTGCTGTGGCGTGCCTATCGTTGGTTATCGAGGCATGCTTATCGCTAGTTGCCGAGGCATGCTTATTACTGGTTGCCGCGGTAATTCCCTGTTCAGCATCTGAGGCTTTGCCGCTGAGTTCGTCTTTATCTTTTTGTGGAATTTTGTTTGATGAGCGAGCTTGAGCCTCTTTAAGTTGTTGGTCACTTCTAGTGGTGATCGCCTTACATTGCTCATGGCCAGTTCCTCTTGCGACTTCAGTATCGCTAGGTAAACCTCCTTGCGGTCTAGTATTCAGGTTTTGAGCAAATTATCCGACTTGATTTTCCAATGATTTGATTGTCGCCTCTTGGTTTAGCAATCTCATCTCAGTCCTGTTAATAAAAGCATCAGTTCTTTTTATGAAGTTACTATTCTTGGCCATATAAGATTCAGTTTTCAGCATAAAAGCATTGAGAGAATTTTTCAAAGAACTAGATGTTGTCAGTTGTTGCTGCGGCAATTGTTGCAGTGGCATATTCTGCTAGAATCCCAATGCTTGTGCATTCTGATTGTTCTGGTTTAGAGCATTGTTGGGATTACTCCATGAAAAATTTGAGTGCTTCTTCCAAGTTGGATTATATGTATTGGATATCACATTGTTGTTCCGGTTGTAATTCCCCACATAAAAGCTAGATTCGATATTCTACATACATTCAGAAGAATCATGGTTACCACCACATAACTAACAAAAAGAATCCATTACCTTGACCTCATGTGTGTTGTTTGGTTTCTGCATGTTCTGGACCATCTTGGTTAGAGTGGCCAATTGTGCCGAAATTGAGTATGATGATCCCAGTTCATGTAATGTGGCTTGGCATCTAACTCCTCATCTTCTAGCAGATGGAAACTGAAAATCATTCTTGGAAAGCCTATTTAGAATTTGCATTCCTTCCTCCGACGACTTATCTAGGAGTATGCCGTTTGCTGAGGCATCTAGCATCATTCTTGTTGGTGTATTCACAGCGTTGTAAAACATTGTTACTTGTGTCCACATTGGGAATCCGTGTAGGGGGCATTTGTGTAGAAGTTCTCTATATCGCTCCCAAGCCTCGTACATGGATTCATCATATGTCTGCCGAAAAGAAGTAATTTCGTTACGAAGCTTATTAGTCAAATTTGTAGGATTAAATCGAGCAAGGAAATCACGACAAAGATCGGTCCAAGATCCTATTGATCCGGCAAGAATATTATTCTACCATGCTTTCGCCCTATCCCTCAGTGAATAGGGGAGTGATCTTAGTCGTAAAACATCAGGGGCGACTCCTTGTATTTTGAATGAATTGCAAATCTCGAGGAAAGATTTAAGATGTTGTCGTGCAACTTCAGTTGCTGAGCTGCCAAATTGACCAATTGTGTTGATCATATTAAACATCACTGTTTTAATTCAAAGTGGTCGGCTTCAATTTCAGGTGTGACAACTCCTGGATTAAGTCTTTCAAGATCTTCTTCAATATAGTCTCGAATAGTTCTGTTTCGTGCAAGAATCACTCCTCCTCCTGCTGGAACATCCTGATTCATATTGCCGTCTTGATTAGCTATTGCTACTCTTAACCTTTGTCTGAGTCTTTGCAAGGTTCGTTTGATTTCTGGATCAAAGGGATATTCTGGTGTAATCGGTATCGCCCTGTTCATATACCAATGCAAAACCAAAGTTTGTTAACCCTTTGAATCTTAAACAAGAAAAATAAAAAGTGCAAGAAAATAAAAACAAAGTTGCTATTGCCAATCCTCGGCACCGGCGCTAAAAATTTGTTGCGCGTAATAAGTGCTACACAATTGTGCAAGTATACACGTCGCAAGTTATAGTATAAAAGATATCATCTCCACAGAGATTGGTGCCACTTCAAGAATCTAACCTCTTGCACTGTAAAAAGTAAAAACAAAAGTATGTGATTGTAGGAGTTTTAACTAACAACTAAACTAGAAAGCAATAAAGTAAAAGAAGATATAATCAAATGAGAGAATAGGCTAGGTTATCGTGAGTTGATGTGTGATAGCCGATTGGATCGTATTGGTAAAAGAGTGCAAGGGCAACTCAATTGCCGTGGCAACATGCGCAGTGGGGTTGCCTTGGCAACTAATCGACGGTTGCCTGGGCAACTACTTGGGGGGTTGGGCAGCAACTTCAAGGTTCGACGGAGCGTTCTTCAATGGTTTCTTCTTATCCCTAAGTCGAAACTCTAGATATTTGTGCATGCCTTGATAATACATCCCTGTGTGAATCAAGGGTGACCAACAACCAATCTTGCGCTCCTCTTAGCCGTTGAAATCCTTAACTTATTCCTAAGCCGGATTAATCTTCACCATCAATAGATTGAATAAAGACCATACCCATTCGTTTCTTGAATCTAACTCTCCCGATATTAGATAAATAGATGAAGTTACGAGATCCTCTCCCAATTCACTCACAAACAAGAATAAGAACCAAGAATGAGCAAACCTTGAATTGAAAGTTCAAACTTTTATTACCTAAACAAAATCCAATTGTTTCTCACAACCACAAAACACAATAACCTTAGCCAAATAGATTTAGTTCATGACTAGGTTCCAAAGAAACACAAGACAAAGAATTCCTAGCATAAACCTAATTGAACAAGAAAGAAAAAATATGAAGAATGGTTGAAGCCTTGTTGAAATCTCTCCAAAGCTCTTGTCAAAATCTCCCTTGCTCTCTTTGTCGAAAGTTCTCTCCTCTCTCCCTATGGTGTTGACGGCTTGGTCCTCAATTTATAGGGCTTGGTCAAAGTCTTTTTTTGAGGATGAAGTTAAGTTGGAATTAAATATCTTTAAAGAATATAATTCTTTATTATATTTAAATTCCTTCTAGAGATTCTCCTATCTTTTTGGGATTTAATTTCTCTTTAACCTCTTCATGGAAATCAAAATCCTTTGGGATTTAACTTTGCTCCACGTCATCTTGGGCTTATCTAGTCATCAATTTTGACTACCATATCATCTTACCCCTTATCGAAAATTACCCTGGCAACTAGCTCGACATCTCCTTCATGCATTGCCCTGGCAACTAGTTCGGCATCTCCTTCATGCATTGCCCTAGCAACTGGTTCCAGCCTTGCTTTGGCAAGTGATTCTACACACACACACAAAACACATCAAAGCAGTATCTTTTTCCACAAAATTAAGCAAAATATGAAATCAAGCTTGTCCACCAAGGAAACAATGCAAACATGCATGAATAGCTAATAATGCAACTAATATGAGCCTAAGTCTAGCAATAATATGAATAAAAAGGGTGAATAGACTAGTACTTTTAGACACTTAACAAAAACAATAAAAAGATTTACTTGCAAGTCCATCAAGCATTTGGTCAATAAATGGAAAAGGAAAATGATATTTCCTAGTAGCTTTATTTAGCTTATGGTAATCCATACAAAGCCTTCAATCGGTCACAGTCCTAGTTGGGATTAGTTCATTGCTTTCGTTGCTTACCACAGTTATACCTCTCTTTTTGGTACACATTGTACCGAGCTTAACCATGTACTATCGGAGATCGGATATATGATACTGGCAATCAAGCCATTTGATGATTTCCTTCCTCACAACTTCTTTCATAGCAGGGTTAAGCCTCCTTTGTGCCTCAATTATAGGTTTATGATAATTCTTCAATAGAATTTTGTGCATACACACTGCCGAGCTAATTCCCTAAAAGTTGGCAATTGTACATCCTATTGCCTTTTTGTGCAATGCCAACATGTCGATCAACATCTTTTCCTGTTCAGGTTGCAACTTAGAAGAAATTATTATAGGTAAAGTGTTATCGTTCCCCAAGTAAGCATATTTCAATTGCCCTAGCAATGGTTTCAATTCAAGAATAGGAGGCTGCTTAATAGAGTGGTTTTCGATTTTACCCTCCTTACCTGAGTAATCCAATGGTTCAAAATACTTACATGGACGACTTGTGTTGCGCGTAATAAGTGCTACGCAAATGTGCAAGTATACACGTCGCAAGTTATAGTATAAAAGATATCGTCTCCACAGGGATTGGTGCCACTTCAAGGATCTAGTCTCTTGCACTGTAAAAAGTAAAAACACAAGTAAAGGATTATAGGAGTTTTAACTAATGACTAATCTAGAAAGCAATAAAGTAAAAGAAAAGATGAATTCAAATGAGAGAGAGATAGGCCAGGTTATCGTGAGTTGAGGTGTGATAGCCGATTGGATTGTTTTGGTAAAAGAGTGCACGGGCAACTCAGTTGCCGTGGCAACTTGCACAACGGGGTTGCCTTGGCAACTAATCGATGGTTGCCTGGGCAACTACTTGGGCGTCTGGGCAGCAACCTTCAAGGTTCGGCAGAGCGTTCTTCAATGGTTTCTTCTTATCCCTAAGTCGAAACTCTAGCTACTTGTGCATGCCTTGATAATACATCCTCGTGAATCAAGGGTGAACAACAACCAATCTTGCGCTCCTCTTAGCCGTTGAAATCCTTAACTTATTCCTAAGCCGGATTAATCTTCACCATCAATAGATTGAATAAAGATCATATTCATTTGTTTCTTGAATCTAACTCTCCCGATATTAGATAAATAGATGAAATTACGAGATCCTCTCCCAATTCACTCGCAAACAAGAATAAGAACCAAGAATGAATAAACCTTGAAATAGAAAAGTGCAGACTCTTATTACCTAAATAAAAACCAATAGTTTCTCACAACCACAAAACACAATAACCATAGCCAAGTAGATTTAGTTCATGGCTAGGTTCCAAAGAAACACAAGATAAACAATCCCTAGCATGAACCCAATCGAACAAGAAAGAAAATGATGAAGAAGGAGGCTTGTCGAAATCCTCCTTGCCCTAGTTGCTTGTCGAAAATTCTCTCCTCTTGCCCTCCTTGGACTTGTCGAAATTTCCCTATTGCTCTCCCTTCGGATTGCCGAAATCTCCTTGCTATTTATAGGGCTAGGCCAAAGTCCTTCTTTGAGGAGGAGTTTAAGTTGGAATTAAATTATCTTTAAAGAATATAATTCTTTATTATAATTGTATTCCTACTAGAACTTCTCCTATCTTCTTGGAATTTAATTCTTCTTTAATCTCTGCATGGCAATCAAATTCCTTTGGGTTTGGGCTTTGCTCCACGTCATCTTGGGCTTGTCTAGTCATCAACTTCGACTACCATATCACCTTTACTCTTGTCGACAATTGCCATGGCAACTGACTCGTCGTCTCCTTCATGCATTGCCCTGACAACTAGCTCGGTGTCTACTTCATGCATTGCCCTGACAACTAGCTCGACATTGCGTTGGCAAGTGATCCTGCACATACACACGCAAAGCACACCAAAGCAGCATCTTTTCCACAAAAACTACCAAGTTATGTAATCAAGCTCAACGATTGAAGGAAACATGGATTAATGCATGAATGGCTAACTATGCAACTAATATGAGCCTAAGTCTAACAATAATATGAGTAAAAAGGGTAAGAAAAATAGTACTTTTGAACACTTATCAACTTGTTATCCAATTGGCTTCATCCCACTCTTCATCGTCCAGCTCTTCTAGTTCCTCAGGTTTGGTAATACAATTGCGGAGGCAATTGTCAAGGCAGTCTTCCTCCATGTTGAAATTGAATTCATCGGTGGCGTGGATGACTTGGCATTCTTCTAGATCATCGGCATGCGTAAGGGTTTGGAAAACATTGAGCTTCATTTGCTGGTCGTTTACCCTCATGGTGAGTTCTCCTTTCTCAACATCGATCAAGGTCCTTCCCGTTGCTAAAAACGGAATCCCAAGGATAATAAGTGGGAAATCATCCATTTCACAATCCAAAATAATAAAATTAGCGGGAAAAATAAATTTATCGACTCTTACCAGGATATCCTCGATTTTCCCTCTAGATGTACATATGGTCTATCCGCAAGTTGTAGCATCACTGTTGTTGGTCTTGCCTTCCCTATTCCAAATATCTGGAAAATAGATTTTGACATGAGGTTTATGCTTGCTCCAAGATCGCATAATGCCTTCCCGACATAGTGATTTCCAATTGAGCATGTTATAGTGAAATTGTCAGGATCCTTAAGTTTGGGTGGCATCCGGTTGTGTAACATGGCCATGCATCCTTCTGTCACAGCAACAATTTCAAACTCTCTTAGCCTTGTTCGCTTAGAGACAATATTTTTAAGAAACTTAGCATAGTTCGGCATTTGCTCTATTACCTCAACCAACGACAAATTGATGTGAACTTGCTTAAGATATCAAGGAACTTCTTGAACTAGTATTCTTGCTTTTGCGCTTTAACCTTTGAAGGGAATGGTGGTGGAAGCCGAATGTCTTCAATCTTTTCATTGGTTTAGAACTTGATGGAAGGAGTTTCCGCGACATCAGGACTTGCCGAAGCATGTGTGGTTGCCGAGGCATGTGGAATTACCGTGGCATTCTCTGATTCATCAGTTTTGGCAGAGGCTTTGTTGCTGGAATTGTCTTTTTGGATAAAGGGTTTCTCTCTTGGTCGGTTTATTAGTTGGGCAGGTGCATCATTAAGCTTCAGTCCGCCCCGGGTGGTGATTACTTTACATTGATCATGGCTTATTCATTTGGCGACCTCAGTGTCGCTAGGTAAACCGCCTGATGGTCTCATATTCAAGTCTTGAGCGAATTGCCAACTTGTATCTCTGAGGATTTTATGACTGCCTCTTGGTTTTGCAATCTCATCTTAGTTCTATTGATAAGAGCATCAGTACTTTTCATGAAATTACTATTCTTAGCCATATAGGATTCAGTTTTTAACATGAAAGCATTGAAATAATTTTCCAAAGAACTATATGGCGTCGATTGTTGCTACGACATCTGTTGCCGTGACAAGTTCTGCTGAAATCCTGTTGCTTGTGCATTCTGATTGCTCTAGTTAAGAGCATTGTTGGGATTACTCCATGAGAAATTAGAGTGTTTCCTCCAGGCTGGATTGTAAGTGTTGGACATCATATTGTTATTTTGGTTGTAGTTTTCAACGTAAAAGCTAGATTCTGAGTTCTGCGGACACTCAGAAGAATCATGGTTATCGTTACATAATTCACAAAATGAACCAACTACCTTGACCTCCTGTGTGTTGCTTGGTCGGCTCATATTTTTAACCAAGTTGGTTAGAGCGGCCAATTGTGCAGAAATAGATCCTGATGAATCAAGCTCGTTAATCGTAGCATTGCGTCTGACTATTCCATTTCGGGTGGTTGAGAACTGATAATCGTTCTTGGCAAGACGGTTCAGAATCTCTATTGCTTCCTCAGGTGACTTGTCGATGAGTATGCCATTTGCCGAGGCATCTAGCATCATCTTTGTCGGCGTGTTCACTGAGTTGTAGAACATCATCACTTGTGTCCATAATGGGAATCCGTGCATAGGATATTTATGTAAAAGCTCTCTGTATCGCTCCCAAGCCTCGTACATGGATTCATCGTCTGTCTGTCGAAAAGAAGTAATATCATTACGCAACTTATCATTCATATTTGTATAAATAAATCTAGTAATAAAATCACAACACAAATCCGTCCAAGATCCTATAGAGCTGGATGGAATACTATTTAGCCATGTTTTTGCCCTATCCTTCAGTGAATATGAAAATAATTTCAGCCTTATGATACCTTTATGGACTCCTTGTAGCTTGAATGAATTGCAAATCTCCAGGAATGATTTGAGATGTTGCCTGGCATCTTCAGTTGCTGAGTCACCAAATTGACCAATTGTGTTGATCATGTTAAACATCACATGTTTTAATTCAAAGTAGACGGCTTCTATCTCAGGTGCGACAACTCTTGGATTGAGACCTTTGAGATCCTCCTCTAAGTAGTCTCGAATGGGTTTGTTACAAACATGTTGTACGACTTGTTCTCCTCATCCTCTTACTATGATGTTCTGGTTACCATTGGCATCCAGATTGCTGTCTGGGTTACCAGGTTGTTCTGCCATTGCTGCTCGTTGTTCTCGTCTTCTTCTATGAAGAACTCGTTTTATCTCGAGTTCAAGTGGGTAGTCTTGTGTTGTTGGTCTCGCCCTGGTCATACAAAGATTCAAAACCAAAGTTGTAAGTCCCTTAAAACCGATTAGAAATAAAACTAAAATAAAAAAAATAAAGGTGCAAGAAATTAAAAACAAAGTCACTATTGCCAATCCCCGGCAACGACGCCAAAAACTTGTTGCGCGTATTAAATGCGTCACAATTGGTGCAAGTGTACACGTCGCAAGTTATAGTATAGTATAGATATCGTCTCCACAGAGATTGGTGCTACTTCGGGAATCTAACTTCTCGCATTGAAAGTAAAAACACAAATTGATGATTATAGGAGTTCTAATTAACGAGTAAATAAAAGAGCAATTAAATAAAAGAAAGATGTAATTGAATAAGAGAGAGTAAGCCGGGTTATCGTGAGTCATGGTGTGATAATTGAATGGTCCTCGTGGTAATTGAGTTCTAGAGTCGCTCAATTGCTTCAACAATTAAATCCAGTTGGATTGCCTGGGCAAGTCTGCGATTGCCTGGGCAATTGGGCGACAACCTTCAAAGTTCGCCGAAGCGTTCTTCAATGGTTTCTCGTTATCCCTAACTCAAAACACTATAATTGCGCATGCCTTGATAATACATCCCTGTGTGAACCAAGGGTGGACAACAACCTATCTTGCGCCCCCTTTAGCCGTTGAAATTCGCAACTTATCCTTAAGTCAAATTAGTTTTCACCATCAATCGTTTGAATAAATACCATGATCATCCGTTTCTTGAATCTAACTCTCTCAATATTAGATAAATGGATGAACTCACGAGATCCTCTCCCAATTCACTCGCAAAATTTAAAAACCAAGAATGAACAAACTTTGAAGTAAAATTGCAAACTCAAATACCTAAACAAATCCAATCGTTTTCACAACAACAAAAACACAATAACCCAAGCAAAATAAAATTAGTTCATGGCCGAGTGCAAAAGAAAAACAAGATAAAAATTCCTTAGCATGAATCTAATCGAACAAAGAGGAACAAGATGAAGATGTCGAACAACCCCTAGGGTTTTCTCTCTAATCGCACAGGCCCTTGTAGTTGGCGGCTAGGGATTTATATAGGAGATGGCTAGGTCAAAGTCATTCTTGTGGAAGAAGTTAAGTTTGAATTGAATACAATAAAAGAAATAAATTCCTTTTATTATTATATTTTTATTCCTTCAAAAACTTCTTTTAAAACTCTTAGAATTTAATGTCCTTTTGATCTTTACATGGAACTCCAACTCCTTTGCTTCACTCTATTTATCTCGAACATGTTGGATTTATCCAGTCATCAAATCGGCTGCCACTTCATCTTATCCTTCATTGCCTCGGCAATCCGCTCAGCATGGCTTTCAGAAATCAGCTTCGATTGCCTTGGCAGACCTTTTAGTTTTCTTCTTTAATTTCCACGGCAGTTCCTGATTGCTTGGGCAATTTGATCCTGCACACACAAAACACACATCCGCAATATCTTTTTCCATAAAAACAACTCGATTATGAAATCAAGCATGTCGGTGAAGGAAACTATGCAATTATGCATGAATGACTAAAAATGCAACTAAAATGAGCCTAAGTCTAACAATAATATGAGTAAAAAGGGTAATAAAAATAGTACTTTTGAACACTTCACACCTCCCTTTGGTTCAAGTGTGGTAAAATTTAGTTGAATTTATTTGCTTTAATTTGGTTTATTTAATTTAATTGAACTAGATTATCATAAATTGTTTGACTAACATTTGTTTGATGCTTGAGTAAGGGGGAGCCATTTCTAAACTAAATTCTTTTCGTTGATATAACAAAAAGGGGGAGCTTTATCATTTCTTTTTGATATAACATAAAGTTTTATCATTTCTTTTTGATATAACAAAAAGGGGAGAATGGTTTGAAAATTGATTTTTTTCAAGTGAATAAGGGGGAGCTTTAACTACATTTAAATTTTTAAAATTTCTTATTCAAATTTTTAAATACTAAGGGGGAGAATCCCAAACAATTTTTCAAGTTTTTTATTATATCAAAAAAGGGGAGATTTTTGACTTTTTGTTTTGATATAATAAATTGAAAATTAGTTTTGGACTAATTGAAAAGATTTCAAAATGCTATTAAGTCCAATCAATTTGAAAAATACGACTTATGGATTTTTCAAGGCTTTGGAAGAACCTAAAACGTTTTTAAAGTAGCAAAACCTCTCATTTTATACTTACCGTACAAATATGAGTCTACCTATATCGATACGATTAAGGGTTTCAAGTTACAGAGATTTCCTAATAGTCAAAACCCATACCAGTACAGATTGTCCGTACCGATACGGAGAGGATCGTACCGATACACCTCAAAGAGTATCGATACCCCTATTTATCAAACCCTCCAACGACTAGTATCCCGTACCGATACGAGTGTATTGTGTACCGATACGCCTAACGACTTTCAACGGCTATTTTCCCAACGGTCATTTGATTTACAGGTCATACCGATACGCTCCTACGCGTATCAATATGTATCAGTTGTGAAGAGCATAAAGGCTAGATCATAAAGAACCTGTATCGATACGACTACCCGTGTATCGATATAGACAGCTTCAGAAATGCATTAATTGCGGGAAATAAAGGTTCCAACGGCTCCAATTCAATCCCAACGGCCTCCAACGGCTAGAAGCTTAATTGGGAGTGTAAAAGGGACCTCCAAACATCTATGAAAGACTAATGATCCTATTGTCAACAACATTATGATGTCAAATTTGTCTTAGTGCCTAAATTTCCATTCTTTGTATAGACAAACACTTGTGAGCTTAAATTGTCAATGTATGGTCAAGTGTTCTAGGATTTTTGGGTGAGTGCTTTAGTGTGCAAACATCAACCTTTAGAGAGGGATTTCAGTTTGCTAAGTTTTCTCTTGTTTGAGAGAGTTCCCAAAGCTCGGTTTGTGACCTTTGGATGCTAGACTTGGGTTGTGAGTCTATGTTGTAAAAGGTTGCCTCCTAAGCCTAGAAAAGGGGAAGAATTCTTAGTGAATTTGGTGAAATCCTTAGTAGAAAGCTAAGGTAGTGGATGTAGGCTTTGGTTAGAAAGCCGAACCACTATAAATCCTTGTCCATATTTTTCTATCTTTTTGCTTTCACTTCCATCATCCAAATTACATCTTCTCTACCACTTGGCAAGCAATTCGGTTGTGATTATTGGGCTCAGGATTCCATTTTTATCATTTTATTAACATGCGTTAATTTTACCAGTTAAAAAATAATTTATTTTTGAAGAACCTAGAAATTGGACCCATGACCTTTTGAAAAATTTAATATGCTTTTGTAGGTTGCGAGTTCAATTTTTAGGAACTTCAAAAATAAATTAATTTTTTAACCAATAGTTAACGACATGTTGACGAAAGGATCAAAATGACATTAATAGTTTGAGCATTGATATAAAATATTTTAAAGTTTAGGGATCAATTTAGAATAAGAATTAGTTTGGAGACTGATATAGAATGTATTAATGTTTTAGGAACAAATTTAGAATGAGATCATAGTTTGAGGGCAACATGTTCAATCGTCAGGGATTAAATTATGACGTGAATGAAAAAGATTAGGTTGGGAGGGTTGCTCCCATATTGGACCTCTGCAAAACTCAATTCAAATTAGTTAGTCAATGAGTCGGATGTCGATAATTAAACCAAAATAACTTCACCCTTAAAAAATATTTCATAAATTACTTTCACTACATCACCCGTAATCTATCAAATAGAACCTTCCTTTGGTCCTATTTTTTTCATGCCATTATTTTTATAAGTGAATTTTTAATTTTTTCTTGTCATCATTTTTCAAGGATGATTATTTGAAAGTTATAATTTACTTGTATTAATAACATAGAGAGAAAAATAAAATAAATAATTTTAATTCATGAGAACTTTAAATGATGTGATGAAAAAATAAGAATTATTAAATAAGGGGTTTTAAGTCAAAAGATTCTTTTTAGAAACATTAATTTGTTTTAATATTTTATTAATTCAATAATTAGCATTGGGTAGTTTGGACATAGAATTAGATCTTGGAAAAGATTTTGTGAATAATTAATCCAAAAAGTATTCATCAACCTATTATAAAAAAGTTCCAAGTTTGAAAAATCATGGGGTTGGTCCCATCTCATAATTATTCATTATCACTATTCCTATATATATACATCTGTTATATCGAAGCAAACTATTTAAAGCCAAAATTTCCTCCTCAAGCAACAAATAGAATATATGCATGTTTTACTAAAGTACTGGTGATATCCCTACAAAAAAAATAATTATCGAAAAATTTACCTACTAAAATTAAGTGTACGATAAAAAACGATTCAAATTAATTAAAATAAAGCTCTGACTATAAAGAGGACAAACAAAAAACTATATTCGTGTTTTTATAGCAGAACGGATAAAATATGCATTATAAGTAATTATGGTCACTTTTGCCAATGTATGATACATAAAATATTGTTAAAACGAGAAAATTTATAAATATTGTTTTAGGGTTTAATTTTTTTAAAAAGTATGGGCTTTTTTATTTTTTTCTTGAATTAGTGCAATTATTACAGTCTTTTAAAAGTCAGTTCAAGAGACTCTAATTTTAGGCTGTAAATTATAAAAATATCCTTAAAGGTGAGTTCAGGAGACTTTAGACATTTTTTGAGTTTTTTAAGAAAAGTATTATTCATAATTGAATTCAATTAAATCCGACTTTTAAAACACAGTAGCAAATACAATATTTTCGAAATTAAAATAAAAAAGGGCCATATTTTTTTGTGGGGTGGGGGGTGGGAGGGGGAACTTTAAAGCTCAATTTTTGTAAAAATTCCAAAAGAAATTGGGTGGGTCTTTTTTTTTAATTATATAGAGAAGCATGAATGTTTTAACAGGGAAAACAAAAGGCAGAGATATTCAACGTTTGATTTGGTTCTCTAAACAATTTCAAGAGTAGGTAAAATGGAGAGGGAAAGCATGGAAGAAGGGCTGTTAACAGGCAGGTTTGGACCGCCAAATGAAACAAAACCAAGCAGCAATGGCACCGGTGACAGTCCTACCGACAACCTTAACACGGCGCCATCAGCGCCGGCAGCTTCCTCATTGACACCTGTTCTTGTCTTCAGTACTTTTGTTGCTGTTTGTGGTTCTTTCTGCTATGGATGATCTGTAAGTTCTTCACTTTCTTCTTCTTCATAATTTCAACATGAAAATGTTCAGATTTTTTAACAAAAAGAACCTGAAATTTATGTTAATATGTAAGTATATGATATGATGAACAAATTTTGATTGAATTGATTGAAATAATGTTCTAACTTTGGAAATGAACCCAGATGGGTTATTCATCACCTGCGCAGAATGGGATCATGGAAGACTTGGGCCTCTCTGTGTCAGAAGTTAGTAAATGCCAATCTTTTCTGCATTTTCCACTCAATTTTTATGTTCTTTAGAAACAGAAAAACCAATATATTGAATAAGCTTCCACTTACTTAAAGCACAAGAAATCTGTAGGTGAGTTTATTTAACTGTCTTACTCGAATTACGGTGAGTGATGAACACAGGTGTACTTAATTTTTCCTAAGTTTATCCTATATATATTCGGATATGTATTGGACATGGATATAGATAGAGTGGAGAAACGAAGAATCCGAGCAATATAGATTTGTAATCTTTGCCACCGATTTGCAGTATTCTGTTTTCGGTTCAATAATGACAATCGGGGGAATGGTGGGAGCAATCTTAAGTGGGAAGATAGCAGATCTTATAGGTAGAAAAAGGGTAAGCCTTAACATCTTCGAAAAATCCAATAATCCTATAAGGTTTCAAGTTAAATTCCTTTGAATAATGGTTTGTTCTTCTAAATTAATGTGTTCATAGACTCTGAGAAACAGACAATGTGGTTCTCTGATGTCTTCTGCACTGCTGGGTGGCTATCGATAGCATTTGCAAAGGTTAACTTCCAGTTTGAATTGTTTTGTTTTCGGTAAAGCTAAGCTTAGCTTTGAATTCGATAATGGACCAATTTGTAAGAAAGATCCTGAGAGGTTAATGTTCACTTTCTGTTGGAAGAATGCTTTGTGGCTGGACATTGGAAGGCTGTTGATCGGAATTGGGGTCTCGGTGATTTGTTATGTGATAATGTACTAAAGTTTGCAGTTCATACATATTTCATCAACTTAAAAGAGTTTTGAAGTAACTTACTAATGAGATATATATATATATATATATATAAGGATAGCTGAACTTTCCATATGAATCAGGTACCTGTTTACATAGCTGAAATTACACCTAAAAGTCACAGGGGTTCCTTTGCATCAGCAAATCAGGTAAACTATACTAAAAAATAATTGAAACTGCGATTTTTCGACTTACCATTAATTAGATTTGAGTTACCTAATGGTGCAGTTGATGACTACTTCTGGGTTTGTACTTATATTTTTCATTGGAACCATCATTCCATGGTGCACACTGGCTATGATCGGTATATACATCAATTTCTTATTAACTCAAGCTCAAAGTAGTGCTAGTTTACTTTACCTTTTATCCATTCTGTTTCCTTCAGGTGCAATCTCCTGTGTAGTACAGATAATAGGCTTGTTTTTTATTCCGGAGTTCCCCAGATGGCTGGTAAGCCTAACATAGTAATCTGCCGATCTTTGGATGCTTTTTGAGTACATAAAATGTTAAAACAAGATCTAACAGAAATTCTGCACTTCATTACATAAACGTGAAATGTGACCGCCTTCTGCAGGTAAAATCTGGTCGAGAGAAAGAATTTGAAGCTTCCTTGAAGCATCTAAGGGGAAAGGACTCGGATATATCTGAAGAAGCTTCTGATATCAGAGTAGCATATTAGCTTCATATCTTGTTACTTTTGTGAACACTTAGGTTTCTCATGATAACAAGAAATGTTATGTGCTTACAATCTCTTGTAGGATTATATGGAAACTCTTGAGCAACAGACAGAAGCAAGTTTCCTTGAATTGTTCCAAAGGAGATACGCTAATGCGCTCATTGTGAGCTGCGAATAACCTTAGATTAATATGCTAATTTCTTTTAAGGACTTTCCTGATCATTTCGCATATCGCTTCTTGGACTTTGCAGATTAGAGTTGGCCTAATGTTATTGCAACAACTAGGAGGAAATAGTGCTATGGCATATTATACTTGTAGCATATTCAAAGAAGCAGGTAAATTTACATAGTCTATGTTGTTTCCTATATAATTACTGCAGCAGAAATTATTTTTGTTATCAATGCAAGTTGAAGACGCAACGTTTTTTTTTTTGCAACAGGTATATCGGGTAACCTTGGCCTTCAAGCTTTAGCTATTGTACAGGTACCTTCATGGCTTGTTTTCCAACTTGGAGCTAATGTAAAATTATGTTCCAAACATTTCTGAGACATGTCAATTACATTGTTTTTTCAGATTCCAGTATCTATTTCAAGTTTATTTTTAATGGATAGATCCGGTAGACGGCCGCTTCTATTGGTTAGTTTTGTAAACAAATCATTTTAAGATAGTAAAATTGTTGAACAAACAGGTAAAAAATGTAGGATTTCAATCAAATTTTATGCAGGTTTCTGCAAGTGGACTGTGTTTCGCTGCCTTCCTCCAGGGACTGGCATTCTGCTTTAAGGTTTAACAAAGTTTAGTTATTTTCTTCAGGAGATTGTCCTTTCCTGTTTAAAGCTTCCAATTCTTTCTATTTTACAACCAGGGGCTCCCCAATCTGAAGGCACTTACTCCGTCTCTAGTACTTACTGGCACCATGGTATTTCAGTTTCTCTTACATTCTTTTACTTATTTTGCCAATGCCGTAATTATTATCGGGATCGGGCTTCTCAAGAACACAATGCATGATTCTTTGTAGAACCTGCATGCATCTACACAACTGTAAGTACATATTAAGCCAAACTATATGTGTAAACTGATCAATACTGCAAACACAGATCGGTTCTGTAGCTTACACAATAGGCTTGGGAGGAATACAATGGATTATAATGTCAGAGGTATGTGCCAATTCCGAGATTGAAATCTTCACCGTTGCTTCCATATCAAGCTGGCCACTATAACTGTAGACAAGAGACTCATTTGACTAAAGCATGTTCCATATTATTTGACAGATATTTCCTATCAATGTTAAAGCCCAAGCCGGAAGCCTGGTGACTCTAGTCAATTGGTCCACTGCTTGGCTCATTACTTACAGTTTCAATTTCATGATGGAATGGAGCTCAGCAGGTGACATCCTCTATTTCTTTCCCTCTCGAACAGAGTAAATTAACATTACATATCTGAACTAAAATGTATCAGCAAATGCCATTGCAGGAACATTAATCTTTTTCACAGGAATCTCAGGCTTAACCGTTGTATTCGCGGCCATGTTGGTCCTGGAGAATAAGGGAGAACATTGGAGGAAATACAAGCATCGATAGCTCATTTTCTGTAATATAAGATTTAATCTTGGCATGGACATGAATGCACCAATGTGTATAAACAACGTATATATACATTTGTATCTTGTATAAATGTATGTGTATTGTATTGATACATTCAGTTCTTTTATGCATCTAAAGTTGGAATTTTGTTTTAGTTCATTTGGGTTCAACTTATTTGAGTAATTGTACTTCATTTGGATAGGTTTGGATTATAATGGCAGATATTACTTTGTTTTCTAACTTGGTGACCTCTGCAGTACTCTGTACGGATTAGTCACATAATTTTTTTGGAAACAATCCAACAACCTTGTATTATAAATAAGGAAACAAATAAGTGCCTCTACTGAAAGGTAGCAATCAAGTCCCTCTAGTTTTTAAAATGGATACAATTTGGTAAAATTGATAACGGAATTGACGGAAACCATCCAAACTGATGGCATGCCATGCGATTTTTTTATTATCAAATGTGGACATAGTGGTCACTAGATTTTGGATAATTATTCATTCCGGTCACTAAGTTTCAAAAGTTATGTTTTGGTCACTAAAGCTATTGATGAATAACAAAACTTTCACTATGACGGTAGGAAAATATTGATTGAATATGAGTTTTCTTTGTCAAGGAAGATGAAGTTTTCTAAATTTCTTTTAGAATAAAAAAGTGTTAAGGAACAAATTAGTGTTTTAACTATAGTTTAGGGGTTAAATTAGATATTAATAATTTTATTAAGGGTCACATCATCTAACTAACGGAAATAAACTTCTGAGTGACCATTTTGTTATTTATCGGTAACTTTAATGACCAGAATGCAACGTTTGAAACTTTAATAACCAAAATTAAAATTATCATTTACTGACCAGAGCTGCAGTTTACCCTAAAATATTAATGTTTTAATATAAAATGAACACTAAAAAATGCAGAAGAAAATGACAAGGACGAATCGTGATTAGTTACATGATTACATATCAACAAGTTGTTTATATATATATATGTGTGATATGATCTAGTTACACAGTAGAGTAGAATATGTGAAGTTATCGCTTGGAGAAAAAAGTAAAGAGTTACTCTCAGCTATTCATTTTTCCTATCTAACGATCCAAAAAAACGTGTAAAACTAAGTTTTACACTATATAAGTGGATCCTAACTCATCAAATATGCCCCTATAATTGTACCAAAAAATCATATGAGCCCTAGTTTGAAATGTGTATCAAATGAGTCATTATTTAAAAAATCATGATCAAATAAATTACAGAAATTGTATTGTTTAAATAAGGGCTTATTTGATCCATGATTTTTTAAATATGGACTCATTTGACCGTAATTTTTTTATTTAAAGACACATTTGATCCATAATTCAAATCAAGAACTCATTGCGATCAAATAAATTACTGAAATTGTCTTGTTTAATGGTTTCCAATTTTCAAGACATTGTATTGTTTGCTGTCTTCTGTTTTGCATTTATGTTGCCAATGACCATAAACATGACTGGGATCAGGCTTCTGAATACATGTTTCTTGGTAGAATCTGCATGCATATACACTACTATATGTATACATTGAGCCAAACTACATTTAAAAACTTATCAATACTGCAAACTCGGGTCGGCGCTACCATGGATTATAATGTCAGAGGTATGTGCCAATTCCAAGATCGATGCTCGCTAACAGCTGGGAACAAGAGATTCATTTGACTAAAAATGGTCCATATTCTTGTTCAGATGATTCCTATAAATGTTAAAGCTCAAGCTGGAAGCCTGGTGACTTTAGTCCATTGGTTCACTGCTTGGATCGCCACTTACAGTTTCAGTTTTATGATGTAATGGAGCTCAGCAAGTCATCCTCCATTTCTTTTCCTCCCTATCAGAGGAAATTAGCATCACATTTCTGAACTAAAATGTATCAGCAAACTTCATTGCAGGAACATTTTTATTTTTCTCGGGAATCGTAGCCTTAACTGTTCTGTTCGGAGCCAAGTTGGTACCAGAGACAAAGGGGGAGAACATTAGAGGAAATACAAGCATCGATCACTCACTCGTTTTCTGTATTGAGACATTCAATTTTTTTAGATATCTAAAGTTGGAATCTGAGTTCATTTTGGGCATTGGCAACTAATTTGACATTTTCTTTTGCAGGCAGCTCAGCCATTCAGGTAATTATAATTCATTTGGAAAGACTTTTACATATATCCAAATAGCATAGGTTTTGGCTTTTTGAACATTTAAGTACATATTAGCCACAAATTCATATGAACAAATGAAAACCATTTACGCAATGCCAAGAAAACCTGAGAAAAACATAATTTTCTAAGAGTATGAATCATCTTGATAAAAAGGAAACTGATAGGAAAACAACAGGATTTTGTTTACAAAGATAAAGACAAACAGCTGCATGTGTCAAGATGCATGAAATATTCAAACAATCCAACAAATATCTCATTTCATGTGGGGACCCCTCAGACCCAATTGATAATTCTTACCATTTCTTCAAACTGAAATTAATTTCTTGTCCTTTTGTTCCTCACACCACTTCCAATCTAACTGCTTTAATCTGTTGCTTGAATTTTTGAGATATGAATAGAGAAATATCAGAAGAGGGAGAGCTTTCAAGTTCTTTGATAGTAAAAGAGAAGCCTCAGGATGGAGCTGGACATGGGAGTTCTGGTGAAGAACAAGGTGAAATCAGAACTACTTCTTCTGCAACAACTATGGTTGTTCTTAGCACCTTTGTTGCTGTTTGTGGATCTTATGTTTTTGGGACAGCTGTAAGTATATTGTTTTCAACAATGAACTGGTTAGTTTTACTTATAATCTTAATGTGCAAAGTAAAGGGTTTCCCTTCTCCTGCTTGACCATGAATTTTGATTACAATGATTGTTGAATGGCAATAAGACTTAAGAAATTCGGGTTTTATACCGATTCGCTGATGATAATTATACTGTGGCAGTTGTCTTACAAAAGATGAACTAATATACTAGGATTGATTTACCAGGTTGGATATTCATCACCTGCTCAAACTGGAATCATAACTGATCTGGGACTCTCTGTGGCTGAGGTGAAGTATAAATAGAACTGTTCCTTTGTGGTAACTACTTAATTTTGTTTGTAGGCAAAAAGAGTACTATTTATACAATATTTTTTACCTTGGAATTTTATTTCAAATGCCTTTATGCCAACTTTGTTACTGAGCTGCAGGATCATGTTAGGTAAAATTGTACCCATGACATGAAAAGCTCAAAAGCTGGAATATTTGTTATGTAATCTAGCATGGTATTCATATTCTTTAGAAGGAAACTGAATAACATATATAAGTTACAACTTTATTTAATCTGATATGGTTTAACTTTTCTTTTTTTTTTCCTGCTTTGACCTTTGCAGTATTCTCTTTTTGGTTCGATATTGACGATTGGAGCAATGATAGGCGCGGTAATGAGTGGGAGAATAGCAGATTACATTGGTCGAAAATGTGTAAGATTTTCAATGACATATTTTGCCAAACGTATAATTCTAACTCGAAACAGCTTTTCATGTATTGGACTTTCTTCAATGTTGGTTGAGGTTTGACGCAGACAATGGGTTTTGCGGAGATATTCTGTGTTGCAGGATGGCTTGCTATACTATTCTCCAAGGTGTTTTCCTGCTTAATTCGATTACACTCTGCCTTTTCTCTAGAATAAATGTTGTTTTGGAAACATCTTTAGATAGAAACATAAACTATTGTTAGGTGATGCTGGGATCAAAATCATTCTTCTAAGAAAAAAACAACATTTTAGTACCTTATATGGCTTCAATTCATATTAACTGCATGTAAAAAGTCTGCTTTTTGGCTCGACTTTGGACGGCTGCTGGTAGGATATGGGATGGGCCTCCTTTCCTATGTGGTAAGCTATGAACATATTGCGATCGTACTTGACTAGCCATTCATCTGTTTGAAGAAAAATGATCTAATCTTATCCACTACAGGTTCCTGTATATATTGCTGAAGTTACACCCAAGGATATTCGAGGGGGATTTACATCAGTCCATCAGGTAAATGCTAAGCACCATTGATGGAGTTCAATATGTTATTATGTTTATCTACCTAGTGACCATCAATTCTGCAGCTTATGATCTGTTGTGGTGTGTCGTTGTCTTACCTCATAGGCGCTTTTGCCACCTGGCGGACTTTGGCTCTAATCGGTAAGTGTAAGATTTTATGGTGCTACATTGAACTTCAAAGGATTCTCTAACAGTTTCTCCCCTATATGATATGATTTCAGGAACTATACCATGTCTTATGCAGCTTTTGGGTCTATTCTTCATCCCGGAATCACCTAGATGGAAGGTAACTTTAAAGCAGTAGTTTATACAAAAATTCATAAATATTTGGTGCATGGTATTAAATAATTAGATTTCTTATGAAATTATGCAGAGAGAGTACACTATAAGGTCCAACTCTCCGAAGTAAATCCAAGCATCTATAAATGACTTGAATTAGTGAAAAATATTTGCAGGCAAAGATAGGTAAATGGAAAGAGTGTGAAGCTTCCCTGCAGCACCTAAGGGGAGAGGATGCTGATATTTCTGATGAAGCAAAAGAGATTAAAGTAGGTTATTAGCTTTCAGGGCATGCAAGTTTCGGTTTCAGTCCCTTGGATTTGTACGGCATGTGCCGGAATAACGGAGGTTTATACTTCTTTTTCTTCTCTTTTGCAGGATTACACAGAACAACTACAACAGCTTTCAGAATCTAGCGTGTTTGACTTGTTCCAGAAGGAATATGCTTGGTCCCTCACTGTAAGAATTGTCAATCCTATGCACATAATCGATCTTTTCTACTAGTTGTTCTTTTAATGTGTAACTAAACTGGTTAAGGTTGGAGTTGGACTAATGGTTCTGCAACAATTCGGAGGAGTCAATGGCATTGCATTTTATGCTAGCTCAATTTTTATATCAGCTGGTATGTTTCAAATATTTTTAAGTTTATGAAACAATAGAAGAATTATATAGGAAGTTCAAACTGGATAATCTCTTTATCTTAAATTCTTTTCGACAGGATTTTCCGGTAGCGTTGGAATGATAGCAATGGTTGTTGTTCAGGTCAGCTCATCATGATTTGCACTATCATCAGAGTTCATATCATTTTGATTAATATGCTTTTCTTAATGACTGGATTAATCTTCTGCAGGTTCCTATGACAGCTTTGGGAGTAGTCTTGCTCGATAAATCCGGACGAAGACCACTTTTATTGGTACAAAAGCCTAGAAATTCATCTTCTATATGTATTATGTTGTGGAAATGCTCCTTCTGAAATCTACTGATATCTACAGGTATCTGCAGCCGGAACATGCTTGGGTTGCTTCCTCGTCGGATTGTCATTTTTCTTGCAGGTTCGACGTGATTTATATACCTCAAATTTCAAAATGCTTTTCATGTTCTATATCCTTTTCCAGAAAATATTAAGCTCGACCGCATACAGGACCTTCAACAATGGAAGGAAGCCACTCCTATTTTATCACTTGTTGGTATACTGGTAAATCCAATGAACCATTGTTCTAGGCAGTAGTTTTCATGAACGAAATCATCTTCGTGTTTATACGTTCGACTCGATGTAGGTGTACACAGGATCGTTTTCATTAGGCATGGGAGGAATACCTTGGGTTATAATGTCCGAGGTAAGTTAACCCTGATCTAGATTCCGCAGCCTTGAATATTATATGAACTGAAAAAAGGGTTCCCATTTCAGATATTTCCCATAAACATGAAAGGCTCAGCAGGAAGCCTGGTCACATTGGTTAGCTGGTTAGGCTCTTGGATTATTTCCTTTGCATTTAACTTCCTCATGAAATGGAGCTCAACAGGTAAACTGATTGCATCTAATTTTGTCCACATTTTCATTTAAGCTACAAACCTTAACCTTTCTTTCCAATGTTACACTTTCTTCCATCCCCCTTCCAGGAACATTCTTCATTTTTGCCACCATATGTGGCCTAACTGTTCTGTTCGTGGCGAAGCTGGTGCCGGAGACCAAGGGTCGGACGCTTGAAGAAATACAAGCATCGATGAATCCGGTTTCCTAACTTGAATGCCATGTTTTGGAACATAAGTTTTCCACCTGATTATTGGATCCAATTCTTCTGCCTCAGTAGTCTCAATCCACTGAGTTGTTATGCATATCAGGGAAGAGGCAATGTGTAGCACTCTACATGTTAAGGGCATAAATTAACTTGATTTTCAAATGATCCTCCCTATGCAGTATTAAAATAAAGGAGTCCATGATAAATCAAACCAAACCAAACCAAACTCTTTAGTACTCTTCATGATTCACACACAAAACAAAGGGAAATTTAACCATTAATTAATGGTGAATATTTGATAATCTATCGATGTAATTTTTTTTATATAAGCATGCATATTTTTAAGCTAAAATCTAAAATTTAAAGTGAAAAACTTCAATACATAGACCGTGTAAATTTTAGTTTACACGGTCCTTTCAATTTTAGGGGTTAGGATTGTTGTTTAGGGTTTAAATGTTATGGGTTTAGGGTTTAGAGTTTAGAATTTAATGTTAGTGTTTAAAATAAATTTTACACAGACCGTGTATCAAAGTTTTACCCAAATTTAAATTCCTAATCTTAAAACTCTACCTCAGAACTTAAACCATAAATTTTAACCTTGACCTAAATTCGAAATCACGACTTAAACTCCTAATCCCTGTCTAAAACTCTAAACCCCTATATAACGTGGAAAATTTCTTTTCCAACCGTCATTGTATAAAGTAAAAATCCTTAATTAAAATAAAACATAGATTATTATTTAATACACTAGCCGTAGAAACTTTAGTTTCGACACGTTAGGGGTTTAGATTGTAGGTATAGAATTTAGGGTTTAGTGTTTAATATTTAGGGGTTTAAGGTTAAAGATTTTAATTTTAAATTTTAACCTTAAATTAGACATGCTTGTGTAAAAAAAATTTATACCGTCTATGTATAGAATAATTGTCCCTAAAATCTTGCCTATTAATTTAGGATTAATATTTAATATACTGTCATTGTAAAAAAGTTTACACAAGCATGTTTATTTTCAAGCCTAAATCTAAAATTCTAACTTTAAAACCTTAAAAATCTAACCACAAACCCTAAATTCTAACCATAAATCTTAAATTCTAACCCCTACAACCTAAACCCCTAACCTCTAAACCTTAAACTAAAATCTTAAAAAAAACTTTGTTTTCCACGCCCATAATCCATTAATTTATCCCTCCATTTTACATGTTCTCATTCTACACCTGTCTAAAAAGCATAGGGAACAATTAATGGTTTATTATATAAATTGATAATTAATTTGGTAAGTTTTTCAAATTTATATCCGAATTTTTTGACAAAATGACTCAAATATGGTTGTTGAATTTTTTTTCCAACAATATGGTCCTCAGCAGTTTAGTTTTAAAAATATGGTGAATTATTGTTCACAGTCAGAAGTCGGATTGAGGTCTACCCGACTTCAGTGTTCATCAATTATTTTGAGTATTTTTTTGAGTTAAAATATTGAAGACGGTGGGCGGGGAGTCCGACTTTATTGTAAAATACTGTTCAAAGCCGAAGGGAGAGAACCTGACTTCAATTTTTTATTTTTTATTTTGCAAATTACTGTTTAAAGTTGGATAAAAGTTAATCCGACTTCTGACTTGAACAGTAAATCACCATAGATTTGAAACTAAACAAAGAAAAATCATATTTTAAGAAAAAAAATTAAACCACAATATTGTGGTAATTGTGCCGAATTTTTCATTATCTTAACTTGATATTTAAAATTTTGCTTAAATAAAAAATTAGACCTTAAATAATGTTTTTTATTTGCATTTAGTCCTTAAACTATTTTTTAGTCAAAATAAGTCCTTAAATTATCGTTTTTTGTCACTTTAAATCCATAAACTATTTTTTATCAAAATAAATACCTAAACTATGTTATTTTTTCTTTTAGTCCCTGAACTTTCAATTGCTCAATTTTTTATGATGTGTCAATATCTTATTGATCGAAATAATTTTTTTGACTTAAATAACTACCGGACTTATAGTGAGCATAAATGATAGTTTTGAAATTTATTTTGACAAAAAATAGTTTAAAGGCTAAAATTAAAAAATATAATTTAAGGGTTAATTTTTTATTTAAGTAAAAATTAAAAAATCTCAAACTAATAATTAATTAATGGTTCATTATTGATCTCTATGAAATAAAGTGGATGGCCATCATGAAGTTGAAACTTTGTCCTCAACATTGCATGAAAAAAGCCATTATTGTAAATCCAAAGACAAGATGGAATAGTTTTATGTATATCCAAGAAATCTTTGCAGGGAAAATTCATTGGACCTGAAGAATAATATATTCTAGAAAAGGACTTGATCGATTGCCAAATCATTCAAGTGTATGTTGTCAATTAATTACGTAATAATTAATTAATTAATTAATTAATTAATATTGTAAAACTTATCTTACCAGTGTGCTCCACTCAACTGGCAGCCTTGCATGAAAAGGACTGAATGACGACAATCTGATATATATATATATATATATATATATATATATATATATATATATATTAGATGATTATCAGGTATATTATTTTTTAAAAGTATTTATTAAATATATTATTAATGAAATATATAAATAGGGTTAAAATAAAGATGACCGTTTCGTTTATTTATATATAATTATTAAAACAATTTTAATTATTACCGAAGTCGTGAGGACTTAAAACATAATTATTTTTTTAAGAATAAAATATGTTAAAACAACACTTTTTTATTTTTGATTTTTTAATTAAAAAATAATAAAGTTATTAAAATAAAAATGGAAAAAATAAAAAAGTGATTTAACATATTTTATTCTAAAAAGGAATAATTACATGTTAGGTCTTATAGTTTCAAAAATTAACAAAATAGTTAATGGTGTATATCAATGTATATGATTAGTGAGACATGACGTTTTCTCTAGAATTTTCCGTGTTAGAGGGGAGACAGTTGCATTCCTTAAAATTTTCAAATTCTTATATAGTTTATTTTTTTATTTTCTATTAATGATCCTCCCATCCCTAAAATTCTATTATAACTCCTTAATAATTTGCACCTTTTGACCTAAAATCATGTGCCTTCCCTACCAAGAAGTGGTAACGATGATAAAATATGACATGTTTCTTTTGGTGATCCAAATTCGAATAATATTATTTATAAAATATACATAAATTTTATTTACGACTAAAAAATGAACAAATAATAGTAAAAAATATTACACAAAGAATAGATATTTTTCCATAAGTTTTAGGTTTAAAGTGATATGGAAAAACTAGAGACACATATATAACTTAACTATTAGACCACACAATTAGGCAATAATTTTCTTTCACATTTTTGCATAAAATTCAAGTAATATCCAAAAGAAAAACCCAAGCAAAGATCCACTTTGCTTGACCCTACTTCATAGACTTTTAGCTACAAAAATTCACATTTTTCAACCGGGTAAATTTCCCCTAATTTGTT
Source organism: Hibiscus mutabilis (assembly GCA_019671005.1). Lineage (NCBI taxonomy): Eukaryota > Viridiplantae > Streptophyta > Magnoliopsida > Malvales > Malvaceae > Hibiscus > Hibiscus mutabilis. Next base: position 5,023,514 of record CM033735.1, on the reverse strand, counting down.
CTTCACCTTGCATATGCTTGAAAACATCATTGTCAATTGAAAGGCATTTCCTTGCTTTTTGGATATGAATCACATATAATATAAAAGGGGTGGTCCACATAGTTTTTGAGCTTGCTTGGTTTAAAAACCCGGTTTTGGGCATGTTGAACATGTACGACCACACATGGTCTTAAAAAAAACCTAAAATAAGTTGTTTAATAATAGCCTTGTTTGACAATTAGCGTATAGTTGATAGCGGATAACTGATAGCATAAGCTGATTTGACTAGCTGATTGCATAAAAGTGTTTGGTAAAACTAATTAATAGCTAATAGCTGTTTAATTATTTGAACAAACAAAATGACATATAAGAACATGATTACATTTAATACTTGTTTGAATAATTTATTAATTATTAAGATTTTGTATCTATTAATATTAATTGGATTATGAATTTTTTTTTAATATCATTACTAAGAATGAATGATGTATATATTATTTTTGTTTGTGAAATTCTATTTTTAGTATAATTTTAATAATTATTAAATTTAAATATATATTTATATATTAATTTTTAATAAAATCGTATTTACTTGCCGATAAAAAATAATAATTTTTTATTTAAAAAATTATTTTTTAAATTTTATTAGTTATTGAAATTTATGTTATTTAGAAAAAAAAATATAATTATCAAGGATAAAATAGTCTTTATAAGTATTTTATTTAAATCTCTAATTCAAAAACTCCTAAAAGAGCTTTTTCAAAATAAGAGGTTTCACCTCAATCCGCTATTTACCAAACATCTAAAGTAGCAGATTTAACTGGTCAAACTTCTAAAAGTGCTCAAACCTCTATTTTTAACTCAAAAAGTTCTTTACCAAATAAGGCCACTATATATGAAAAAAATTAATCCAAAATATTAATTGTGATCATGGGTGATTCAATTCCATTAATTTTATTTTAAAGATTAGATTAAAAGTAGAATATGACAAATTAAAAGCTAATCTTAAAAGACATAGAATATAATTGCTCAAGTTATATGAGAATGATTTCAACTTCTTGTTTCATTATGATAAATTACGTTTATTGGATGATGTTATTCTTAAATCTCATTGTAATAATTATAAAAATAATATTAGAAAATATGAGTTATCTAATGTTGATGGAAATAAGCTATTTGTTAAGACTTTTACACAAGAAAAAAAATAAGAGCAATAAACTTATTAAAGTTTTTAAAATGTTTTAATTGTTTTTCAAATGCGAAAATTACATATAGTCTTATTGAATATTCATATTATTGTTGTTTTTGTAAAACAAAAATTTTCAAAATTAAAATTTGTGAAGTATGACTTACAAACAACTATATTATAAGAAAGGCTAAATGGACTTGCTTTTACGACAATCGAAAGTGATTTTTTGAAAATGTTGATATTAAAAGCGTTGTAGATGATTTTGTTTCGAAATATGCAAGAAAAAAATATGTTTGAAGTTAAAATGTTAGATTTTTAGATGTTTGTAAGTAAATTTTTATGTTGTTCAAGAGAGTAATATAATATTTTTGTATTAAGTGAATTTTATTTAAAAAAATTATATGTTATTTATGTTATAAATTATACAAGATCGCTTAAATCTTTAAACCATCCCATTAATAACAAAAATTATATATAGGTGAAATTACTATTTTGGGTGGCACATAGAAAACCATACAATGTGTTGGAAGATCTTTTTATGTGCACAGCATCAGCACAAACATTTTAGGACAAGAATCTTGCAAACATGTGGTTCTTTTAGCAACATTAAATGAAAGCATTGTCGTTATGTTCAATTTATTCAACATACACCGATTTGTTGCTTTTGCTTACTAAATGAAATAATCACAATTTGTTTTCTTATAACCAAGAAAAAAATTAGTAGTAATTAAAAAATAAATTTAGTTTATCAATATAAAGTCTTACATTCTTTCAGTAAGATAAAAAATTTGCATCTTGACATTATAAATAAAATAAATTAAATTAAGAAAGTCGTTTTTGTAATAAATTCTTACAACACACGGTCTAGATCCAATAAATAATATTTTACACAGTCTTTATAAATTAAGGATGGAAAAATCATTCTCGTTACATATCTATCATAATCGATTAGAATATCGTAGTATATCCTTGGAACTTATATAATGTATATTATTGTAATTGATATTTTTTCTTAATCCTTTGTTGAGGTACACCATATTGTAAATAAAAAATGTTTGAATTTGTATTTTTTAAAGGTTTATATATTATATAAGTACCTAAAGTATATAAAATTTTCATTTTGGTATCTAAAGTATTTTGTAGTCAAAATAAGTACTTAAAGTATACTTTTTGGTTAAATTAAGTACTTAAAGTATACTTTTTCGTCAAAATAGGTACCTAAAGTATTTTTTTGTCAAAGTATCTAAAGTAAATTTTTTGGTCAAAATAAGTACCCAAAATATATTTTTCTTTAAAATAGGCACATAATGTATTTTTTAATCAGGGTAATTATTCTATACACAAGCGCTTGTGGAAACTTTTTAACACAAGCGCCTTAGTTTTAGGGGTTAGAGACTCTGTTTAGGGTTTAAGTTTAGTAGTTTGAATTTAGGGGTTCTTGATAGAATTTTGGGTTTAGGGTTAAAATTTAGGGTTTGTAGGTTAAAACCTAAATCCCTACCCATATTACCCTAAAACCTAAACCCTATATTCTAACCCTAAATCCTAAATTCTAACCATGAACCCTAAATTCTAAATTCATATACTCTAAACTCTAAATTAAAACCCTATAATTATTGCGCTTGTAGAAACAAAAAGTTTCCACCGCAAGTGTATAGGATAATAATCCTTTTAATTAATGTCACATGACAATTTTAGGAACCTATATAAAAAAATATGAATACTTTAAGTACCTATTTTGACCTAAAAATACTTTAGATACCTATTTTGACCAAAAAATATACTTTAGGTACATACTTTAACCAAAAAGTATACTTTAAATACTTATTTTAACCAAAAATACTTTAGATATCAAAATAAAAAAGTTAGTATACTTTAGGTACTAATATAGTATATAAGCCTTTTTAAATAAACATCATCTTTTTTAGTAAGATCACTCGTTGAGTTCGTAAAGATTTTTTTTTCATTTCACATAGTAATGTATATGTATATATTAATATTAGAGTTGGAACTTATTTACGATTTGTTGGCTTGTTCTTTTGTCGAGTTAATCTCGTTATTTTTATAATTGTTATCATTTTCCTCCAATTAAATTAAATTTTTTTAACAAAAAATATGGTTAACATCTTATTTTAATAAAAAAATATTAGAGTTGAACCGAAGAAATGGGAAAAAATGAAAATTGTCAAATTGAGGTGGGAGGATGCTAGTTAAGAAGGGGAAGGGCAAGATTCGGGAGTCCCGGCACCGTTTACTCTTTCACACTAGCGCTCACAATTCGCGTTGGCACACTCTTCACCATACCCCCGCGCCTCCCCTTTCCTTGTTTTGTTTCTTCTCTTTCCCCTATCTTTGGCTTGAGGATGTTATTCTTTCTCTAATAGTAATAATATTCTTCATTTATCATATCCCTTCTCCACTTTCCAATATTCTTCATTTATCAAATCCAATTCATATAATTATAAACATCAACAAAAACAAAAACCAAATCCTAACCCCTCTTCAATCAATCCATCCATTTTTCCCTTAGAACTTTTCATATGACCCTTTGTTTCTCCCACCTTTGTTTCCTCATCTATTTCCCTATCTTCCTCTTGGCATTGAGACGCATCATGCCTTACTGTTATCTCTACCACTATGCACAACTCATGTTGAGCAAGTACAACTTCTGTAAGACAAGTGTTCACTCCTTTCTAGGGTTACCAAACAAGGCTTCTCCTTCTCCTCATCCACATCCTGATCCTGATTCCAAATGTGGGTTAGGGTTGGTTTTCAACAATGAATACAACAATCCCAATGTTGTTGGGTCCTCCTCATTACCATTGTTCAACACTAAACCTATGTCGCCATTGTCATTTTCACCCAAAAAGAAAGACCCTTGTGGGATGATGGGATTTGTAGATGATATGGGCGGTGGGGTTGATGGACTTGTGTCATGTACCGAGAGTTTAGGGTTTGAGAGTTGTAATGATGATTTATATACTGAGTTCTGTGAAGAGGAGATTAGGGATAGGTGGAGGAATAATAAGAAGAGGGGTGAAGAGAAGAGATCAGAGGATAGAAGGAATAAGAAGTTTCCACCGCCACTTCCTTCGTTGAACCAAAACGGTCAGCCTTGTTTTTACCTGAGGCCTATAAGGGAGAATGGGAGGTTGGAGTTGACCGAGGTTTGGATACATAGACCCGAGGTTTTACGTGCTGTTAGGGAAAACGGTCGGTTAAGATTGCATCTTGTTAGCTGTGATGGTTGCTGTAATTTCAATGAAGATGAAGAGATGGAACATGAAGAACAAGAAGTGCATGATTTGCATGTAGAAGAAGAAGAAGGGATGGAAGTTGAAGAATTATGGAACTATGGAGTGAATGGGGAAGGTTCCAGGAGATGTCATGAGATGGTTAATTATCATCGACATCATCATGGTATCAATGGCCATCATAGCTTGCATGCGTGGAGGCAGCCATGTGTGTCAATAAGGTGAATAATTAATAAAGGGAAAAAAAAAAAGACGAGCTGGGTGAATGTTGGGGAAGGTCCATGTTTTCATTGTATGCCGGTTTAGTTACTTTGTTTTCGGCAGAGAAGGAAGATAAGGATGATGTGTCTGTTCCAAATTTGGAGGTGAAAGAAGGGTAATGTCCAAACGTCAGCACTGGAAAAAATGAAAAAAAAAAGATTTTTATAAAAAAATTCTGAGACGTTATCTTTGAGTTTTCCAATAAAAATGTTGAATACCTTCCTTGTTGTCTTTTGCCTAAACTACTCGTGTAGTCATGAGTACAATTTTATGTGTACATACATAGTAAAATTTGTATGACTCGAAAGTTTCGGAATAAAAGTAACCCTCTTTTGGGAGACATTGGCTGTGAATGGAGTTGGGCACAGTATATTGGAACGTTAAAACTTTTATAAAATCAGTCAATTTATATAAAAAAGAAATGGATGGTGACTCTTTGTGAATTGACGTTTAAACAGAACCAAAGAATATATATATGCCAAAACCATAGCTCATGGAGGCACGAAACCTGTAAAATTGACATTCAAAAGTATATGATACACTCAAGTGTCGATAATCATGATTGAAAAGAAAAATGAGACAATTATGAATTCGGAGCTAATATAGATGCCTTGGATTACATGTCCGACACGGACCAGAGGTATGCTTCCCTTTCCGTTGCCCGCTTCTCGTTCAATTTGGTGAACATTTTCTTCTCAAATCCTACACAGATGCCAGTCAGGAAGCCAATTAGCATTTGTCAAACCAAGACTTAAATAATGATGATGAATTTTGTGAACCAGTAATAAAAATGGCCTTACCGTTACTACGATCAACTCCGTCCCAATGTCTTCCTGGTCTTATACCATATCGATTTGGTGCAGCGTCTAATTTTCTTATTATCCAACTATGTGGAGGAATATCTTGAGGAACTATAAACCCCGATTCCTTCATCTTCTCAGCATCCCCTAGGTCTTTAAGAACTAGCTCAGGTTGCTTTTTCTACAATATATCATAAACATATGTCAACTTAGTATTAAACTACTTGAATTCTTATTAGCATCAAACAAGTGGTTAATTACCTTGACCAGATGTGCCATAGGATCACCCCATCTTAGTCTATCCTTCAACATATTGTCAAGCTCTGGGTCATCCCTGCAAGTAGAAGTCGCAAAATATGAAAATTGCTACATGCAGCAATATAGGAGAGGATAAATAATCTGAATTACAACTCAAAACTTTCTTTAGAATCTGTTGTCTTACCTGGTTCGAGCAAATGGTTTATTCTTCTCGTGTTCTAATTCTTGCAACCTAGCCTCAGCTTCCCGTTTTTGGGCCAAGCCTTTGCCCCATTCCAACTCTTTCTCCTGATAAAGAACATTAAAGCAGACAAAGTAAACAATAAAGTTCACATTGACTAGGAACACCGCACTAGAATTGGCTACAATGATCATAACCGAGAAGAAAAAAAATGAGGCAATTATGAACTCTACAGCTAACTTTTCCAAGATGTACCTTAGGCTTATCTTCTCCTCCTTTTCTTTTTGACTTAAGGTACTCTTCTTTTGATATGCGTTCCCCTGCAGGGGTTCATGAGGTACGTGTGGGTTGGATGCAAATGTACACAAGTTTTCAAAAAAACATTACTTAATAATGACTTGTCATTCACCTTTTATCTTATCACGATATACAGGTTCAGCACCTCGTCCGCTTTTAGATGGATCCATGTCCTTAAACCTGACACACCATAGACCAAAGAAATTAAATGAAGTGCAGAAACTAAACCAAATTAAAGGACACTAAGAAAATAAGCTAAGGACTTCCCTCACCAGAAAACAACAGCTCCAACTATGCAAGCACACAGGATAGAATCAAACAGGAAGTTACATCAAGTTGATTTTAATGTTTTGGAATTTATAATCAGATATATGCAAGCAAACTAAAAGCACTTCCTATATCATGTTATAATCCAAAGCAAAAGAATAAAACAAGAGACTACTTCAATTCTCTCTCATTTCATCAACAGAGGTATTACCAATGTCCCTACGGAATAAGCCACAAGTTCCTCTATTCAAAAAACAAAAAAACAAGTTCCTACAGCAGATCACTACATAACGGCAGTCACATGTAATAATTACTTCAACCAAAGAAAAAACAGCTTCTGCAATGTTTAAAAACAAATCTGACTGAAGTCTACAATTGAACTTGAGACTAGTCATCTATTGGTGAGTACCTATATTTATCCTACTTATATAACATTTAAAGGATGAAAAATGTAAAATGTTAACAGAGCTATTTTCTGAAAACTGAATTATATCTAGATGACTACAGAATAGGTACCTTAACCAATCATCCTTCTTTGTTTTGGAAATTTCTTCTCCGATCTCACTGCCAGAAATTAAACCAGTTTTTGGTTTCTGTTTCAAAGAAGCAGGACCAGATGATTCCCTCTTACTTTTCCTTGGAGGGGAAAGATCTGAATCATGAACTAACTCAGATGTTTGACGACGAGATTGTCTAGGTGGGTGCATATCAGGCTCGGGTGATTGTGTAAGTTGGCATCTTGACCTTTGCAGTGGAGGTGACATAGCACCATCAGTACCTTCTCTCAAAGGCTTCACCCTCCGTTTCGGTGAAGGCGTATCATTTCTCGCCCTCCGTTTCCGAGGTGGTGATAAATCAGCATCTGCTCTGTTTACTAAAAGTTCTGGTGAAGGTGTTTCATTCCGAACTCTCCGCTTCCGGGGAGGAGATAAATCAGTACCAGCCACTATGTTCACTGAAGGTCCTGGTGATGGAGTATCATTCCGAACTCTCCGTTTCCGTGGAGGAGATAAATCAGTACCATCTGCTCTGTTTACTAATGGTTCAGGTGATTGTGAGTCATTCCGAACCCTCCGTTTTCGTGGAGGAGATAAATCAGTATCATCTCTAGATGCCTTGACTCGGGGTTCTGGTAAATCAGTCCTACCTCCCCTCCTACAAGAAGGTGATAAATCAGACCCTTCTCTTAATGTTGTCTCATCCTGAGGCCTACTTCTCCTTGGTGGTGACAAATCAGATTTCAAAGATTTCAAAACAGGGGAACGTGGTTTTCTCGGAGGTGATAAATCCTTAATTTCTATTTCAGAGTTAGAATGCCTCAACCCAGGTTCTGGAGAAGGCGTGTCATTTCGTGTCCGCTGCCTACGAGGAGGGGAAATATCAGAATTAGGATCCACTGTGTTAGCAAGTTTGGGGGAAAGCGAGACCCATCCACTACCGTCTTCAGCAATAGCATTGTATCCCCTCCTCAACCTAATCTGCTCTAGCCTTTTCATTCTTTTTACTTCGATATCTTCATCTACTACAGGCGTCTCATCTAGGAAAATATCAAAGTTCATAATCAATAACTATCAACTATAAATTTATCAAACTGAATATAAATAATAATTACAATATAAAAAGAAAAAAAAAACTTTTGAACTAACCAGGTGAATCATTGCCATCATCGTCTTCAACCTTAACAGGTTTTTGCCAGACCGGGTCTTCATCAACAACCAACACGCCTGAGGATTCGGGTTTGGTTTTCTTCTTTTTCTTCCTTTTCTTCTTTTGTTCCTCTTCTTCATTTTTGGTCTCGTATCGTTTTAGATATTCCTTCAAGCTTGAAGTTGCCATCACTGCACAAATTCAATAAGATTATTAGGGTTTAAAATATTGCAAGCAAAAGGCAAATTCTGTCATCTTTCACCATTTCAAGCCCTTGGATTCCAGCCATGTGCACCTCAACAAATGCAGAATTTTGCATGATGAAAGAAACTTAGAGGGCTAAGCACATTTTGTTACAAAACTATGAATAAGAAACGCAATGTCAAACAGTAACTGGTCCCATAATTCTATAATTATCACCTAGTCGCCATCGATCTTCTAAATGATCTAACAAATTACCATGTTGATGCCTAGAGTTAGTCGAATAACAGAAGGAAAAGAAAATTACTGACATCATTCTAAACTTTCAAATCTACAGGCTCACTAGACCTCCTAGCAACCCGTGTGCTTAAAGCTTAGTCCAACGAACTAAAGAACCACAAGAATCAATAAAAAAGTCTTGAAATTGGTAGATCCGACAGCACTAGTAAGTTGATCAAATGAAGCCATTTTAGGACCAAATGTCAATGAATGAAACAGATACCAACAATTAAAACCCACGAGTATATTGGATAAAAATAACACTTGTAATAGGGAAACCGTCTACTTAGTAAAGCCAAATCAAGTGATGATTGTCTGAGAGTAATTTAAGGAAAAACAAACAAACACTGGAATCCATCATTTTGATCATATAAAATTTTCAATTACGGAAAAAACCAACTTAGACTATAGCATACATGTGTGCAAACAAGAGAGGAGAGGATAGACAAAAGGATATTGCTTCCCTTTTCGAAATGGTAAGGTTCTAAGTTCTATCCTGCGGTCAGCTGACAGATAGGAAAGGTTACACACCACCATCAATTGTAATATAAGTATATAACTACTGATTACCATATCCATATTTTACTAACAAGGGAATTTGCTGATTTCCATTCTGCAGGGGCAGAGAGCAGATAACTCGAAACCACTCTCATGGATTAAGCAGAAATCAATGTTCAAGTTTAAGTTTGGGGTTCAAATAGCAGTGGCACAGCCGCTATTTCGAAGTAGCAGCACCGTCCACCACCGGAAAATACCTCAATATCGGTGTGAACAAATTTCACATCAATAGCAGCTGATCGCTTCCACTAATAGAAGTGTAACGGAAAATAACGACAAATACAGTAGAATGATGCGCAGAGGCAGAGAGCATATAGCTCAAATATCTCTCACGAATCAAGTAGAAATCAATGTTCAAGTTAAGCTTAGGGTTTCGAAAATTTACCTTATTTAATAACCCAGTCCGTCGGAAACTAGAAGGCAAGAGCGGGGTTGGACCGGCGACCGGAGGCGGAGGAAAAAATAGGAGGAAGAGAGAAGAGGCTGGAACAGAGCGGTGGCGATCGGAATTTCGAAAAGGAATTTGGAGAAAAGCAAGACGAACATTAAATTGTATAATTTAGAGGATAAATTACGTAACTCACTGCTAAATTTTAATATCAAATTTATTGTGCTCACGTAAGTTTTAAAACATTCAATTTACTCATTTTATTATTATTTTTATTATTCTTAAACTTCAAACATTCGTAAATGATAATTGTTCAATTTCAAATTTAACCAGTTACTTTATGTCGGCCTTTTAAATCTAAATTCGACTTTTGTTTTACAAAAGAGTACTTAAAATTATGAATCAATTAAAAAAGTTTCAATTTTTTTCGTCAATTTCCCTCTTGCGCCATCAAATAGAATTCGTTTTTTAAAATATTTTGTGTCGATGAAAATTTTTACCTTCGAATCTGGGAGAAATTTTTTCGCCCTGTGATAAAATTAACGAATAGATGACCAAAAACGTTTAATATCTAAACTTTAATAAGTAAATTGAACGCCTTAAAATTTTTGTGACCAAAATAAATTTGAGAGTATTTTATTCGTCAAAATACCATTATCTTATTCCCCAAAGTTAAAAAAGTTGAAACTATGATTTGTTGCACCATTTCTAGAGTTAGGCTTGTGGTGTAAGCATTTCATTGACTGTTAGAGTTTGATTAGTAGAAGAGTTCCAGTAGTTGCTTGAAAAGCAATGATTTGATGATTTTGAGGACGAATGAAACATTCTTTAACGATATGCCCTTGCTTTTTGCAGTAGTTGTAAAAATTTTAGTACAATTTACGGTTATATGCCCATATTTTTTGCAGTTGAAGTATTGAATTTTACTCACATCTCTACTTTTTTTTCCCATGAGCGTAAAAATGCCATATGTGCCAGTCCCTTGTTCATATAGTGGTTTGTGTAAGGAGATGTTGTTCTTCATGAACCAATTCACCGAAACACTCATCCAAAGTAAGAGGAGGATGACGATTCATTGTATTAGAACGAGCATTTCAAAGTTTGATTTTAACTTCATCAAAAACTGGTCACGCTTGCTAACCTTTTCAAAAACCAATATGTCAGCAAGATGATTATCAGATACTACAGCACAAACTATATAAGAATACTCATACCATATTAGATCAAATAAGTATGGGTAATTATTTGATGTACTGGCGGTGGAAACTAAAAGTTTTCACAAGCGTCTTAGTTTTAGGGTTTAAGAACTTAGTTTAGGGTGTATGATTTAGGGGTTTAGGTGTATGAGTTTTGAATTTAGGGATCGTAGTTGAAATTTACGATTTAGGGTTAATAGATTAAAATATAAATCCTCACCATATTACCCTACAAACTAAACCCTAACCCCCACTATTCCTAAATTCTAAATCCCTACCCCTAAACCCCTAAACCTTAAACTCTAAACTAAACCCTAAAATTAAGGCACTTGTGGACGCCAGTGCATAGTATATTTTTCCAATAAGTATATTCTGTATTTCAATAAGATTTTTCTGCCTTAGACGTTAAAAAACCTTCATTATCTAATGAAAATAAAACATGTGGCATAGATGTTACTTTTTATTTAAAAAATCATCAAATCTTCTAAACCCAAAACTTTAATATTCTTCAAAACTATCATCAAATCCTTAATTCTCAAAATTCTTAAATCATTGATCCACAATATTTGGCCACCGTCGACCACCACCCACTCCCTTCATAGTTGGAGCCCATTGACCGACCACCCATTTTACTCGTTATAAATTCTCAAAATCGCTAGTATTCTAAATCTTAATTCTTAATCTCAAATCCTTTTGTCGTCATCGGTCACCACTGTTAACTCACCTTTGTAAGGGTTCGATGAATGAAAGGATGCCCACAGTGGTTGAATGGACACCAAAGGGGAGAAATTTGAGGATTTTGTGTTAGGAATTCTGATGTATATATTTTGGCTATTCTTAAAAAATAAAAATATTTTATGATTTTTTAGACAAAAATAAAGAAAATTAAAACAAATGTCACGTGTTCGTATATAATTAGATAACAGAAAAAGTTAAATGCAGTTGAAGAAAAATCATATTTGAATTACGAAATTAAATATTAAACATCTTTTAACATAAAAAAATAGTTCAGACACCTAACTAAAAAAATAATATAATTTAAATATTTTCTATAGTTAAATCTTTTGTTATTAGTATAAATTAGAGTTTACTTTGTAATTGTAAAATATCCGCAAGTCAAAGGAATGACGATAACGGTGATGAAAGTGAAGGCGTCTCACATCGCAATTGTTTCTAATTAATAATTTGTAGTTTTTTATTTGTTATTGACTTTTGGAAAATATTTATTTTGGATGGATCGAAAGTAATTAATTATAATACGTAAGTTCATTAGGCTTCGTGAAATTTAATAAAAGATTTTAATAGAACATAATATTTATATAAATATTTTGTCTAGTTTAATGACTTGATATTTTAAATGAAGAATTTTATAGTTAAAATTGAATTAATATTATATATGGTTCAGTCTGTGATACCTCTGTAATTTCCATTTCAATGTCAAGTGCTATCCATTAACCTTTTATTCCATTCATTCTCTGTTCTTTTCTGTATTTTCTTTCTTGGCTCTCCTCTTTTTTCTCTGTTGTTCATTTTGTTTTGCTTTCCATTTGCAGCCTCCAAAGAAAAGGAAATGGATCCAATTGCTGCTCGTGCTGGTGTTGCTGCCAATGTGTGTTCCGAAGCTGCCAAAGGTATCTTCCTCGAATCAAAACGTCATATTATATATGTATTCATCTACAAGAAAAACGTTGAGAAGTTCGAGGACAAACTTGCAGAGTTGATTGAGAAAAGATCAAGCGTGCAGCAAGATATTGTTGTTGCAAAAGGGAACGGGGAGCGGATTAAAGCCGATGTCCAGGGTTGGTGCGATAGAGTTGACAAGCTTATCGCTGAAGAAGAGACGAATAAAGTGAAGGATCTTCAAGCCAAAGCAGAAAACAAGTGCTTCTTTAGATTGTGCCCCAGCATCAAGTCTCGACACAAGCTTAGCAGGAAAGCAGAAGAAGATGCCGCCACTTTTGATGAGCTAATCAAAGACGGTCAATTCAACGGCGTGGGCTACCGTGATGTTCCACAACTCATACTGCATACAGACTTTGTGACCTTCAAGTCGAGGGAAAAGGTTTTCAATGATATCATGGAGTCCCTGAAAGATTCTACTGTGAGCATGATTGGAGTTTACGGGATGCCTCGTGTGGGCAAAACATCACTAGTCAGAGAAGTTTATAGACAAGCTCACGAGGATAAGTTATTCGATTCTCCTCCGGTTATGGTCACTGTATCTCACCCACCTGACATTAAGAAAATCCAAGATGTGATAGCAGCGTCGTTGGGATTGAAGCTTGACGGAAAGAATACAGTTGTAAGAGCCCGTAGATTATGTGAAAGGTTAATCCCAGAGGCGAATCAAGAGAATTCTTATAATTCTCGATAATATTTGGGAGAAGCTGGGTCTGGAGGAAGTGGGAATTCCATTTGGAAGTCAGCAAAAAGGATGCAAGATACTGTTGACGTCAAGATATAAAAATGTTCTAAGCAATGGGATGGGTGCTACCAACACTTTTCAACTTGGTGATTTAGATGACAGAGAAGTCTGGGAGTTTTTTAAGAAGATGGCCGGGGACAATTTTGGAAGTGCTGACTTGCGACCTACGGCAATTGAGGTAGCCCAAAGATGTGCAGGATTGCCGCTTGCCATTGCAACAGTTGCAAGGGCATTGCAAAATCAAAATATTTCTGTTTGGAGGGATGCTTTACGACAACTACAGAGGCCTTACTCAGAAAACCCGAGCGGGATATCTGCTGAGGTATATAAGGCTATTGAACTGAGTTTCAATCGGTTACAGAATGATCCTGATTAATGCTTAACTTATACATTATTCTATCTCTAATTATTCCTTAATTGATTGTTTTAAGTTGTTAATGTGGGTGTTTTTGTTCATTTTCCATGCAGGACAATAGATGCCAGGAATGCTGCTTAAAGTGCTGAAATTGTGCAATTTTTTATTTTCTAAATTCATGGCTGGATTAGTAGGCATGAAAGTCTGACTGGACGCCACGTCAGCAACTTTTAGAAGACGTCACGTCAGCAACAACAATAGCTTATCAGCCGCATATCAGATAACTTATCAACCGGATTTTAAATTCAAACTTTGGAATTATCTTTTGTAATTAATTTAAATAATTTGAGATTTATCTCTTTAGGGTTATTTTTAGGGTTTTAGGCTGCTATAAATACCCCATTTGAGCAAACTCAAAAATGATCTCTCATATCTCTCATTTTCTCATCTTTTGGGTTTTAATCTGTTCTTGTTTTTCTTCATTAATAGAAGTTCTTATTTTTCTTCTTCATTTGCACTTATTCAAGTTTTTGTTTTTATTTTCAAAGATGCTAAGTATGATTTCTATCATACTTAGCTAAGTTTTCCATAGCGCTAAAGCAATGACTCAATTTCAACGTGAGGATTGAAAAAGCACTTAAACAACTTCGGTAGTCTCTCTCATTTTTCAAAGCTTAATATCAAAATCAAAATGATTTCAAAACCAAAGATTGACGTTGGCCATGATGTTGTTTTGGTTAAATGTGTGGGAGGAAAGATCAGCTATTGAAGCACATTCGACTTCCTGGGAACACACTTAGCAAAATTGTTTGCCAAGAGGAAACTGAGATCGGAATCAGTTATTATTGAAACAACATAATCCGAGTCGACTTTACTTAAACATTTTTTATCTGCAACATTGTTGTTGATTAGATCAATTTCCAAAGTTGATATCAAAGATGGCACTTGGGTATTCGGTATACAAGACACAGTCACAAGGATTGATCCTTGAAGACGAGTAACCCGCGTGAACCCCGAAGTGAAAAATCCTTATTCCAATGATCTTAGGAAATTGAGTCAAAGCAAGAGCCTGAGGCTAATCTTTACCATATTGAATCCACTTCCTAAATTTTATCTACAATCTCTTATTATTTTTACTTAATTCACAAACCTCCACCATACTTAAATATTATTCAACTCTCTTCTTGGCTCACCAGTTGAACAAACATAAATCATGAAGTTCTCTTAGTCCCTGTGGGATCGACCCTTACTTCTCTTTTACTACGTTTGAATTCCTTTTTTTATTATTTGAGAAGAAGAAATTATTTTGACGCGAAAACAACGCGTGTCAAATTGGCGCCATTGTCGGGGACTTCAGCGAAGTTACTGATTATTTTTGTTTGATTTATAACCATGAAGAATCCAGGAGAACAAGCAAAATATAACCCGGAGATCGAAGTATACGCCCGAAGACTGCACGCCCAAACACTTCGGGAAAAGAAACAAAGACAATGACAACAACAACTAGAACGTGATTTAGAAATAGCATCTGAAACAGAATCACATTTCGACCACACAATCAAAGAACCAGTTCCAATGGGAGACAACGACCAAACTATTCGACAACTGACTGCGGCCCCTGATGATAACCAACCGGTGTGCATAACATTCCCGAATGGTGAGACACCATTCACTCTCAAGACAGGATTAATACACCTTTTACCAACCTATCACGGTTTGCCAAGTGAAAATCCACATAAACATCTAAAGGAATTTCACATGGTCTGCCTAAGCACAAAACCATATGGAGTCTCTGAGGATCAAATAAAACTTCGCGCCTTTCCCTTTTTTCTAGCTAACATTGCTAAGGATTGGCTATTTGATTTAGCTTCCAACTCGGTTTCAACTTGGACTAACATGGCTCGCCTTTTTATTGACAGGTTTTTCCCAGCAGCTAAGGCAAGCGAGCTTAGGCAAAGTATCTTGAGTATCCGAAAAAGGATACTGAATCTTTATATGACTACTAGGAGCGTTTCAAAAAGCTATGCGCAAACTGTCCGCAACACGAATTGTCTGAACAAACGCTTCTCCAGGATTTTTATGAAGGATTAACACCCATGGACATGAAAGTGGTAGACGCAGTAAGTGGAGGAGCTCTTGTTAACATGACTCTAACGGCGACAAGAATGTTAATATCTACTATAGCCGCCAACTCACAACGATTTCACCCTTCAAGTGAACTGTTGCGCGTAATAAGTGCTACGCAAATGTGCAAGTATACACGTCGCAAGTTATAATATAAAAGATATCGTCTCCACAGGGATTGGTGCCACTTCAAGGATCTAGTCTCTTGCACTGTAAAAAGTAAAAACACAAGTAAAGGATTATAGGAGTTTAACTAATGACTAATCTAGAAAGCAATAAAGTAAAAGAAAAGATAATTTCAAATGAGAGAAAGATAGGCCAGGTTATCGTGAGTTGAGGTGTGATAGCCGATTGGATCGTTTTGGTAAAAGAGTGCACGGGCAACTCAGTTGCCGTGGCAACTTGCACAACGGGGTTGCCTTGGCAACTAATCGATGGTTGCCTGGGCAACTACTTAGGCATCTGGGCAGCAACCTTCAAGGTTCGGCAGAGCGTTCTTCAATGGTGTCTTCTTATCCCTAAGTCGAAACTCTAGCTACTTGTGCATGCCTTGATAATACATCCCTGCGTGAATCAAGGGTGAACAACAACCAATCTTGCGCTCCTCTTAGCCGTTGAAATCCTTAACTTATTCCTAAGCCGGATTAATCTTCACCATCAATAGATTGAATAAATATCATATTCATTCATTTCTTGAATATAACTCTCCCGATATTAGATAAATAGATGAAATCACGAGATCCTCTCCCAATTCACTCGCAAACAATAATAAGAACCAAGAATGAATAAACCTTGAAATAGAAAAGTGCAAACTCTTATTACCTAAACAAAAACCAATAGTTTCTCACAACCACAAAACACAATAACCATAGCCAAGTAGATTTAGTTCATGGCTAGGTTCCAAAGAAACACAAGATAAACAATCCCTAGCATGAACCCAATCGAACAAGAAAGAAAAGGATGAAGGAGGAGGCTTGTCGAAATCCTCCTTGCCCTAGATGCTTGTCGAAAATTCTCTCATCTTGCCCTCCTTGGACTTGTCGAAATTTCCCTATTGCTCTCTATGCTTGGATTGTCGAAATCTCCTTGCTATTTATAGGGCTAGGCCAAAGTCCTTCTTTGAGGAGGAGTTTGAGTTGGAATTAAATTATCTTTAAAGAATATAATTCTTTATTATAATTGTATTCCTACTAGAACTTCTCCTATCTTCTTGGAATTTAATTCTTCTTTAATCTCTGCATGGCAATCAAATTCCTTTGGGTTTGGGCTTTGCTCCACGTCATCTTGGGCTTGTCTAGTCATCAATTTCGACTACCATATCACCTTTACTCTTGTCGACAATTGCCATGGCAACTGACTTGGCGTCTCCTTCATGCATTTCCCTGGCAACTAGCTCGGCGTCTCTTTCATGCATTGCCCTGGCAACTAGCTCGGCATTGCTTTGGCAAGTGATCCTGCACATACACACACAAAGCACACCAAAGCAGCATCTTTTCCACAAAAACTACCAAGTTATGTAATCAAGCTCAACGATGGAAGGAAACATGGATTAATGCATGAATGGCTAACTATGCAACTAATATGAGCCTAAGTCTAACAATAATATGAGTAAAAAGGGTCAGAAAAAATAGTACTTTTGAACACTTATCATGAACCATCTCGACGGGTTCACGAGGTAAGTACAGTTTCGCTGGAAAACAAAATTGATAAATTAGCTGATATTGTTCAATCTCTTGTTGCAGATAAAAGAATTGTAGCCAGGCTTTGCGGGATATGTACGAGTCCAGAGCATCCGACAGACTATTGTTCGATTATACAAAAAGAGGACACTACGCAAGCGAATGACAAAGGGAACTTTCCAGGACCTCCACAAAGACAATACAACCTCAACGCCAACTCGTATAATCTAGGTTGGAAAAATCATCCGAACTTCAGTTATGCTCAAAATCAAAAGGCAAAGTCAACCATATCAGCAGAGACAACCCACTCAACAACAATATCAACAACAAAAATCATCATTGGAATCCATCGTTGAACGGTTGGCAATATCCCAAGAGAAGCTTCAAAACTGCACCGATGCACATCTACAAGATTTGGACAAACAAATGACCCAGTTGGTTCAAACCGTGGGGAGACTAGAGCCGCATGGAAGACTTCCTTCTCAAACGGAGTCAAATCCGAGAGAGAATGTTAGTGCTATCACCCTCCGAAGTGGAACCGTTGTCACACCTAAAGTACCTGAAGAGAATGTCGCACGGTCCAAGAAAGGGAAGGAAAAGCCACCCTCTAACGTCCAAGGTACGTCTTCATCGCCGCCACCACCTCCACCTCATTCTCATGAAATCGCACCACCCTTCCCATCAAGATTGATGAGGCGTGACAAGAGAGCGGAAGAGAAGGAAATCTTAGAGGTGTTCCAAAAAGTACAAGTCAACATACCTCTGCTAGAAGTAATTCGACAAGTGCCAAGGTATGCCCGGTTTTTAAAGGAGCTTTGCACCATAAAGATGAGACTTACTGGTCACGAGAAGGTAAATTTGGGAGAGCATGTCTCAATAGTATTTCAGCAGAAGCTTCCACCAAAGATGAATGACCAAGGTATGTTCGCTATACCTTGCAAAATAGGAAATGTTTTAATTAAACGTGCAATGTGTGAATTAGGAGCTTCAATTAACGTTATGCCTCTTTCTGTTTATAAAATGATTACTAACGAGCCTTTGAATGAAATAAGAGTAACTATACAGTTGGCTAATCGTTCTATTATCTATCCGGGGGAGTGCTTGAAAATGTCTTAGTGAAAGTTGATGTTCTTATTTTTCCTGCCGACTACTATGTCATCGACATGGAAAACGATAGGACGAACACTTGCTCTGAGGTACTTTTAGGCCGACCCTTCCTAAGCATCGCGCATACAAAGATTGATGTGAGAAGCGGTATATTAACAATGGAATTTGATGGTGAGGTCGTAGAATTTGACGTTTATAAAGCGATGGAATACCCAGATCAAGTTGAAAGAATTAATTTTGTTGATATTATTGATCCCTTAGTTGATGAATTTGTTGAAACTAATTTTTTCGATAATTTTTACAGGGATCTTGAACTTTTCCGCAAAAAGGAAGAAAGAGAGTTTGAACATATTTTTTCTATGAATTCTGACTTATCTTTATCTCCCTCTAAAACTAAAATGTTACCTTCTATTTTGCCGGCTCCAGAGATAGAACTAAAATAGTTGCCGGAGCACTTGAAATATGCCTTTTGGGAGAAAATGAGACCTTACCGGTGACCATCTCAAATAAATTGTCTGAAGAAGAAGAGAATGCACTAGTGAAGGTATTGCGCGTACACAAGAAGCCATAGGATGAACTTGCCGATATTAAGGGACTTAGTCCCTCGACTTGTATACACAAGATTAAAACGAAAGAAGGAGCGAAACCTTCTAGACAAGGACAACGTCGGTTGAACCAACCAATGATAGAGGTAGTAAAAAAATGAGATACAGAAACTCCTTGATGCAGATGTAATCTATCGTATTTCTGACAGTGACTGGTAAGTCCAATTCACGTGGTACCTAAAAAGACCGGAGTGACAGTGGTCTAAAATTTGAAAGGAGAGTTAGTTCCAACACGTGTACAAAACGGATGAAGAGTCTGTATCTACTATAGGAAGTTGAACTCTCTCACTAGGAAAGATCATTTTCCCCTTCCCTTTATAGATCAAATGATTGAGAAATTAGCTGGTAAAACTCATTATTGTTGCCTTGATGGTTTTTCAGGTTTTTACCAAATTCCAGTTGCGCCATAAGACCAAGAAAAAATAACTTTTACTTGTCCGTTCGGTACATTTGCATATCGACGGATGTCCTTTGACCTTAGTAATGTACCAGCCACTTTCCAGAGATGTATGCTGAGTATTTTTTCTGACTATGTGGAGAAGGGCATCGAAGTCTTCATTGATGACTTCATGATATATGGTAGTTCTTTTAATGAGTGTCTTAATAATTTAACTAATGTGCTTAATAGATGCTTAAAATTTAATCTTGTTTTGAACTATGAAAAATGCCATTTTATGGTTGATAAGGGATTAATTTTGGGACATATTGTGTCATCTAATGGAATTGCCGTTGATAAAGCCAAGACCGATATTATATGCTCACTACCTTACCCCACAACTGTGAGGGAGGTTCGTTCTTTTCTTGGCCATGCAGGTTTCTACCGAAGATTTATTAAAGATTTTTCAAAGCTAGCGCGACCTTAGTGTAAGCTGTTATAAAAAGATAAAGTCTTCAACTTTAGTCATGAATGCAAAAGATCGTTTGATGTACTCAAAGAAAAGTTGACCATGGCACCAATCGTCAAAGCACCAAATTGGGAATATGATTTTGAGCCTATGTGTGACGCATCAGATACGAGCGTTGAAGTTGTTCTTGGACAAAGAATCGGCAAAGAACCACATGTTATCGCCTATGCTTCAAGGACTCTGGACTCAGCTTAGAGAAATTACTCCACAACAGAAAAAGAATTACTTTATATTGTTTTTGCTTTAGAAAAATTTAGATCCCATTTGCTTGGAACTAAAGTAATTGTTTTTTCTAACCGTGCAACTTTAAAGTACCTTATGAGCAAAAAGGAGGCGAAGCCAAGGCTTATCCGATGGATCCTGATTTTACAAGAATTTAATTTGGAAATTAAAGACAAGAAGGGAAGCGAGAATCTCGTAGCTGAACACTTAAGTTGCATTCCTATTTCTACAGCCGACCCGCCAATCAACGATAAGTTCTTGGAAAAACATTTGATGTTGGCACAGAAGGTGGTTCCATGGTTCGCAGACATGGTAAATTACTTGGCAACAGGTAAATTACCCTTAGACTTGCCTATATCTGGAATTAATCGACTAAAGTAGGAGTCCCGATATTATATTTGGGATGATCCTTATTTATGGAAGCACTGATCAGATCAGGTAATTAGGCGATGCGTCGCTGAGGAAGAGGTAAATTCTATCCGAGACTTTTGCCATTCTTATTCATGTGGTGGTCACTTTGGCCATTCTTATTCATGTGGTGGTCACTTTCTTTTGTTTTTGCTTTAGAAAAATTTAGATCATATTTGCTTGGAACTAAAGTAATTGTTTTTTCTGACCATGCAGCTTTAAAGTACCTTATGAGCAAAAAAAAGGAGAAGCCAAGGCTTATTCGATGGATCCTGCTTTTACAAGAATTTAATTTGGAAATTAAAGACAAGAAGGGAAACAAGAATCTCATAGTTGATCATTTAAGCCGTGTACCCCTTTTTATAATCGATCCACCGCTTCGAGAAGAGTTCCCAGAAGAACATTTGATGTTGGCACAAAAGGTGGTTCCATGGTTCGTAGACATGGTAAATTACTTGGTCACAGGTAAATTACCTTTAGATTTTTCTAGATCTGGAATTAATCGACTAAAACGGGAATCCCAATATTATATTTAAGATGATCCTTATTTATGAAATCACTGTTCGGATCAGGTAATTAGGCGATGCGGCGCTGAGGATGAGGTAAATTATATCCTAGACTTTTGTCATTCTTATTCATGTGGTGGTCACATTGGACCAAAGCGAACTGCCCATAAAATTTTGGAATGTTGTTTTTTTGGCCTACTATATTCCGTGACGCTTACTTATATTGTAAATCATGTGATAAGTGTCAACGTGTAGGGAATTTAAGCCGAATGAGTAAATTACCTTAAAATTCGATTTACGTTTGTGAGATTTTTTATGTGTGGGGAGTCGATTATATGGCTCCTTTTACTTCTTCATTTGGAAATTTTTATATCATTCTTGCAGTTGATTATGTTTCGAAATGAGTGGAAGCTAAGGCTACCCGAAATAATGATGTTAAAACCACTGTTAATTTTTTTAAAAAATTCTATCTTTTCCAGGTTTGGCACACCACGAGCGATAATTAGCGATCGAGGAACCCATTTCATCAACAAGGTAATTGACGCGCTCATCAAAAAGTTCGGAGTGACTCAAAGAATTGCCACTGCTTACCATCCGCAAACTAACAAACAAGCGGAAGTGTCGAACCGCGAGATTAAAGTAATTCTTGAAAAAATTATAAAACCGGATCGTAAAGATTGGAGTCTCAAGCTGTCCGACGCATTGTGGGCATATTAGACGGCTTATAAAGGTCCCATTAGAATGTCGCCGTATCGACTTTTTTTCGGTAAGTCATGCCATTTGCCGGTTGAATTAGAGCATCGAGCCTATTGGACAGTTAAGCTATGTAATATGGAGATGGAAGCAATCGGAGAAGCGCGAAAGCTACACATTCAAGAGTTAGAGGAAATCCGACGGAACACCTACGATAGCGCTCAAATATTTAAAGAGAATATGAAGAATTCCACGATCGAAGAATATCCTTTAAATTGTTTACAATTAACCAAAAGGTTTTGTTGTTTAATTCAAAATTTAAACTTTTTGCAGGCAAACTTTGATCGAAATGGCTCAGCCCATTTACGGTAAATTAGATTTTTCCTCATGGCGCAGTGGAGATAGAAGACAATTCTGGAGCTCGATTTAAAGTAAACGGCCAAAGGTTGAAGCCGTATTATGAGAACGCTCTGGTAGGATTAGCCGAGGAGATCGAATTAGAAGAACCTACGCTTTAAAAATTGGCTCGTCGAGCTAACGACGTTAAATAAAGCGCTAAATGGGAGTCAACCCATTTTATTCTTTGTCTGCTAAATTCTTACTCATTTAATTTAATTTTATTTTTGTTTTGATTAATTATTGTTTTAATTCTTTTTTCAGGTACCAAGTAAATTAAATCGAATATGGAGAACATTCGGTCTCTTAAAGCAGCATGATCACCCGAACAGTAGCTGAGCAATCGACCATAATTCCTTGCCCACCATTTGCTACACGAAGTATGATAGCCAAACCCATTGTTTATTTTCTTCGTTGTTTAATTCTGGTTACTTGTTTAGTTTTATTTTTACCTATGTTTATTTTTATTTTATTTAGGTACAATAAAATTCCCGAACTCGAATAAATCCAGCTGATCTAATATATTAAGATTCGAGTCAATGTTGCACAAAGGGGAACCATAGTCATTAATAACGACGGGCAAGAGGTTGATTTTTTTTGTTCTTCTCTCACAGACGGGTCCCACACCTTTCACCATATTGATAAGGAGAATATTTCTCACCCGCGGATCCCACACTATCTCCCAAATTTAATTTTTAAACCTCCTGACCGGTCAAAGTCTCTTTACCCTTATCTTGGAACCAATCAAAATTTTCTTTTAATATTATAAAACTTATCTCATTTCTCCCATCAACCTTTTTTCTTCTTTTTAAATTTACTTCCCCACACTTATTGGATACATTATTCCCGCGGACCCCACATATTTAGCCATCATTTTTTCTTTTATATTTTATACCCACGTGACTTAATTCACCTTAAAACCCTTTTATTTACTTTCTTTTCTTCAAGAGCCGCACAACCCACCCCACCCCTGATCACCATCCACATCTCCCTTAACCTTATTTCACGTTATAACACAAGAATCATGGTATCGACCGGGTAATCCATCACTCCCGCCGGATCACGCCGGTGGTGGTCGCCGCCATTTCACGGTGCCTCCGGTGATCGACATCCCGAGCAGCTCAGACTCACTACCATAGCCTGTCTCCGTGCCTTAAATAGTCGCACGCTCGCTCACCACCCCCGAGCCGACACCAACGCCATCCGACTTTATGATGCCACCAGAACCAATCCCCACGACCGACATTAATCGGGGAGTATTTTCACCCTCTCTCTTTTGCATTTTATTTTTCATAATGGGACATTATGATTAATGGGGTGGAATTAGAAATCAAAATTGACTCTCACTTATGATTTGCGATTGAAATTGAGTTGTTTCTTGATTAGAATTGTTGATGACCTTGGTTGCTAGTCTCTTGTTTGATTTAATTTCTTTGCATTTCTTTGTGAATTCAATCTTGTTCTTGTTGAATTTAGGATGCACGATAGCATGACATGACTAATTTATGTAAATTTTTCTTGGTCGTTTCATGAATTTATTGATTGAATTGGATGCATGACTTAGTTCAATAGACCTTTCGTGTGAGTTTTGAGCCTAATGAACATATATTTTTATTCTTGCTTTTTGTTTCAATTGAGTGTGCCAAACTAATTGATTGCATACTAGAACTTGTAAATCGATGCTTGTTGAGACTACACATTTTGATTATGATGCTTTAATGTGATAGAGGCATTATGATTAAACCAATTTTTCTTCCCGAACAAATAGCCTACCCCCTTTATTTATTTTCCACTTAGTGAACCATTTTGAGCCTTTAATCATTTTCTTTGTTTACCATATCATTAAACCAAGCCTATTTTACTTTTATTTTCCTTTCAATTATTTTTGTTACCCTTTTTCAGGACAAATTGAGGATATTCTGAAGCGAAAAAAAAGAAGAAAAAAATCAGATTCGAATTAGTTCGAAAAAAAATAGTGCAGAAAAAACATTGTGCAGAAAAATAAATCAGTGTAGTTTGGTTCGAACAATGCAGAAAAATACAACGCAGGAAAATTGCAGAACTGTGCAGTGCAATTTGAATATATTGTGTTGTTCGAACAGTGAAAAAAAAGAAAAAAAGCAGAAAAATAGAAAAAATGAACAATTCGAATGAAAAAAAAATGTGATTTCTTCTCTTCTCTTCTCTTCGAATAAATTGTTTGGAATAATTTTACTTGTCTAGACTTTTTAAACCCCATTTTCGGTCTTTTATCATATTTGAACCTTAACCCCGTTACAACCCATTTTAAAGTCCTCTTGATTTTTGCATCATTTTCATATTAAGTAGTGGGGATTAGATTTAGTTCCAAGCCTATGGTAATGAGTTGATTAGTTTAGGCTTGAGCGATTCTCTTACCCAAAATACTTGAGCGGAATTAGTGAACCAATGTGAGGAGCTAAGTCTTGTATTATTTGAAATTGGTAGATGATTGGAATGCCTTGGTCGATTTACACTTAATTAATTATGCCATGATTGATTGATCTTGAATTTCAACATTTACTTGATTTAGTTTACTTTAGAAATCTTGGAAATTCTTTTAAATTGGAGTTGGCAACTTAATGTTTTTAGCATGATAATCGAAAAATGCTTGAGGACAAGCATTGAATAAGTGAGGGGGAATTTTATTAGTGCTTAAATTATACATTATTCTATCTCTAATTACTCCTTGATTGATTGTTTTAAGTTGCTAATGTGGGCATTTTGTTCATTTTCCACGCAGGACAGTAGATTCCAGGAATGTTGCTTAAACTGCTGAAATTGTGCAATTTTTGATTTTCTGGATTCATGGCTGGATTAGTGGGCATGAAAGTCTGATTGGACGCCATGTCAGTAGCTTCTAGAAGACGCCACGTCAGCAGCAACGATAGCTTATTAGCCGCATATCAGATAACTTATCAGCCAAATTTTAAATATAGTGTTTTAGGCCGCTATAAATACCCTATTTGGGCAAACTCAAAAATGGTCTCTCATATCTCTCATCTTTTGGGTTTTAATTTGTTCTTATTTTTCTTCATTAATAGAAGTTCTTATTTTTCTTCTTCATTTTCACTTATTCAAGTTTTTGTTTTTATTTTTATTTTTATTTTCAAAGATGCTAAGTATGATTTCTATCATACTTAGCTAAGTTTTCCATAGCCAAAGGCTAAAGCAATGACTAAATTCCAACGTGAGGATTGAAAAAGCACTTAAACAACTTCGATAGTCTCTCTTAGTTTTCAAAGCTTAATTTCAAAATCAAAATGATTTCAAAACCAAAGATTGACATTGGCCAGGATGTTGTTTTGGTCAAATGTGTGGGAGGAAGGATCGGCTATTGAAGCACATTCGACTTCCTTGGAAAACACTTAGTAAAATTGTTTGCCAAGAGGAAACTGAGATCGGAATTAGTTATTATTAAAACAACATAGTCTGAGTCGGCTTTACTTAAACATTTTTTATCTACAACATTGTTGTTGATTAGATCAATTTCCAAAGTCGATATCAAAGATGGCACTTGGGTATTTGGTATACAAGACACAGTCACAAGGATTGATCCTTGAAGACGAGTAACCGACGTGAACCCCGAAGTGAAAAATCCTTATTCCAATAATCCGAGAAAACTGAGTCAAAGCAAGAGCCTGAGGCGAAGTATCCTGAGTATCCGACAAAAGGATACTGAATCTTTGTATGACTACTGGAGTGTTTCAAAAAGCTATGCGCAAACTGTCCGCAACACGGATTGTTTGAACAAACCCTTCTCCAGTATTTTTATAAAGGATTAACACCCATGGACATGAAAGTGGTAGACACAGCAAGTGGAGCAGCTCTTGTTAGCATGACTTCGACAGCGACAAGAATGTTAATATTTACTATGGCCGCCAACTCGCAACGATTTCACCCTTCAAGTAAACCATCTCAACGGGTTCACGAGGTAAGTACAGTTTCGTTGGAAAAAAATTGATAAATTAGCTTATATTGTTCAATCTCTTATTGCAGATAAAAGAATTGCAGCCAGGCTTTGCGGGATATGTATGAGTCTAGAGCATCCGACGGACTGTTGTCCGACTATACAAGAAGAGGACATTGCGCAAGTGAATGCCATATGGAACTTTCCAGGACCTCCACAAAGATAATACAACCCCAACGCCAACTCGTATAATCCAGGTTAGAAAAACCATCCGAACTTCAGTTATGCTCAAAATCAAAGGCAAAGTCAACCATATCAGCAGAGACAACCCACTCAACAACAATATCAACAACCGAAGTCATCATTAGAATCCATCGTTGAACGGTTGGCAATATCTCAAGAGAAGTTTCAGAACCGCACCGATGCACATCTACAAGATTTGGACAAACAAATGACCAGTTGGCTCAAACTGTGGGGAGACTAGAGTCGCAGGGAAGACTTCATTCTCAAACATAGTCAAATCTGAGAGAGAATGTTAGTGCTATCACCCTCCGAAGTGGAACCATTTTCACACCTGAAGTACCCGAAGAGAATGTCGCACGGTCCAAGAAAGTGAAAGAAAAGCCACCTTCCGACGTCTAAGGTACATTTTCATCGCCACCACCACCTCCTCCTCTTCCTCATGAAATCGCACCACCCTTCCCATCAAGATTGATGAGGCGCGACAAGAGAGCCGAAGAGAAAGAAATCTTAGAGGTATTCCAAAAAGTACAAGTCAACATACCTCTGCTAGAAGAAATCTGACAAGTGCCAAGGTATGCCCGGTTTTTAAAGGAGCTTTGTACCACAAAGAGAAGACTGACTGGTCACGATAAGGTAAATTTAGGAGATAGTGTGGGATCCACGGGTGAGAAATATTCACCTTATCAATCTGGTGAAAGGTGTGGGACCCTACTGTGAGAGAAGAACAAACAAAATCAACCTCTTGCCCGCCATTATTACTGACTATAGTTCCCCTTTGTACAACATTATCTCAAATCTAAATATATTAGATCAACTGGATTTATTCGAGTTCGAGATTTTATTGTACCTAAAATAAAATAAAAATAAACATAGGTAAAAATAAAACTAAACAAGTAACCATAATTAAATAACGAAGAAAATAAACAATGAGTTTGGCTATCATGCGCCGTGTAGCAAATGGTGGGCAAGGGATTATGGTCGATTGCTCAGCTACTGTTCGGGTGATCACATTGCTCTAAGGGATCGAATGTTCTCCATAATCGATTTAATTTACGTGGTACCTAAAAAGACCAGAGTTATAGTGGTCCAAAATTGGGAAGGAAAGTTAGTTCAAACACGTGTACAAAATGGATAGAGAGCCTGTATCGACTACAGGAAGTTGAACTCTTTCACTAGAAAATACCATTTTCCTCTTCCCTTTATAGATCAAATGATTGATAAATTAGCTGGGAAAACTCATTATTGTTGCCTTGATGGTTTTTCAGGTTTTTTTCCAAATTCTAGTTGCGCCAGAAGACCAAGAAAAAACAACTTTTTCTTATCCGTTCGGTACATTTGCATATCGACGGATACCCTTTGGCCTTTGTAATGCACCGGCCACTTTCCAAAGATGTATGCTGAGTATTTTTTCTGACTATGTGGAGAAGGGCATCGAAGTCTTCATGGATGACTTTACAGTATACGGTAGTTCTTTTAATGAGTATCTTAGTAATTTAACTAATGTGCTTAATAGATGCTTAGAATTTAATCTTGTTTTGAACTATGAAAAATGCCATTTTGTGGTTGATAAGGGATTAATTTTGGGACATATCGTGTCGTCTAATGGAATTGCCGTTGGTAAGGCTAAGACCGATATTATACGCTCATTACCTTACCCCACAACTGTGAGGGAGATTCGTTCTTTTCTTGGCCATCCAAGTTTCTACCGAAGATTTATTAAAGATTTTTCAAAGCTAGCGCGACCGTTGTGTGAGCTGTTACAAAAAGATAAAAAGTCTTTGACTTTAATCATGAGTGCAAGAAATCGTTCGATGTACTCAAATAAAAGTTGACTACGGCACCAATCGTCAAAGCACCAAATTGGGAATATAATTTTGAGCTTATGTGTGACGCATCAGATACGAGCGTTGGAGTTGTTCTTGGACAAAGAATCAGCAAAGAACCACATGTTATCGCCTATGATTCAAGGACTCTGGACTCAGCTCAGAAAAATTACTCCACACTAGAAAAAGAATTACTTTCTATTGTTTTTGCTTTAGAAAAATTTAGATCATATTTGCTTGGAACTAAAGTAATTGTTTTTTCTGACCATGCAGCTTTAAAGTACCTTATGAGCAAAAAGGAGGCGAAGCCAAGGCTTATCCGATGGATCCTGCTTTTACAAGAATTTAATTTGGAAATTAAAGACAAGAAGGGAAACGAGAATCTCGTAGCTGATCATTTAAGCCGCGTACCCCTTTCTATAGCCGATCCACCATTTCAATAAGAGTTCCCAGAAGAACATTTGATGTTGGCGCAAAAAGTGGTTCCATGGTTCGCAGACATGGTAAATTACTTGGTCACAGGTAAATTACCCTTAGATTTGTCTAGATCTGGAATTAATCGACTAAAGCGGGAGTCCCAATATTATATTTGGGATGATCCTTATTTATGGAAGCACTGTTCGGATCAGGTAATTAGGCGATGCGTCGCTAAGGATGAGGTAAATTCTATCATAGACTTTTGCCATTCTTATTCATGTGGTGGTCACTTTGGACCAAAGCGAACTGCCCATAAAATTTTGGAATGTGGTTTCTTTTGGCCTACTATATTCCGTGACGCTTACTTATATTGTAAATCATGTGATAAGTGTCAACGTGTAGGGAATTTAATTCGAAGGAATGAATTACCTCAAAATCTGATTCACGTTTGTGAGATTTTTGATGTATGGGGAGTTGACTACAAGGGTCATTTTACTTATTCATTTGGAAATTTTTATATCATTCTTGCAGTTGAATATGTTTCTAAATGGGTGGAAGCTAAGGCTACCCGAAATAATGATGCTAGAACCACTGTTAATTTTTTGAAAAATTCTATCTTTTCCAGGTTTGGCACACCATGAGCGATTATTAGCGATCGAGGAACCCATTTCATCAACAAGGTAATTGACGCGCTCATCAAAAAGTTCAGAGTGACTCAAAGAATTGCCACTGCTTACCATCCGCAGACTAACGGACAAGCGGAAGTGTTGAACGCGAGATTAAAGCAATTCTTGAAAAATTTATAAAACCAGATCGTAAAGATTGGAGTCTCAAGCTATCTGACGCATTGTGGGCATATCAAACGGCTTATAAAGGTCACATTGGAATGTCGTCGTATCGACTCTTTTTCGGTAAGTCATGTCATTTGTCGGTTGAATTAGAGCATCGAGCCTATTGGGCAGTTAAGCAATGTAACATGGAGATGGAAGCAATCGGAGAAGCGCGAAAGCTACACATTCAAGAGTTAGAGGAAATCCGACGGAACGCCTACGATAGCGCTCAAATATTTAAAGAGAAGACGAAAGAATTCCACGATCGAAGAATATCCTTTAAATCGTTTACAATTAACCAAAAGGTTTTGTTGTTTAATTCAAAATTTAAACTTTTTGCAGGCAAACTTTGATCGAAATGGCTCAGCCCATTTACGGTAACTCAGATTTTTCCTCATGGCGCAGTGGAGATAGAAGACAATTCTGGAGCTCGATTTAAAGTAAACGGCCAAAGGTTGAAGCCGTATTATGAGAACGCTCTGGTAGGATTAGCCGAGGAGATCGAATTAGAAGAACCTACGCTTTAAAAATTGGCTTGTCGAGCTAACGACGTTAAATAAAGCGCTAAATGGGAGGCAACCCATTTTATTCTTCGTCTGCTAAATTCTTACTCGTTTAATTTTATTTTACTTTTGTTTTGATTAATTATTGTTTTAATTCGTTTTTCTGGTACCAAGTAAATTAAATCGAATATGGAGAACATTCGGTCCCTTAAAGCAGTGTGATCACCCGAACAGTAGTTGAGAAATCGACCATAATCCCTTGCCCACCATTTGCTACACGGCGCATGATAGCCAAACCCATTGTTTATTTTCTTCGTTATTTAATTATGGTTACTTGTTTAGTTTTATTTTTACCTATATTTTTATTTTATTTCAGGTTTAATAAAATTCCCAAACTCGAATAAATCCATCTGATCTAATATATTCATATTCGAGACAATGTTGCACAAAGGGGAACCATAGTTAGTAATAATGGCGGGCAAGAGGTTGATTTTGTTTGTTCTTCTCTCACAGGCGGGTCCCACACCTTTCACCAGATTGATAAGGTGAATATTTCTCACCCCTGGATCTCACACTATCTCCCAAATTTAATTTTTAAACCCCCTGACTGGTCAAAGTCTCTTTACCCTTATCTTTGAACCAATCAAAATTTTGTTTTAATATTATAAACCTTATCTCCTTTCTCCCTGGCAACGGCGCCAATTTGACATGCATCGTTTTTGCGTAAAAATAATTATCCTTCTCAAATAATAAATAAATGAATTCAAACGTAGTAAAAGAGAAGTAAGGGTCGATGCCACAGGGACTAAGTGAACTTGATTTAAACGACGCGAAAACGACAACTACATAGGCCTTACTCAGAAAACCCGAGCGGGATATCTGCTGAGGTATATAAGGCTATTGAACTGAGTTTCAATCGGTTACCGAATGACCCCCTTAAGAAGATTTTTCTGATTTGCAGTATAATGCGTCGTGATTGCATGTTTGAATACTTGTTGACATATGCATTTGATTTGGGCTTAATTAACAACGTCTATACCCTGGAAGAAGCAAGAAATAACTTGTTAACACAGATGAGTTACCTCAAAGCATCTTGTTTGTTGCTCCATAGTGACACCGACGACAAGTACTGGGGTGTGCATGATCTTACTTATATTGTTTCTAAATCAATTGCTTCTAAGAATTATCAGATGTTTTCCTCAGGAAAGTCGGATGATCGAACAGAATGGCCAGATGGAGAGTCGATGAAAAAGTGCAATCAGTTTTGGTTGTTGTATCCTACCATCAACAAGCTTCCTATGCAATTGAATTGTCTGCAGCTTAATCATTTCCTTCTATATAGCAAGGATCATTCCCTGACATTGCCGGCCAACTTCTTCAAGGAAGCAACAAATCTTAAAAGTCTTGGCTCTGACTAACATGCAGTTTTCTTCTTTACCTTCATCAATTTGTCTCCTAACAAGTCTCAGCACGTTGTGCCTAGATCGATGCAAACTCGGAGATAATATAACCATTATTGGAGTGCTCAAGAGCTTGGAAATCCTTAGCCTTTTGAAATCAGAATTCTACCCAAGGAAATTGGGCAGCTGGTGAAGCTAAAGTTGTTAGATGCGAGTCATTGTGCTAATCTCAAAGCAACTTCTGTCAGTGTTGTCAAGTTTGACAAGATTAGAAGAAATATATATGGGTGGGACTTCTATTCAATGGGGACAAAGCAGTACCGCTAGTCTTGCTGAACTCAACACACTGTCTCATTTTCGTTTGTCCACTTTAGAAGTTCAAATCCCGGATGCCAAGGCCGCGCCACGGGACTTCTTTGAAGGCTTACAGAAGTTGGAAAAATACAAGATTTTCATAGGAGACAAATGGGAGTGGGAGCGGGAGTGCGAGTGTTTTGGCAACAACCAATATTCAAGAATCATAAATCTCAGGCTAAGCACAAGCACTGCTGATTTGGATCGTGGAATCAAGAAGTTGAAGAAAACTGAAGATTTACATTTGGATGAATTGAAAGGTGTGAAGATTGCACTGCAGGATTTAACAAATGAGGAAAGCCTATCACATTTGAAGAATCTGTATATCCAAAATGGTTTGGATACTGAATACATTATTAATGGTGAAAATGAGTTTCCTCAATTAGAGTCCCTGACACTGCAAAGTCTACCACAACTCATTAGCTTTTGCCCTCAACACGAAACCGGTGCTACCAGCTCATTGCCTCAACATGAGTTGCCACTTTTTAGTGAAAAGGTTTTTA
Organism: Hibiscus mutabilis; assembly: GCA_019671005.1. NCBI lineage: Eukaryota > Viridiplantae > Streptophyta > Magnoliopsida > Malvales > Malvaceae > Hibiscus > Hibiscus mutabilis. The sequence continues at coordinate 4,991,333 of CM033735.1, read as the reverse complement.
CAATTTAATATCTTTTAAATTTTTATTTCAATTTTGTTCTGGAGGTAGAATGAATCATTTGTATGGTTGTAGATATCGTTTCCTTGCTTGGAGAAGTTGTGATTGAAATCTATTAATGTTACAAGGGTGTGGCACAAGCAGCTTTCAACTACATCTTTCCGCAGTTATGAGAAGTTGACAACATTGAAAATCGAGGGTTGTGGAAGCTTAAAACACCTCTTTTTATTTTCTATGGCTAAATGTCTACGGCATCTCACAGACTTTGAGATAATTGGGTGTCACTGCTTAAGAGAGATAATTTTCATGGAGGAAATAGAAGAAGAAACCCAGGCTACTATGACTTTATCATTATTTCCTCAGTTAAAGTCCTTAGAGCTAAAGGATCTTCCGCATCTGATTGGATTTCACTCCGATTCCCAAACTCAAGTTATTGAATTTTCAGCCATGAAGTCACTGAGGATAGACAAATGCCCGGAATTGGAGGGTTTCATATGCAGATCTTCAATGGAAGACAACAACCAACACGTCTCTAGTCAAGTTCTGTTCGACAATAAGGTAGCATAATTATTTGTCCGGACCCCTCCAGACAATTTCTGTTTTTGACCTGCTTTTATATCTATGCAATTGCAAACACACACACACATAGATGTATTTGTAGGAGCAGACGCTAGCTTTTAATATCATTATATTGGCATTATGAGTACAGGCTGCATTTCCCAGTTTGGAGGAAATGAGTATTTCCTACTTGAGAAAGCTGAAGATGACATGGCAGAACCCATTTCCACCAAATTCATTTTCCAAACTACAACAACTGAGAGTTGAAGGATGTGATGAGTTGTTAACCATTTTCCCTTCTAATATGCTGTCAATATTTCGAGCTCTGCAAATTCTAGTAGTACAAACTTGTGCTTCCTTAGAACAAGTATTTGAAATCATGCATGAAGAAAAAGAAGCGGCTCTACCTGAAATCTCTCAACTCAGAGAATTCTTTATTTTTGGATTACCAAAGTTGAAATATATTTGGAAAAACTATCCCGAAGGCATTTTTTCATTTAAAAATCTACGTCAAGTATCTGTTGTGGATTGTAGGAGTTCGAAGAATGTATTTCCTGCCTCAGTAGCCAGAGATCTCCCACAACTCAGTGGTCTTGTAATAGGTTTCTGTGGAGTGGAGGAGATTGTTTCCAAAGTAGAGGAAGGATCTGATTCGGAAACCACTATCACTTTCGAGTTTGATCACCTGTCCTTCCTTGTGCTTTGGGGGCTACCAGAATGCAAATGTTTCTACCCGGGTAGGCATGCCACAAAGTGGCCAATGTTAAAAGAGTTACAAGCAAAGGAGTGTGGGGAAATGAAGATATTTGGCACACAACTTGACTCCCCACAACCACTTTTCTTGGTTGAAAAGGTATAAACCCTTGCTCCTACTCTATATGTTCTACTTTATTTGTGCATACCCTATTATCCTTGCATGTAATTTTCTTCTCATTACCATTATTAAGTCTTAATATAGGAAGATGAACATACTGACTCCAAATCTATTTTTTGATTGGTTTTCAGGTCATCCCTAAACTACACCGGTTGAAGTTAGATAGTGATTACCTTGCAATGATTGCAAGCGACAATTTTCAAGAAATAAAAGCTTTTGGGGTGATCGGCAACAGTGATAAATCAGCTTTCCAAACTTCTTTCCTTGAAAAATTCTACAATCTAGAAGTGCTTAGTATCTCTGGGTGTGAAATCAAAGAGTTATTCTGTACTGAAGGAGATACTGGTAACACGGGGACGTATGCTAGGGAATTTGTCAACTATTAGAAAAATAGAATTGTCATGTCTTCATGATCTAAAATATTGTTTATGGAAGCAGGACGTACGAGTGGACCACATTCTACCCAACCTTGAAGTGCTTGAAGTTCATAATTGTAACAATCTGATCGGCTTAGGATCATCCTCTGCACCGTTTCAAAATCTCACCACTTTGGATGTGTGGGAATGCAGAGCAATGAAATACCTTGATACATGTTTCACAGTCCAGGGTCTGGCCAAACTCAAAAACTTGAGGATAAGAGACTGTGTTGTTGGGAGAGGGTCCCACTATGTGGGTAACCCACACCGTTTGTACCCCAAATTCAAAGGGGTTGGTGTTTGTCTGCCATTTTGGTGTGTGTTTTTTATTATTTTGTTTGACTTTTGTAACCAATAATTATATTTTTATTAATATATTATAGAGATGGGCAGATATGAATTGAAGATTTGAGAGATTGCATAGAGAGCTCAAAAAATCATTCGAGAGAAAAGTAGGAGAGGAAATCATTTTCCAGTTTTGAGCAGTTTTGATCAATTCTTCCATCGGAGGTTCATTTATGGTTCGATTGAGTTGATTTTTGGACAGCAGTTAGGTAACTTGGTGTTCTTGACTTTGTACGGTCAAATTTTTCATCCGAGTCTTGTAGCGTCAAAAATCTCCATTTTATAGTAGCTGCATTTTTGGTGATGTTTTCTCATTTTTCTCTCTTTTGTTAAAGACTACTTGTTATTAGCCTTGTTGGAGTTAAATGCTTGTTGTAGGTTGGATATTGTAGTCTTGTGGTTGAACATTTGATTATAGTGGAGCTTTTGATTGGACTTTAAAGTCCCGTGGTTTTTACCCTTGATTTAGAAGGGTTTTCCACTTAAAATATCGTTGTCTCGATTTACTTGTGTTGTGGTTGCATTGTTGTCCATAAACCATAATATGCCGTGTGTCGTTAACTAATCATATGTTCTTATTTTTTTGCTTAAGTGGTAAATAAGTGTTCAAACTATATCATTTTTTCAGATAGATGTTTAAAGTATTTTTCAGGCTAAACAAATACCTAACGTTTTCAACGTTACTCAAATAGGTGTCCACCGTCAACGTCCATTAATTTTTACCGTTAACTGACACGTGTTAGCTTCATAAATTTTCAAAATTATATTTAAAAATAAATAAAAATTAATAAAACAAAATATTTTCTTTATTTTACAGAATAGCCCCAAAATTTGAAATCCTTGACATCCCAAAACCTAAATCCCGATTTGACTTGATTTCATCGTCGATTGCCACACCGCTATCCACCACATCCATTGCCGGACCATCACGACCATTTACCTCATCACCTCGTTGCCGAAAATCGACCGACATCGTGCGAAACGTTAAAATCGCAAAATGGTTCATTCGAATAGTTCGCGACGAACAGTGGCATAACGGATGATGAACGGTGTGTGGGTTGTTCGACGAGAGGAGGGCGCTTCAGTCCGTCATTGAAAACGCGATCAACGTCGGTGGTAGCGGCCGAATTTGGGGTTTAGAGATTTGAGGACTATTTTAGGATTATTTAAAAATTTCTGGACATTTTAAAATTTTTTATTTATTTTTTTCTAAAAATAATGTTTAATACTGCCACGTATCATATTTTTATTAGCTAACAAGATTTTTTTTAACGAACAGTTACGGCGAGCACTTATTTGAGTAACGTTGAAAACGTTAGACACCTGTTTGGCTCGAAAAATACTTTAAGCACCTATCTGGAAAAATTGTATAATCTGAGCATTTATTTACCATTTAAAGCCTTATTTTTTCATCACTCGACTAATCGGATGTTATTTTAGTTATTACGTCATTAATTTAACTGCTAACGAAATGATGACATGGTTGCTTATTCATCGACATAATAATACATTTAACCTGAAAATATTTTATCGATTGATCCATAATTATAAAAAAATACCCTTTAATGTTTTCATTTTTTTTACCAATTTGACAATGAATGCAAGGGCTGTGAGGGAAATTAGACGGTGAATGGTATAGTAGTAGGATGAATTATTTAGAACCATTAGATATTTACTATATCTTTCAGGAGTTAATCTCTACCATTAGATTAGAATCCGGGGTTAACCTGAAAATATTTTTGGGTAAAGTATAAAAATTTGAAATCTCATATTTAATCCTTAATATTTACACATTCAATCAATTTAAACATCAATAATAGGGGATAAATTATGAATAAATTGATTAAATGTGTCAAGATGGAGGATTAAATGTTATACTATTTAAATTTCTGCAACTGTCACGTAATAACGATAGTTAACGGCTTAGTGACTATTTTGTAACGAAAATTAAAGTTTAATGCTATTATGTAATATTTAAAAGTTTGATGACTATTTTGTATTTTTAGAAGTAGTTTAGTGACCATTTGTATACTTTACCCAATATTTTTTCCTTCTTTTCTTTATCCAACCAACAGCCGCAGCCGCCTTTCCCACCGTCGTCCGGGTGGGGGAAACCATCACTATATATGTCACACTAATAATTCATCATTTTCCTTTTCTGTATCCTATATATGTCACACTAATAATTTTATGCAACGTGTATTTCACTACTTTATTAATTGTTTTATTTTATTGATAATACATATGACATAAAATTATTGGTGGGGCATATATAGGAGCACATAAATGGGACATGAGATTCCTATTCACCTCAGTACTCTTCAATCCATCCCTATAACTAATAAGTTTCTCTATCCTAGACATGTTGATTGTATACAATGGGTGGATGCAGGGATGGGCTGATGGGGGCTTGAGGGACGGTCGCCTTTTAAAAATTTGAAATTCGTATATGATGTAAAAAGATTCTATGCATTTCTTATTGAAAATTTATTTTTAACCCCTAAAATTTTATAAATTCGTTCTCATAAAATTTTATAAGTGCTTCCCTTAATGTAAAGTCCTGCGTCCCGACGTAGCAAACATGCTATAAGTGTAAACCTACGGAATTGGATAGAGCTTCTAATTGCTAGCTGACTTGTTCACCTATTAAATCAAACCTTATTCCTAAAAAAACAATTGCATATAAAGTTGAGTTTCTCGTCTCATGTGTTATCTACAAATAAAATGCTATCTTATATATAGGAAAATGTAGTTTTCATATGTATATATAATACTTTCCATGAGAAGTAAAGGAAGAAAAAATAAATGATTCCTTTTATAAATCCAACTTATTCATTAACACTTTGGGTGTTTGGTTAACTACAAAATAAACCCTATGAACCACCTTTTTAACCATTTAAGCTGAAGATATATGGGTTGGTGAAATTGTAGTATTGCTAATGGTAAAATATGCCCTTCAAGTCACTTAATTTTAAGTCTTTGGTTACAAATGAGTCATTTAAAAAAAAAAATACAACTTAGTCACTTAATTAAAAGTTTGTTACAAGCATGACATTCCACCGTTAGAATTGAAACATGACATGGTATAATGATAATTTTGAGCCTCAAAACTTATACATTCTATTAATTAGGTTCTAATTTAAAATAATTTAATAAATTTAATCCTTCATATTTAAAAATTCGGCCACCACACCCTCTTGACACACTCTTCGACCACTTCTCGCACCACCTGCTACTATCCATCATCTCAATAATTGATAGACGTGATAGCTTGACACACAGCGTCATTTCACTATCAGACAATTGACAGACTAATAGAACTGATTAGTGCTTAAATTATGCATTATTCTATCTCTAATTACTCCTTGATTGATTGTTTTAAGTTGCTAATGTGGGCATTTTTGTTTATTTTCCATGCAGGACAGTAGATTCCAGGAATATTGCTTAAACTGCTGAAATTGTGCAATTTTTGATTTTCTGGATTCATGGCTGGATTAGTGGGACAATAGATTCTAGGAATATTGCTTAAACTGCTGAAATTGTGCAATTTTTGATTTTCTGGATTCATGGCTGGATTAGTGGGCATGAATCTGGGCCTGAAAGTCCGACTGGACACCACATCAGTAATTTCTAGAAGACGCCACGTCAACAACAACGATAGCTTATCAATCGTATATCATATAACTTATCAGCCGAATTTTAAATTCAAAATTTGGATTTATCTTTTGTAATTAATTTAAATAATTTAGGGTTTATCTCTTATCTTTTTAGGGTTTTTTAGGGTTTTAGGCTGCTATAAATACCCCATTTGGGGCAAACTCAAATATCATCTCTCATATTCTCATTCTTAGCTTTGTTTTTACTTTTAGAGTTTTATAAAATTCATTCTTTTCTAGTTCTTGCTTTAAGTTTTTTTATTTATTTTTCTTTCATAATGCTAAGTATGATTTTCCCCATAATCATACTTAGCTAAATTCTCCATAGCCAAGGGCTAAAGCAATGACTCAATTCCAACGTAAGGATTAAAAAGCACCTAAACAATTTCGGGTATCTCTCTTAGTTTTCTACACTTAATTTCAAAATCAAAATAATTTCAAAACCAAAGATTGACGTTAGTCAGGATGTTGTTTTGGTTAAATGTGTGGGAGGAAGGATCCGCTATTGAAGCACATTCGACTTCCTGGGAACACACTTAGCAAAATTGTTTGCTAAGAGGAAACTGAGATCAGAATCAGTTATTATTGAAACGACATAGTCCGAGTCGGCTTTACTTAAGCATTTTTGATCTACAACATTGTTATTGATTAGATCAATTTCCAAAATCGATATCAAAGATGACACTTGGGTATTCGGCATACAAGGCACAGTCACAAGGATTGATCCTTGAAGACGAGTAACTGACATGAACCCCAAAGTGAAAAATTCTTTTTCCAATGATCTGAGGAAACTGAGTCAAAGCAAAAGCCCAAGGCTAATCTTTACCATATTTAATCCACTTCCTAAATTTTGTCTACAATCTCTTATTATTTTTACTTAATTCACAAATCCCCACCATACTTAAATATTATTCAACTCTCTTATTGGCTCACCGATTGAACAAACATAAATCAGGAAGTTCTCTTAGTCCCTGTGGGATCGACCCTTACTTCTTTTTTACTACGTTTGAATTCCTTTATTTATTATTTGAGAAGAATGAATTATTTTGACGCGAGAACGATGCGTGTCAAATTGACGCCGTTTTCGGGGACTACGACGAAGTTACTGATTATTTTTGTTTGGTTTATGACCAGGAGGAATCCGGGAGAACAAGCAGAATATAACCCGGAGATTGAAGCATAAGCCCGAAGGCTACACGCCCAAACACTTCGGGAAAAGAAGCAAAGACATCGACAACAACGATTAGAACGTGATCTAAAAATAGCATCTGAAGCAGAATCACATTCCGACCACACAACCAAAGAACCAGGTCCGATGGGAGACAACGACCAAACTATTCGACAACTGACTGCGGCTCCTAATGGTAACCAGCCGATGTGCATAACATTCCCGAATGGTGAGACACCATTCGCTCTCAAGACAGGCTTAATACACCTTTTACCAACCTACCACGGGTTGCCAAGTGAAAATCCACATAAACATCTAAAGGAATTTCACATAGTCTGTTTAAGCACAAAACCACAGAGAGTCTATGAAGATCAAATAAAACTTTGCGCCTTTCTCTTTTCGCTAGCTGATATTGCTAAGGATTGGCTATTTGATTTACCCTCCAACTCGGTTTCAACTTGGATTGACATGGATCGCCTATTTCTTGACAGGTTTTTCCCAGCAGCTAAGGCAAGCGAGCTAAGGCGAAGTATCCTGAGTATCCGACAAAAGGATACTGAATCTTTATATGACTACTGAAGCGTTTCAAAAAGTTATGCGCAAACTGTCCGCAACACTGATTGTCTGAACAAACGCTTCTCTAGTATTTTTATGAAGGTTTAACACCCATGGACATGAAAGTGGTAGACGCAGCAAGTGGAGGAGCACTTGTTAACATGACTCCAACGGCGGCAAGAACATTAATATCTACTATGGCCGCCAACTTGCAACGATTTCACCCTTCAAGTGAACCATCTCGACGAGTTCACGAGGTAAGTACAGTTTCACTGGAAAACAAAATTGATAAATTAGCTGATATTGTTCAATCTCTTGTTGCAGATAAAAGAATTGCAGCCAGGCTTTGCGGGATATGTATGAGTCCAAAGCATCCGACGGACTGATGTCCGATTATACAAGAATATGACACTGCGCAAGTGAATGCCATAGGAAATTTTCCAGGACCCCCACAAAGATAATACAATGCCAACTCGTATAATCCAGGTTGGAAAAATCATTCGAACTTTAGTTATGCTCAAAATCAAAGGCAAAGTCAACCATATCAGCAGAGAACCCATTCAACAACAATATCAACAACCAAAGTCATCATTGGAATCCACCGTTGAACGGTTGGCAATATACCAAGAGAAGTTTTAAACCCGCACTGAGGCCCACCTACAAGACTTGGACAAACAAATGACCCAGTTAGCTCAAATCGTGGGAGACTAGAGTCGCAGAGAAGACTTCATTCTTAAACGGAGTCAAATTTGAGAGAGAATATAAGTGCGATCACTCTTCGAAGTGGTACCGTAGTCGAACCAAAAGTCACAGAGAAAGGCATTCAAAAGAAAGAAAAAGAGAAAGCACTATCTCTCATTAAGCAAGGTACATCCGATTCACCTCCTACGCCATCTCCCTACGCTACTCCTTCTTCCTTTTCTTCGAGGTTGGTGAAGCACGACAAACAAGCTGAAGAGAGGGAGATCCTAGATGTATTTCAGAAAGTGGAAATTAGCATCCCACTTCTAGAAATAATCAAAAAGGTACCATGATATGCCAAATTCCTGAAAGATCTGCGCACCAATAAAAGATGACTTACCAGAATCGAGAAAGTAAATCTAGGGGAACACGTCTCTGCAGTTTTTCAACGGAAGCTTCCATCAAAATTGAAGGACCAAGGTATGTTTGTTATTCCCTGCAAAATTGGTAAGGTTGGGATTACGCGCGCAATGTGTGATTTGGCCCATCTATAAATGTAATGCCTCTTTCTTTGTATAACTCACTTTCTGTTGAGCCTTTAAAGGATACGAATGTGACGATCCAGCTAGCAGACTGGTCCGTGATATACCTAGAAAGACTCCTTGAAAACATTTTGGTGAAGGTAAACAAACTTATTTTTTCGGCAGATTTTTATGTCATTGACATGGAAAATGACTGATTAAACACCTCTTCTGAAGTCCTTCTTGGTCGTCCCTTCCTTAGTACGACAAATACAAAAATATATGTAAGAAGCGGAATTCTTACAATGGAGTTTGATGGTGAGGTCGTTAAATTTGATGTATACAAAGCAATGCGACATCCAGATAATGTTGCTAGTATTAATTTTATCGATGTCATTGAACCTGCCGTTGAAGAGTTTATAGAAACTAACTTATCTGATAATTTGTACAGGGAATTGGAAGGCTACGACAAAGAAATTAGGGAGTTAAAAAATATTTTTTCTGTTCATTCTGATTTGCGCCTAACTCATTCGAAAGCTAAAATGTTTCCTTCCGTTTTGCAGGCACCAAATTTGGAATTAAAATTACCGTCGGATAAATTGAAGAGTAAAAGAGATATCTTTTCAGAAAAAATGAAGAAACGCCACGGTCGTAAAATTTCTTATAGGGAAATTCTTAGTTGGATTAAGCGCGTGAATTGGAAGAAGTTTTTGTCGCAGTACTTGTAGTCTGAATCAGGTCATCAAGATAATGACGTTAAATAAAGCGCTCTAATGGGAGGCAACCCATTTTTATTTTTATTATTTATTTGCTTAGTTTTATTTTTCGTTTTATTTTAGGTACCCCAAATATTTTGAATCAAACTTTCATAAAGACTGCGGTAAATTTGGTCATACAAAGCATTATTTCCAGTCCATGGAAATACTTTATGCGTGGATCAGTAGTGGAGAAACCTTTATTTAATGGTGCACATTAGCTAAACACTTGCTAATTTGGGTGCATGTTAGCCGAACCCAAAATAAAACTATTCTACCCGCTCATTTCCTTATCCATATATTTATTATAAAACCCATTTTTCTTTAAAATTTTAAACTCTATGGACCCCACACCTATTTGACCGTGTGCGTCATTTCACCAAAACTCAATTCATTTTTCATTTTTCCCCATATCCTTTATCCTTATTTTTAAACCAATCTTTTTCCTCTTCAATTTTAAAATTCAAACGTGGACCCCACACCTATTTGACCAACTTTTTATCTTTTCCTCTTTTCAAAACAAACTTTTCACGTGACCTAACCCCATTTTTCTTAACTTTCAGCACATGTTAGTCGCACACCCATTCCCACCTCTCTACCCCCACCTTCGGTCAACACAATACCCCCAGCCCCCTTCGACATTGCCAACCTCTCTAGCCAACATGGTTCAAACTCGAGCCTTCGATCGATCCACCACCATCCGTCGGCCATTTTCCCTCGCGCTCGTCACTACACCACAGTGACGCCAACGTCTCCCAGTCACGGCAGAATCACCTTCCACACTCTAGGCAGCAACATGCACAACCGGCAACATCCTCCACTTCCTTCCGTTCTGCACTGCAATCGCCACCAGCCGACAGCCTCTCCTCCGTGCGAATCTGTTGTAGAAGCTACCTACGAGTCGAGTCCCGAACAACCAACAATAGAAGAGGACATCACCTTGCGACATCCGATGATGACGGCTCTTCTATTCGGGAGACTCAATCGCAACCGTAACTAAACATGGGGAGTATCTCTATTCCCTCTCTTGCACTTTATTTTTCCATAATGGGACATTATGATTAAGTGAGGGGGTGAATTAAAAATCAAATTAACTCTCACTTATGCTTTGCGATTGAAATTAAGTTGTTTCTTGATTAGAATTGTTGATGACCTTGGTTGCTAGTCTCTTGTTTGATTTAATTTCTTTGCATTTCTTTGTGAATTCAATCTTGTTCTTGTTGAATTTAGGATGCATGATAGCATGACTAATTTATGTAAAATTTTCTTGGTCGTTTCATGAATTTGTTGATTGAATTGGATGCATGACTTAGTTCAATAGACTTTTCATGTGAGTTTTGAGCCTAATGAGCATATATTTTTATTCTTGCTCTTTGTTTCAATTGAGTGTGCCAAACTAATTGATTGCGTTCTAGAACTTGTAACTCGATGCTTGTTGAGACTACACATTTTGATTATGATGCTCTAATATGATAGAGGCATTAGGATTAAACCAACTTCTCTTACCAAACAAAATAGCCTACCCTTTTCTTTGTTTACCATACCATTAAGCCAAGCCTATTTTATTTTTGTTTTCCTTTCAATTATTTTTGTCACCCTTTTTTAGGACAAGTTGAGGTTATTCCAAAGCAGAAAAACGATAAAAAAATCAAATTCGAATCAGTTTGAAAAAAACACTATGCAGAAAAATAAATCAGTGCAGTTTGGTTCGAATAGTGCAGGAAAATACAACGCAGAAAAATTGCAGAAACGTGCAGTGCAGTTTGAATATACTGTGCTATTCGAACAGTGAAAAAAAAGCAGAAAAAAGGGACAGTTCGAATGAAAAAAGATTGATTTCTTCTCCTCTCTTCGAATAAATTCTTTGGAATGATTTTACTTGTCTTGACTTTTTAAACCTCATTTTCGGCCTTTTATCCTACCCGAACCTTAACCCCGTTACAACCCATTTTAAGTCCTCTTGATTTTTGCATCATTTTCATATTAAGTAGTGGAGATTAGATCTAGTTACAAGCCTATGGTAATGAGTTGATTAGTTTAGGCTTGAGCGATTCTCTTACCCAAAACATTTGAGCGAAATGAGTGAACCAATCTGAGGAGCTAAGTCTTGTATTCTTTGAAATTGGTAGACGATTGAAATGCCTTGGTCAATTTACACTTAATTGATTATGCCATGATTGATTGATCTTGAATTTCAACATTTACTTGATTTAGTTTACTTTAGAAATCTTGGAAATTCTTTGAAATTGGAGTTGGCAACTTAAGGTTTTTAGCATGATAAGTAAGAAGTGCTTGAGGACAAGCGTTGAATAAGTGAGGGGGAATTTGATTAGTGCTTAAATTATGAATTATTTTATCTCTAATTATTCCTTGATTGATTGTTTTAAGTTGCTAATGTGGGCATTTTTGTTTATTTTCCATGCAGGACAGTAGATTCTAGGAATATTGCTTAAACTGCTAAAATTATGCAATTTTTTATTTTCTGGATTCATGGCTGGATTAGTGGGACAATAGATTCCAGGAATATTGCTTAAACTGCTGAAATTGTGCAATTTTTGATTTTCTGGATTCATGGCTGGATTAGTGGGCATGAAAGTCTGACTGGACGCCATATCAGCAACTTCTAGAAAACGCCACGTCAGCAGCAACGATAGCTTATCAGTCGTATATCAGATAACTTATCAGTCGAATTTTAAATTCAAACTTTGGATTTATCTTTTGTAATTAATTTAAATAATTTAGGATTTATCTATTATCCCTTTAGGGTTATTTTTAGGGTTTTAGGCTGCTATAAATACCACATTTGGGGCAAACTCAAATATCATCTCTCATATTCTCATTCTTAGCTTTGCTTTTACTTTTAGAGTTTTATAAAATTCTTTCTTTTCTAGTTCTTGCTTTAAGTTTTTTTATTTATTTTTCTTTCATAATGCTAAGTATGATTTTCCCCATAATCATACTTAGCTAAATTCTCCATAGCCAAGGGCTAAAGCAATGACTCAATTCCAACGTGAGGATTGAAAAGCACCTAAACAATTTCGGGTATCTCTCTTAGTTTTCTAAACTTAATTTCAAAATCAAAATGATTTCAAAACCAAAGATTGACGTTGGTCAGGATGTTGTTTTGGTTAAATGTGTGGGAGGAAGGATCGGCTATTGAAGCACATTCGACTTCTTGGGAACACACTTAGCAAAATTGTTTGCTAAGAGGAAACTAAGATCGGAATCAGTTATTATTGAAACGACATAGTCCGAGTCGGCTTTACTTAAACATTTTTGATCTACAACATTGTTGTTGATTAGATCAATTTCCAAAATCAATATCAAAGATGGCACTTGGGTATTCGGTATACAAGGCACAGTCATAAGGATCGACCATATTTAATCCACTTCCTAAATTTTGTCTACAATCTCTTATTATTTTTACTTAATTCACAAATCTCCACCATACTTAAATATTATTCAACTCTCTTCTTGGCTCACCGATTGAACAAACATAAATCAGAAAGTTCTCTTAGTCCCTGTGGGATCGACCCTTACTTCTCTTTTACTACGTTTGAATTCCTTTATTTATTATTTGAGAAGAAGGAATTATTTTGACGCGAGAACGACGCATGTCAAGAACAAATCCATTATGACCCTAATGTTGTCAACTAGTAAAGACAATCACTTCACTAATGAAACTTTTAAAAATGAATTACTTGTTTGTAACAAAATTTTAATTAACGGTTAAATTGTAATTTTTACAAAAAAATGACAACTGAACACGTAATTAAGTGACCTAAAAAGTATTGTACCCTATCGCTAATTATTACCACAATAGCTTCAGATTTTTTTTTTTTGACGTGTGAACGTCTCAATAGCACATTTGGATGGATATTGAGATTGATTTTGGTAAAAGTAAAAATAATGGTGGTGATAAGATTAATTATTATAGTTGTGAAATTAAACACTTTGGTTGAAAATTAAAATCAACCGTCGAGTAAGAACAGAATAGATTAGATATTTGTAATTTTTATAAAATCTGAATATGCAAATCTACCTCAAAATCTAAATTCATTTAATATCTTCAAAAAAAAATATAAATTAATTTATTATATGCATTAAGCCTAATTATTACTATATGAATTCAATTCTGAGTAAAATAAATTATTTTTCGAATATCCAAATTTACTACGAGTATGCATTTATTAAGTCTAAAACTATTTTTAAAATTAAAAAAAAGTAAAACATAGTTGAATATAGATAAGGTTTAGTTCATCTACGGATAAGGTTTTAGGACATAGTAATCAAAATGACCCTTTATGGAATATTCATATTTAACATCATGAACAGAGCTATCCTTTTGGTAGGATGTCAGTGACAGTTTATATTTTTCCTTTAAAAATATTATTTATATTCTTTTATTAAAAAATATTAAAAATAAAGTTAACAACATTTTAAATAATGTTGATATCACTTTAAAAATAATTAACACCCTTTTAAAAATTGATGTTCACCGTTGTATTCTCGTCCACTTAAGTATATATATTTATAGATTTTTTTTTAAATTCTGATACTACAATTTAAATTATTTGACTCCATCATTGTTTAATATGATTTAATGTTATAAAAAAAGGTTTGCATTGTATGTTGGTGATTTTGGCAGATAAGTTTTTACTTTTCAATGGCAAAGCACATGCAGAGAAGAAAGTAACTGTGTTAGTTGTATACTGTGACCATTTCTGAACATTATGGGAAACATAGACAAGAAAATCATGAACCAGAGGTTCAGTGTTCGAACCAAGTGGAGATCAAGAAATGAATTAGAGTACAGACACCAATCTCTAAACCAATCTGATTCTTGTACAAAGTGAATATCTGACTCAAAAAAAAACTATTCAATAGGTTGTTTCTGCAAAGGACTACAGAGCTGTCAATGAGATTGCTGCTGAACGCAACTTTACTCCGTCGTCGTCCCACTTGGAACTCGGAGCAGTCGCTCCAGAAATAATAGCCTGCATCAAGTGTTGGTCCAATATACAAGTGAGAATGATAAATATATAAGATTCTTTTGCATCAAGACCTCTAATAAAGAATTTAGCCCTAAAATGAAGAGCAGGCACACTATCAATCAAGTGTAGTGATTAACACACCTTTCCGCTGCTAACAGTAGCCATTAGTGCAACGTGTTGATCATCTCTTTCAAATTCATAGAAATAGTAAGTCCTGACATGAATCAAGCATTTCAGAAGAAAAAAAATATTAGAATCGGAAGCAAAAGATAGTCATTTCACATCAAAAGCACATGCTTTAAAAACTCTTCTTCTATATTATGGCAACTCTGTAGTGCAACATACATGATGCTTATCTGTCATCTAAGGTGCATATTTCCCGAAGACGTATCTCTTTTCTTTTTATTTTGTTAATCCTAAAATTCCGAGAAACACCACCATTAACGGTAGAAGATGCCAGAAATGTTTGCAGGAAATAAGAGGATTCATTCACTGTTTTGGTTTTGCTTAGGTTAATCTACTGTTATTGCCTCAATTGCTTTCTATCCTTTTAACTAATTGAATCAATAACCGATATTTTATTATAGTCCCCAAAATGCTCGAAATAGCTTACTTGAAACCTTCATCTTCCTTTATCTTAATCGTTCGGGCATTGTAAAGAGTGGCTCCACCTGCCATTGCATGATCAAGAAGACCAATAGTGAAGATGACAGAAATCAAGAAGAAAGATAGCATTATCGTTTTTTAAGGAACCTAAATCAACCTGGGACGAAGATTTTGGCTGCATCTTTTATGGAGCCTAAATCAGTAATCTCTTGGGCCTGTTCATAGGAAAAGATCACATAAAGTTCTCTAAAGAGCTGATAGTAAAATATTACAAAATAGTTGAAACAGATTAAGAGATAGTACAACATGCAAACATCACATATATCTAAGTATGCATTAATCATAGGCGAACATGTTAGAAATCCGAACATTACAACATCTCATATATGCCCTTGGTGCTAAGCTTGCTCAGATAGTAAACCTCATAGACACAAACCTCTAAGAAGGTGATTTTGAGTTGATTGGTCGGGCGAACAACAACACTCAAAACTTCGGATCTGCACATACGGAAATACGACAGATATCAAATCCTTCATGCATAAGTTAATCTTAGGAACCATAAGTCTCTGCCTATATGATCATATAGAAAACATAAATGAACATAAGATTCAAAGTCAAGGGAAGTTGGTACAAAAGTACTTCATAGTTCATACCCATCTGTAGATGCAAACCGTGCAGCAAAAGTCCGGGGCTTCACTTTGTCCCCGTACAGAGATGCTCCGGCATTAAAATCCTAAAAACACAGAACAATTCATAGAGCTCATCTACAAAACTCTCATCATCTCTACAGTCTACATATATACTGATCATAATTTAGTATTAACATTAATTTCCAGAAACAGCAAACACTTTCAGTCCACAAGTGTTGAATAATCTCCTTTTTGCAATATAATCACATAAAACAAAGCAGTATATCACGAGAAATTATGTGCAGCGCCACCGTTTTTTATATACCAATACATCCGTTAATTTTCGAAGTGGGATTAATGTCCTTGCCTCTTTAGGGTTACAAGATTTGACCGGAATGCATCAAAACTAATGGTAAAACCAATTGCAGGCGCGGAAATGTACCTCGGGCTCCATGATGTCCTCAAATTCAGGAGGAACCCTAATGGCAAAACCATCACCGTAGAACTGGAACCAAGATTTGGTGTTTGCAATGTTCAAAGCCGGTTTCGAAGGTGGGGAAGCTTCAGCTAAAGATTGTGAGATTGGGTTTTGTTGGGCCAGAAAAATGATGCAAAATGAAGCCGTGTTAACAATGAACTGTCTCTTGGTAGTGAGGGTTTTGATGGGAGTGGTGGGAAATGGTGTGTTTGGGGAGGAAAGTTTAGGGTTTAGAGGAGGGTTTGGGGACAGGGAGAGGAGGAAGGCCATGGCAGAGGGGAGATAGGGTTCATGGTTGTTAATAGAGACAACTAGATAATGTGCGACAGTTACTTGTGGTCATTTTGTCCCACGGTTCGATGCTTACTGGGGGGCATTGTAGTCTTTTTGTGTGGTTAAATGTATTTTTATGTAGCGGTAAAGATCATCAGATCTCTCTCACAGTGGTGATAATTTAGTTTTTCATAGCTTTTCTTTCTATCTACGAGTATTGAGTTTTTGAGAAAAATTTATCATCGTTTCAACGGCTTTAATTTTCGACACGTGTTTTGAATGGCTATCTCAACGGTAATTGAAGGAGACTTACACTTGTTGAGTTTTGTTTTCCCTCTGTTTTTTTTTTTTTTTGTGTTTTGTCCTTGGCTTTTCAGTATATTCTTACTTTCGTTCGCTTTATTTTTTTTGACGATGGTTGTAGGTTATGCCTCCGCCTTTTCTTTAGTCGTTGATGACTTTATATCTGACATGACGCGCTATTGGAAGTCTCTCTTGCTTTGGTGACCCCTGGAAAAACATACAGCTAGTGACGTCAGATCTGTTAGTTTCGCGCTTCCAAAGCTCTCGGCTGTCGGTGTTCTTCCTGATTGATTTGCAACTTTTCCTGTTCGTGTCTTGTGTTTGCTTTTTCTTAGACTTTGAATTGTTTTGTGTTTTGTTTCTTTTTGTTGTTATTTTGTGTTTTTTTTTTGTTTGGATCTGTCTGATCTGTTGTGCCTTTGTTTCGTTGTTTTTTATGTTTGTATGTTGTGTTTTTTTGTAAGTTCTTTGTTTTGTTTAGTGAAGCCGCTGGTACCTTTATTAAAAAAAAATCATGAATTTATATTAGTAATTTTTCAGTATGATACTTACACCTTAAAAATATACCTTATCTTAAATTTTTTAAATTCTAACCCTAAGTTTAATTTTTATTTAGGACATAAATAGGGGCACCGAAAAGGAGCAAATAATTTCTATTCAAGTTGGATAAAAATCTTCTGCCCCTTTTTCGGTGTCATTTTCTATGCCCAACACTACACAAAAAAATTCTAAGCTCTAACCTTAAATTATAAATCCTAAACCCTACACCTTATACCTTAAAAATACACCCTATCCTAAATTCCTTAAACCCTAGCCATAAAACCTAACCTTAAACCCTAAACTTATTTTTTAGTGTGATGGCATAAATACGATCACTGAAAAGGGGTAGAGGGTTTATATTCAAGTTGGATAAAAATCATATGCCCCTTTTCGGTGCCCTTTCTATGCCTTAACATTAAAAATACTAAAAAATTAAATTTTAAGCCCTAAACCTAAATTCTAAACCCTACACCCTATACTCTAAAAATACACCCTACCTTAAATTCCTTAAACCCTAAACCTAATTTTTAGTGTGGGACATAAATAGAGGCACCGAAAAAGGGCAGATGATTTCTATTCAAGTTTGATAAAAATAATCTGCCCTTTTTCGGTACCCCTTTCTACAACACTAAAAAATACTAAAATTTATATTCCAAGCCCTAATCCCAAAATTATAAACCCTAAACCCTACACTCTATACCTTACAAAATATACACTACCTTAAATTCCTTAGACTCTAACCTTAAACCTAATTTTTATTGTAAGAACATAAATAAAAGCACCGAAAAGGAGTAGAAAATTTATATTCCTATAAGTTGGGTTGAATCTAAATTTGAGTTGATTGGATGAAATTTTCTAATAATTGAATTTTTTGGGTAAAATATCTAAATCACCACTCAACTTTGTTCTATGACTTATTTTGGTTACTAAACTTTAAAAGTGACCAATTTACTCACTAAACTTTAAAAGTGACCAATTTACTCACTAAACTTTATACATTGACCTATTTTGGTCACTCCCTAATGACATGGATTATTTTATTATTATTTTATTATGACATGTCATTTTTATTAAGGAAAAATACACAGATGATCACTCAACTATCTTCTCACTCTGTTTTTCCTCACCCGACTTTCAAAATTTTTAATTTAATAATTAAATTTTTGAATTATTTTAATTTTAGACACTCTAAATTATTTTATTAATATTTTCATATGACATGACACATTTTATTATTAAAATATAAAAATAATTTAAAATTAAAATTATATATTATTATTATAAAATAAAAAATAATTATATTTTATACTCAAATTCACCCAACCTCAAATTACAAAGACCTTTGTCTTTGTTGCCATAACTTCTTTCAGTTCCACCACGTTCGGATGTCGGACGAGGCGCATGACCGAGATTTCCCACTGGATTTGATCCATCATCCTTTTCTTCTTCTTCACCAGATCTTTACCGACGATTTTAATAGCCACGCTTTTGCCTGACGTTAATTTTTTTCCATAATAAACTTTTGCGAAAGTCCCTTTCGCTAACAGCCGTATTTCCCGAACAAAACATGTCTCTCCTCCATTGATTTTGCTGGTTTTTTTCTTCTGTCTACAGAAAAACAAAAAATGAGAAACTTTGTTGGCTATGGAGCTAATGGAATCTGAAAGATTGAAAAGTTAAAGGAATCAGAATCCATAAAATAACAGAGTGGAAGGTGAAAATGATGGATTCCATAATGAGATTGAGAGGCGTATTCGAAAGCAGTGTGTTTATTGGGAAGTTGGGGGCTGCCACTGAGCAGCACATAGAGTGGAAAATTAAATGAGAATATTTGTCAAAACAGAGGTCGATTAAATTCACCCTAAACATCAAGGTTGTTTTGGGGGTAGGAATCGACAAGGAAGGAAAAGGTTGGGTTGCAATTAGAGGTTTAGGGTTTAGGTGGATTTAGGTATAAAAAATAATTATTTTTATTTTATAATAACAAAATATAATTTTTATTTTATTTTAAATTATTTTAATAATAAAATGTATTGTGTCATATAAAAATATTAATAAAATAATTCAAAGTACTTAAAATTAGAACAATTTAAAAGTTTAGTTATTAAATTAAAATTTTTAAAAATTGAGTGAACAAAATATGAGTGAGAAGATAATTGAGTGATCATTTTTATATTTTACCCTTAATAAAAATGACATATTATAATAAAATAATAATAAAATAATTCATATTATCATGAGACTAAAATAAGTCGTTGTATAAAGTTCAGTGATTAAATTAATCGTTTTTAAAATTCAATAACTAAATAGGTCACAGAATAAAGTTGACTAATAATTTAATTATTTTATTTTATTTTATTTTTGTAAAATTTTAATCTAACACGAGCTTACTTAGATACCCTTTTGTTTATGTATATGGATGAGGGACATTATCCTCCAGGAAAAAAATGTGGCCAACCAAATCCAAAACCCGACAAAATCCACACCACACAAACACATAAACTAAACACAACCAGAAAACACTTTGAAACTGTAATGAAAAAAAATCTCTCCTTTCTTCTAAATTTTCTGGGAAAAATTTTCATTTCTCTGCTATCCACTAGCTGCTGAACTGTTACAAAAATGGAAACAATCCTTTCTTCTCACTCCATTCATCCAATCTTGAATCCCAAACCATCCATTTCCAAGAACCCTTTGTTACCTTCACACCAACCAAGATCAACCTCTCTCTTTCTCTCAAAACCCATTGCTTGTACCCTCAAGAAACACACTCCCCAATCGGTAAAACCATGTTTGGATGAACCCAGGAATTGGTTTGTTCATGCACAGCAAGGACTTGCAGCTCTAGCTATCTCTTTGGCACTCAATTTTTCTCCAGTTTTGCTCACCGGCAATGCAATGGCATCCGAGTTTGATGTGATAAATGACGGGCCACCAAAGGAATCCTATGTTGTTGATGATGCTAATGTGCTTAGTCGGGTGACGAAATCCGATTTGAAGCGGCTTTTGTCTGATTTGGAGTCGAGGAAGAATTTTCACGTTAATTTTGTTACTGTTAGAAAGCTCACTGTAAGAACTTGTTTTCATGAATTTATTGTTCTTTGGTAGAATTATCTGAATTTGCAATGAGAAGAAATGGTAGAAGCTTTAGTCATTAATTATCTGTTTGGTCACTTGGAAAATCAAGGAAAATAGAACCAGAATCTGGCTTATATTTTAACCATGAATTCCTTTTCTTTTGCTTTGAGTTTCTTAGTAAACATTAAGAACATAAGATTACTTCAGCTTGTGGAACAGATTCAAAGTTTGAGAACTATGATTGATTGGAAAACTGAAGATTGATAAGATATTGATTGCAGAGCAAAGCTGATGCTTTTGAGTATGCTGACCAAGTTCTGGAGAAATGGTATCCTACACTTGAAGAGGGTAGCAATAAAGGGATCGTTGTGCTTGTTACGAGCCAAAAAGAAGGGGCGGTCACCGGTGGACCTGCGTTCATCGAAGCTGTCGGAGAAAAGATTCTCGACGCAACTGTAACTGAGAACCTTCCTGGTAAATATTTCTGAAGTTGAAACTTGAAAACCTTCTTATATTCTTCTTTGCATGTGCTTGGAAATGTTGAAGATGTTGATGATTATGTTAAATCTACAAAATAGCTTACTTTTTTGTAGCAATGATAAGACCATTGAAAACTTGAAAAATATAAAAATTCAAAGATTACTTGGGAGATGTTTCATGGAAAGAATCATATGTACTTGCTGCTAAACCCTGTAGAATTACTTTATCCTGCTGGTCGAACTTGTTGGACTCGTTTCTCGCCTTTACAATGATAAAACTAAAACAACTGATAAGCTATGTGATCAACACGAGCAAACCATTCGAATAAGCTCTTAGTCGTCTTCTATAGCTCCTGCATATGAGTTGTTGGTGCTAGGTGCCATATATTTATTCATGGTGCAATTCTAATTACGACTCTTCACCGGCAAGTGCTCTCCTTTGGTTCCATTGTTTCAAAATACACTTTTGGCCTTTCTCTCTTATCCAAGGATAGCTTCTTTCAAGTTCTAGATGCCGATACGAAGACAGATAATTGATTGCTCTAAGTCTCAAACCGTATTGGCATTTTCCATTGATCTTATAGCTTACAGTGAAAACCGAAGTTTCATCTACAGAAATAATCCTGCTTCTCCTTTCATTTTGTTTGCTGCAACTTTAATCATATAGTTCTGTTCTTTGCCGTTGCAGTTTTGGCTACGGAAGAAAAGTACAACGAAGCAATTTACAGCAGTGCCAAAAGGCTAGTAGCTGCTATCGATGGACTTCCAGATCCCGGTGGCCCCACGTTTAAGGACAACAAGCGGGAGTCGAATTTTAAGTCCAGGGAAGAGACCGAAGAGAAACGAGGACAGTTCAGTCTCGTAGTTGGAGGTTTGTTGGTGATTGCTTTCGTTGTTCCCATGGCACAATACTATGCCTATGTCTCCAAGAAATAAATGCTACTTTGTATTATAAGATTGGTCTTTTCAGTCTCTTTCCCTTTGATGAAGCATGTATAACATGTAGTTATACAATCACTCATGTTAAATATTGTTGATGAGAAACTTGCAATCCAAGAAGTAGTACAGATTTTTGGTTCGTGTTTAGAAAAAAAGCTCGATTATAACGTGACCGACTTCTATAATCAACATAATCAGAATCCTTAAGGCTTCAAAACGGAAAAAGGAAATTGATGACACAAGAACTATACTTTGGGACCTGTCATACTTTTCACTAATGAATGAATGACTTCAATCTGCAGATAAATAGTTTACCATTGGATTAAATAAGTAAGTAAATGGCAGAGTGAAATAAATGAATTTCCAGTTCCAAATTATAATTCTTTAGTGTAATTTTCATCAATAACATTTGCAATGACTACTGGAAGTCAATACAGAGTTAAAGCAATGAGTAATATTCGGCCTTTAGAACTTAAGATTGAGAAAGAATGGCATTTTGTCTGAAAAGGGTGGATCGGAGTACTTTCCGGTGAGTATCTGCGATGAAACATACTGATTTGCAGCCTCCGAATAATGAATTCCGTCCCAATTAATATATTCAGAACTATCATTGCATGCTTTGGCTGTCACTATGGCTCCATTAATCTCTTTTGTTTTCCCACATGCGATTCGGCTATCGTAGTTCAAAGGCGGACCACCGAACCCACAGCACGCCATTATAGACTGCTCAAATCCTGCAAAATATAAGCACTCAAAGAATCACAACTTTGCAACTAAATTTAGAGGTGAGAAAATCTCTCATGAACATACTTACCGAGTTTAGAATAATTCGAGATAAGGTTGTACTTTATCGTGTAGATGTCAACGTAGGTAAAATTCGAATCTGTAAACTGACCCTGCAATTTTTTAGATAGGGCATGAAGTTGCAGATTGAAGACTTTAGCAGCTTGGTTATGCTTGCTTACACATCCTTGCTCGTCGAGGCTAGATGGATCGGTTCCGAATTTGGCGACATTTTGAGCTAAGCATCCAAGAGGCCCTGTGTTATGTATCCAAAAATTTCTAGCCCCTTGATCATATAATGCCTACAAAGAATGCGAAAGAACTCGTGTATTAAAATGCTTTCTCAATTTAGCGGAACTGCATGAGAAGCCTTTAAAATGAAAAGCAACTCAAATCAGACCTTTATTCCGGTTTCGAATTCGATCAAGATTGTAGGGATCAAGGCAAGTATTTGATCATAAGTTTTAGAGTAAAATGCACCGGCGAGATCGTTCTGGCCGATATCGAACGTGTAGAGCCCCTTCTGGAAATAATCTTGTGCTGGAAGGTACTTATCAAGTCTGTTACTTTTAGCTAGCAATTCGATAACCCGTGCTTTGAACCTTACAAACTGAGCCACTTGAACTCCGAAAGAAAATGGACTCACAGCTTGTGCAGAAGCTGGCTGGATAGTTGATCCAGCAGCTGCAAAATTATACCCTTTGCGAAAACTCGGTATGCCGATCGAATCCAGATAAGCATTCAAAAATGGCAGATCCATTGCATCCACTATAACAAAACACCCCAACAACAAAAACATATTAAAGAAGATCGAAAAAGCATACAAATAAAACTGAAGATACAACACAAAATCTAAATAGTAAGAAAGTTAACTGAGAAAATCAATGATCAACCGGCCATCACAGTATCTCCCGGAGGGTATTTGAAAGTAACTCTGTCCATGAGGTGGCTGGAGGCTTTCGATGCCGGCGGAAACGAGCTCCCCGGTATCGGAGTTATAATCACCAAAGTTGAAGATAGATGGGAATTTGAAGTGAATGGAATTGGTGAAAGGCAAGAAGATGAACACCAAGACCAAGATTTGGAGAATGTAAGGCTTGGAAGCCATGGATTTACAAGCACAAGAATCACCAGGGGCTTGTGTGCTTGTAGCCTACACTAATTGTTTTTATTTTCTATTTTATGTTGGTTACCAAATGGCAACCATAAATAATAATTTCAGGTTGGTGGTGGATCGAATGTGTCCCGGCCGGTGGAAGTTTGCTTTCAATGGTGGTAACACACAGAATTGCCAATACGAGCAACCAATACAATACAATCAATCATTTCCTTTTGTTTGTTCTCTTCTTCTAAGCTACAAGATTGGTTTTTGGATATCACATTCCCCATGCCTAATTTTTATCAAATTATCACCACCCCAAGAACTACAATCCAATTATTTTCCGAATTTGATGAATATAAACAAATATATTCTAATTTTCACATAAATTGCTCCTTTTTCTTAAAATATTATCTACTTCTATCAAATTACGGTTTGGTCCCTCTACTATACTCAAATTTGGAATTTAATTATTTTATTTTAATTTAGCATGACTTGTTGAATAGAAATCTTCTATCTTTTTGGTGTTTTTATTTATGTTCTCATATTAAAAAATAAGGTCTAGAGTTTAGGTTTATGGTGTAGGATCTAATATTTAGTATTTAAAATTTAGGATTAGAGGGCGGGGATTAGTTTTTAGTGTTGCGGCATAAAAAAGAACACCAAAAAGAGATAAAAGGATTTTTGTTCTGATTTGGTCAACACAATCTAGTTAAAGTGTTGATGTACATTTTTTTAAACAAAGGAAAAATATCTTATGCACTGGTGGTGGAAACGAAAAGTTTCCACAATGGCTCTTAGTTTTAGGATTTAAGGATCTAATTTAGGGTTGAATGTTAAAATTCAAGATTTAGATGTTAGGGTTTAGGTTTTTAGGGTAATATGATTGGGGATTTATGTTTTAAATTTTAGCCCTAAATTCTAACCACACTCCTAAGTTCAAAACTCTTTCACTTAAACTGTTGAGATATGTGTTTTGATATAATAATTGAAAAATAGTTTTAGAATAAATTGAAAAGATTTTAAAAATGATTTTAAATTCAAACAACTTGAAATAATGTTTAATGGTTTTTAAGAGGTTTTGGGATAATTTAAAACGTCTTTAAAGTAGCCAAACCTGAGTTTTTCAAGTATCCGTACCGATACGGTATACCTCGTATCGATATGCATAAAGGGTTTCAGCTACAGTTTGTGAAATTGTCAAGATCTTTACCGATACATGGCCTTCCCGTATCGATACGGAGAAGGGTGGTTTCGATACACCCTTGGTGTATCGATATGCCTACGTGGCATATATCACAACGACCAAAACCCCCCCAACGGTCATATTTCTAACGGTATTTTAAATTGCAGGACGTATCAATACGACTATACGCGTATCGATACGCATCGGCTGATTAGAGCTCAACGGCTAGTTATGAAGAAGGTCGTACCAATACAGTTACCCGCGGCCGATAGGACAACCTCAGATCTGTAATTAATGTGGAAAATAAATACCCCAACGACTCCAATTCAATCCCAACGGTCACCAACGACTATGAACTCATCTGGGAGTATAAAAGGGACCTTCAAGCATCTATGGATGACTAATGCTTCAATTGTCAACAACATTATGATCAAAGATTTGTCTTAGAGCTTAATTGTATATTTCTTGTATAGACAACACTTGTCAGCTTTAATTGTAATATTTTTTGCTCAAGTGTTTTAGGTTTTGGGTGATTGCTTTGTGTGCAAACATCTACCTATTAAGAAGGATTTCAGTTTGCTAGGATTCTCTTTGTTAGAGAGTGTTCCCAAGACTCGGGTTGTGAGTTCTTGGATGCTAGATCACGGTTGTGATTCTAGGATTGTAACGGTTGCCTCCTTAGCCTAGAAAAGGGGAAGAATTCTTAGTGAATTGTTGAAATTCTAAGGTGGAAAGCCTAGGTAGTGGACTTAGACTCCATTGAGGGAGTTGAACCACTCTAAATACTTGTGTCTTTTTGTTTATCTTTTGCTTCCACCATTTCTACCCAAAAATCAACCTTCTCTACCACTTGGCTAATTAATCGGCTGTGTACATCGAGCACAACAATTGGTATCAGAGTAAGACTCAATCGAAGGGGATTAACATCCTATTGAGGTGATTCAGCTAGCTTGACCAACAATTCAATCAACCGACGAAATGGCGCAATCCACCGACAAGCCACCTTTCTTTGACGGGACCAACTATACTTATTGGAAGACAAGAATGATGTTCTTCATCAAGGCCAAAGATTACAAGCTTTGGGACGTTGTTGAAGATGGTCCATACGTACCACAAAGATACAAGGCGGAATGGAATGCGGATGATCGCAAGAAGATGGTGCTAAATTGCAAGGCTTTGCACATTATCTTTTGTGCATTTAGCCCCAATATCTATGAGAAGATGTCTTCTTGTGAGAGTGCCAATGAGGTATGTGACAAGCTTGAAGTCACATACGATGGAACAAACAAAGTGAAGGAGACCAAGATCGGCCTCCTTAATCTAGAGTATGAAAATTTCAAGATGAATTCGGAAGAAGACATCGAGAATATGTTCGATGTTTCTCCACCATAGTGAATGGACTCAAAGGCATAAGTCATTCCGGAAGAAAAGCTTGTCCGAAAGCTTATCTACTCCCTTCCTGAGTCACGGGACTCAAAGAAGACCTCCATTATCAAGGCTAAGAATCTCAAGACCTTGAAGCTTGATGAACTCATGGGGTCTCTTCTCACTCATCAAATAATGAAGAGGAGAAGAAGAAGGAATAGATAAGAAAGATGGGGAGAAGGAAATCAAAAAGTTAGGCATCAATATGAATGTCGTAGTCCTCAATTCCTCCAAGTGCCTACATAAAGATTCAAGTGAGGAGGAAGAAGAAGATGAAGAGATGACCTATCTCTTCATGAAATCCCGATTCATGAAGAGCAAAATGGAAGAATCCAAGCATGAATCAACAAAGAAGATGAAGAATCCTCGAAAGAGCTATGAATGCAAGAAAAATGGGTCATCTTCAAAGAAGGAGTATGTGGCAACATGGAGTGATGAAGAATCCACAAATGAAGATGAGGTTATCCACCTATGCTTCATGGCCCTCCAAGAGGGTGGGGTAACTTCTAATTCATCTACTTCTACTTCTTATATTTTTGATGAATTACAAGAAGCCTATAACCAATTGGTTTTTGAGTTTAAAGCTTCTTTTTTCGAAAAACAAGAAATTGATTTCAAAGTTAAAAACCGGAAATGATTTGCTTTCTAAAACCAATTTGGAGTTTGAAGCAAAAATGAAGAATTTTGAGCAAAAAGTTTCAAATTTACAAAATTTGCTTCAAACAATGGAAAAAGATCATCAAAAGGAAGTTGATGATCTTAAGAAAGAAAAAGATTTGATTTCCAATGAACTTTAAAAGAAAAACAATTTGGGAAAATTAAACTTTTATGTAAGACAATCTAGTGCCCCTAGATTTTTAAACGGTAAATGTTTTAGAAGTGTTTGGGTTCCAAAAGAACTAATCACTTCAAATAAGAAGGATGAAATTGAAAAATGGATTCCTAAGGGGGCCAAACTTTGTGCTTCTAATGTAAATAGATCCAAAGCAATTTGGATACCAAAAGTGTCTTGATTGTCTTATTGTAGGTGTGATGGAGAATGATCAACAAGTTCAAATTTGAGGGGGAGCTCCATACACACAAGGAAGAACACTTGAAGAAGGAGGCTTCACATCCTGCCTTAGTTCAAGTGTGGTAAAATTTTAGTTGAATTTATTTGCGTTAATTTGTTTTATTTACACTAATTCAACTAGATAATCATATTGTTGGACTAATAATATTTGATGCTTGAGTAAGGGGGAGCCAATTTTAAAACCAAAATTCTTATTTTTGTCAAAATTTTTAAACCTCCTTTGTTATCTTGTACTTAAAGTCACACAACTTCTTTTTGATATAACAAAAAGGGGGGAGAAAATGGTTTCAATAATTGATTTTTCAAGTGAATAAGGGGGATCTTTAACTATATTTCATTTTTAAAATCTCTTATTCAGGTTTTTAAATACTAAGGGAGAGAACCACAAACAATTTTTCAAGTTGGTTTTATTATATCAAAAAGGGGGAGATTGTTGAGATATGTGTTTTGATATAATAATTGAAAATAGTTTTGGAATAAAGTGAAAATATTTTAAAAATGATTTTAAATTCAAACAACTTGAAATAATGTTTAATGCTTTTTTAAGAGGTTTTGGGATGATTTAAAACGTCTTTAAAGTAGCCAAACCTGAGTTTTTCAAGTATCTGTACCGATACAATATACCCCATATCGATACGCATAAAGGGTTTCAGCTACAGTTTGTGGAACTGTCAAGATCCGTACCGATACAGGGTCTTCCCGTATCGATACGGAGATGGGTGGTTTCGATACACCAAAGGGTGTATTGATACGCCTACGTGGCATATATCCCAACGACCAAAACCCCTCAACGGTCATATTTCCAACGGTCTTTTAAATTGCAGGACGTATCGATATGTCTATACGCGTATCGATACGCATCAGCTGATCAGAGCTCAACGGCTATTTATGAAGAAGGCCGTACCGATACGGACAACCTTAGAACTACAATTAATGTGGAAAATAAAGACCCCAACGGCTCCAATTCAATCTCAACGGTCACCAACGACTATGAACTCATTTGGGAGTATAAAATGGACCTTCAAGCATCTATGGATGACTAATGCTTCAATTGTCAACAAGATTATGATCAAAGATTTGTCTTAGAGCTTAACTGTATATTTCTTGTATAGGCAACACTTGTCAGCTTTAATTGTAATATTTTTTGCTCAAGTGTTTTAGGTTTTGGGTGAGTGCTTAGTGTGCAAACATCTACCTATTAAGAGGGATTTCAGTTTGCTAGGATTCTCTTTGTTAGAGAGTGTTCCCAAGACTCGGGTTGTGAATTCTTGGATGCTAGATCACGGGTTGTGATTCTAGGATTGTAACGGTTGCCTCCTTAGCCTAGAAAAGGGGAGGAATTCTTAGTGAATTGTTGAAATCCTAAGGTGGGAAGCCTAGGTAGTGGACGTAGACTCTATTGGGGGAGTTGAACCACTCTAAATCATTGTGTCTTTTTGTTTATCTTTTGCTTCCACTATTTCCACCCAAAAATCAACCTTCTCCACCACTTGGCTAATTAATCGGTTGTGTACATCGAGCCCAACATAAACCCTAAACCTTAAATAGAGTCACAAAACCCTAAAACTGAGACGATTGTGGAATTTTTTTATTTCCACCGCTTGTGCATAAAACAATTACCTTAAAAAAGTTCCAACTAAAATATCAGTCCACATAATAACATTAATGTGCTGGAAGAGGTTTTTCCAAAAAAAATTGTTACCATTTTAACCGAAATAGTTAGGTGTTAAACTTCTCTCTAAAAAAACTATTTGAACTAACTAATAAAATAGTAAAAAAAATAGAGGAATCAAATCATGTCAAATTAAAGTATAAGGACTGAATTGCAAATGTAAGCATAATAGAGAACCAAAACTCAATTTAACCAACAATAACTATCATTGCTATTTTCTTTTTTAAATCTTCCATTGGTGTTGGGGAAATACTAATATTATTTATATGTTTATGCATGATAAAAGCATACTTATTATACATAATGTGAGGTTAAATAAAGGATGGGAGCATTACTTAGGAAATCAATGATGAGGCGACCGTCACAAAATCTGCCAGAAGGAGCCTTGAAGTAATTCTGACCATTAGGAGGATACAGTGTACCTCCACGTGCTGCAACCAGGTCACCCGTGTCAGAGTTTGAATCACCAAAGTTGAAAACAGCCGGATACTTGGACACAACACAGTTTGCTTCACAAAACAAGAGGCAAAACAGTGTTATAATCTGGGTAACCAAAGTGTTGCTGTTGTAATCACCCATGGCTTTTGCTCAAACTAACACCACAACGATAAAGAAAGAAGAAAAGGGTTTACAAAGATAGTTTTGGATTGTTTTTTATGGGAATTTTTTATGTGTTTACGTAGAAGCCAAGTGGGAAAACTCAAAACTCAGAAAAGCAAATTAGGCTGTTTCTGCGTGTTCTTTTCTCTTAAATGAGCCCGTGAACACTTCGGACAAAGTCTTTGGTTATAATTATTGATGGTTTTTTGAATGAGAATTATGGGAATGGCTGAGGTTGTTTTGTTTGTGGCAGGGAAATGAGCAAGCAAAATGGTGGGATTTGCTTTGCCTTCCGCGGCTGGTATTTTAACAAAGCAAGCTTTTGCTGATTCTAACCTTTGAAATTTTGCTTCTGCCTCTGTGTTTTTCCCTTCAAAACATAACGTACACAAGTTTGGATTGTCCTAAAATTTGCTTCACATTTCAAGCTACTTAGGCCGGTTTGCATTGCTTTTCAAATCAATTTTAAAGCCAAAAAGCTAGTTTGAGACTAAAAATAAAAATAAAAATAAGTTTTTTTAACTTGGTTTAAAAAGTTTTTCAAAAGTTGAAAATTTTTATCTTTTAGTTTTTTTAAAAAGAATTTTAAGTAAATTTATTCATATATTCTTTTTTATATCACTATTTTTTATATTTTAAAAAATATCTAAAATAAATATTTTATCTACTTAAAAGCATCTTTGACAGTAATATCAAACACCAAACAAACAAAATATTTTTCAAAATCACTTATACCCACCGCATTTTTTAAAAACAAGCATTGATTTTGAAAAGTGTAGTCGAAAAGTGATCTTAATAAGTGTTGTCAAAAAGTGTTGTCAAAAAATTATGTTTAAAAATTTAGTGTTTGGTATTGCTGTAAAAAAATATTGTTAGAAAGATAAAATATTTATTTTAGACATGATATCAAAAAATGTTCGTGGTAAAGTTAAAATTAGATTTAAAAATTAACGATGGTTAAATTTATAGAAAAAATTTTGAAACACAAGCTTGTGTTAATTTTAGGGTTTAGGTTAGAGGTTTAGTGTGTAGGGTGTAGAATTTAAAGTTTATAATTAGAATTTAAAGTTTAGGGTTTAAAGTTTAGGTTTTAGGGTGCTAGGGTTTGGGATTTAAGTTTTAAATTTTATAGAAGGGTTGTATAACTTTTTTTACACGGTTGTGTATCAAAATATAACCTTAAATTTATCATTTTAAATCCAAACAAAATTTTCAACCAAAAACTAAAAAATATAACTTTTGAATTAATTTGAATCATAATCACTTTTTAAAAGTAAATTTTCTATAAAAATCAAATATCTTTTTATTGATTATTAGGTAAAAATAATAATTTTAACCCTCCCAACTTAATCAGAAACGGGGCTCTAGATACTATTTTCCCTTCTATCATATTCTTAATAGGGATGTGAAATTGGGTAATCGTTCAGGTTTCAGGTCGGGTCATGTCAGGTCAGGTCAAATCAAATACGAGTTATGTCAGGTCAATTTAATAGTCTGACTCGAATCAGGCCGGGTTCGAGTCGACTCAGATTCGGGTCATTGTCAGGTTGATTTCAAATCAGATTGAGTTCGGGTTCGGGTTAATTTCAGGTCGGGTAAGTTTCAGTTCGAGCCAAAACGGTTTAGGTCCAAACCAGTTAATTAATGGGTTAATTCAAGTTTGGGTGGACTTCAGGTCGGGCCACGTTCGGATCGGGTCACGTCGTTGACAGATAAAATTCAGGTAGGGTAATATCGGTTTCGGTTGCAGTTCAAGTCAGGTCTTACGTGTACAAATAGACTTCGGTCTGGTAATTGTGTGTAAATTTTGGATAAAAATAAATTTTTAGGGATTAATATGAACCAAAATATCTCTTGGGATGCCGGAATATGTTACAATTCAAAATATATATAATTGTGACTAAATTGAATAAAACTAAAATTTAAAAGTGAATGTTACAATTTAAAATATATATAATTGTGACTAAATTGAAGAAATTTAAACGAGTGAGGACTTAAAGGGTAATTAATCAATAATAAAAAAATTGGGCGGCAAATTTTTTAAAAAAATGGGCGGCTTTTATATATATAATATAAAATATATATGTATTGTTATAATTAATTAAATGTATGTATGTATGTGTATATATATGTATATGTGTATATATATGAGTATATGAGTATATGTATATGAATATATATATACATAATACATATATATTATATATATGTATGTATGTAACTTTTAGACTTTTAGCATGTATATGTATATGTATATGTATATAAATGTATGTATATGTATGTATATGTATGTATATGTATATATATACAATATATATGTATATGTATATAGAAATAAATATTGGCAGTTTTAGTATGTGTATCTATATAATATATATATATATATATATTCTTATAATTAATTAAATATATGTATGTATATGTTACGTATGTATGTATGTATGTATATATATATGTATACCCCTAAATTATACCCCTAAACCCTAAATATATTGTATATATGTATATATGTATGTGTATGTATATAATATATATATATTGGTCCTTAAGTTCTTAACCCCTAAACTATGTATATATGTAGGTATGTATGTATGTATATATGTATACCCCTAAATTATACCCCTAAACCCTAAACTTAACCCTTAAACCCTAAACCCTAAACTATATGTATGTATGTATTATGCATACCCTTAAATTATACCCATAAACCTCAAGCCTTAACCCCTAAACCCTAACCCCTAAACCCTAAACTATACATATAAACCTCAAACCTTAAGTTCTTAACCCCTAAACTATGTATGTATTTATATTACGTATATATGTATGTATTAATGTATGTATTATGTATACCCCTAAACCCTAAACCTCTAAACTATATATATGTATGTTATTTATGTATGTATGTATTATGTATACCTCTAAATTATACCCATAAACCTCAAACCTTAACCCCTAAACCCTAAACTATACCCATAAACCTCAAACCTTAACCCATAAACCTCAAACCTTAACCCATAAACCTTAAACCTTAACCCTTAAACTATACCCATAAACCTCAAACCTTAGCCCTTAAACCCTTAATCCCTAAAATAATCCCATAAACCCTAAATAGTAACCCTAAACCTAATTTTAAATCAAACAAGGACCAAATCGAGAAAAAAAATAAAATTTTAAGCTCAATTTCAAAGTGACAATGACCAAATTGAAACAAATGTAGAATAAGTGTGCTAGCGGAGCAAGATCCGAATAGTTAGGCGCGACTCGTATAACAATGCGCGGATCTTTTAACATGACCCGGCCTTCTATATAAACCTAAAAAAACCGAAATTCTCTTATTTCTCATTTCATTTTTTCTCTCAGCGAAACTCTGTCCAAATTTTATCTCTCATTCTCTCTCTAGATTCTATGTCTTCTCTCTACCCATAAACCTCTTATTCCCAGAAAATCATTCTTTTTTCGATTGAAACCTTTGATATTCAACCCAGTTCATCCTCGTTCTTCAACAAAACCCTTCCAGATCTTATACAAACACCAAAAATCATCCCAAACTTGTTTCTGCTCGATCAAAACCCAAATTTTCTTAAGAACAACCTACTGTTCTTCCACTTTCCCTTTTTCAATCTTCCAAACCCTAATCCCTAAATTTATTATATTCTACCCTAAAAATTTCTCTAATCCCTAAAATATTTTCATCTTCTTTCTCTAATCCCTTCAACTTTTTCAAATCCGTCCATATTCTCCTCTAATCTCTTCAGATTCTCTAACCCTTCAATTTCTAGAAACTCTTTTTTTCCAGAAATTATAAACCTTAATCCCCAAAATTCTTTTTTCCAAAAACTAAAAACCCTAAACTAAAGCTCTCAGACTCTAAAGCTTTCACTCTCTCTATCATTTCTGGGTTCTGGTGTAAAGTTCACAGCCTCTCTGTTGGTTTGGGTAATTTAAGTAACACTCTCAGTTGCTTTTTCAATTTCTGTTTTTGTTGTTGTTTGTGTTAACTTGTCATTTTTGTTAACTGTGTTCTCTCTCTCATCTCTCAAGTATATCTTTGAATCTGAACTCTCAGGTATATCTCTGAATCTGATCTCTCTCAGTTCTTTTTTTGATTTGTGTATTTTTTGTTTCATTGTTCATATATATGTGTGTGTGTGTGTGTGTGTCTGTGTTATGGGTTATGTTTCAATGATTTAATCCGATTATATCGGCTGGACATCTCGTCCTGCAATGCTACTAGCGTCAAATAAGGTTTTTAAAGGACCTTGGGGGCTGGTTTAACAACGCCACGTACACGGATTAAATTATTGAGTTTCTATTTTTGATCGAATCTATTTCAAAACCCTAAATATGTCTTTTTTATTTATTTTTAGGGTTCAATGGATACTCAATCTTTTGAGATGAACTTTTCTGGTAAAAATTCCTTTCATATTCGTACTTATGTTTCTGTTTTTTTGTGATATGATGGTTTTTATTTATGTTTCTGTTTTTTGTATTATGTAGGACAAGGGGATGTAAATGATCAGCTTTCCCAAGCAGTTGATGGCATTAGTTCCTCTAAGAGGAATGATGCACGTTCAACAGAGTTCGGGAGAAGAACTTCTCCTGATTGGGACTATTATACC
Organism: Hibiscus mutabilis; assembly: GCA_019671005.1. Classification (NCBI taxonomy): domain Eukaryota; kingdom Viridiplantae; phylum Streptophyta; class Magnoliopsida; order Malvales; family Malvaceae; genus Hibiscus; species Hibiscus mutabilis. The sequence continues at coordinate 4,957,032 of CM033735.1, read as the reverse complement.
TTCATCACGGCCCCTAAAGGTGGTCTTTATGCCTAATGTAAGTACTGCCAAACCAAAAGGTATAAAGCAGATTCTTATATTGGTACATCTAACCCTAAAAGAAATACTGATAAATGTCAAGCCTATAAAAATTATCTTGCTGAAAATCCTGGAATGCTACATTCTTTCGATCAAAATAAGTATTGTGAATTATTTGTTGATGCTATTATCTGTCATGGTTATGCTTTGAGTATGGTTGAGCATGAAAAATTGGGGGCTTTGCATCATTACCTTAATGCTAGTGTGAAGGATATTTCTAGGTATACTATTACTAAATATTGCATGATTGAGCGTGCCAAGCATAAAAAATATCTACTGGATTCAATGCATTCTGTTTCAAGTAGGATTTGTTTTACATGTGATGGTTGGTCTGCCTGCACTCCACGTTCTTATTTTGCTCTCACTGCACTTTATGTCGATAATAACTGGAAACTGTAGTCTAAAATATTAAATTTTCGTCGTTTTCTCCACTCCATGATGTTGAGTCAATTTATAAGTTTGTTAAAAAGATGTTATGTGAGTGGGGTCTTGAAAAAAAAAGCTTTCACCATAACTTTTGACAATGCATCTGCAAATGATAGAATGGTTAAGCGTCTTAAAGATGATTTGCATGCCATTTCTCCTCTTCCATGCAATGGTAAGTACTTTCATATAAGGTGTGCTGCCCACATCTTGAACTTGATAGTTCAAAAAGGTTTGAAGGTAATTGATTCTTCTATTATTAAATTACGTGAAATTGTGAAGTTTATTGATTCTTCTGATTCTAGGCTTTGTGCCTTTGATTTAGCTGTGAAAGATGTGATTCTTCTTTTCGTGGTAAGTTGTTGTTGGATGTTCCTACTCGATGGAACTCTACTTACTCAATGATTCACAGGGCACTTGATGCTAAGTTAGCCATTAACTTGTTTGTTAATATGGAAAATGACTTGGATATGATTAGTGATTCTGAGTGGGAAACTATTCAGATGATTTGTGATTTTCTAGAGCTTTTTTATGAAATTACAACTCTATGTTTTGGATCTAAGTATCCAACAGCTAACTTGTACTTGACTAACGTTGTTGCAATTGAGAAGTTGTTGTGTGATGCTCAAATGATCCTTTCGAAGGTATTTTTGCAATGGCAGGACCTATACTTGAGTTATATGAAAATACTGGGCAGATCACTCAATGATTCTGTCTTTTTTTGTTTTGCTTGATCCTCGATATAAATTACAACTTTTGAAAGAGTTGTACAATGTTCTTTATGTAGACGATGAGGTTCAACGAAGGTTAACTGCTATTTATGCCGAGTTTGTTAATTTATATATCTTTTATTCAAAATCTGCACCTTGTAGTTCTTCTTCTTCTGTCCAAAGTAACACAAGTCAAGTAGCAAGTGGGTCTGGTTTCAGTCGACCTCGACCATTTAAAAAATCTGCTCTATTTGAGGTTAAATTACATAATTTAGTTTTCATATTTTCTTTTATTTGAATTACTTGTATTCTATTTTTTAAATACTAAATTAGTTTATTTCTGTCTTTTCAGAGTTTTGATGCTAATCTAGCTGCTTCAAGGAGTAGGAATTCTGATGTTGAATCCTCGTAGTGAAGATTCTAAATTTGATATTTTAGAGTATTGGAAAACACAAAGTACTTCTTATCCGGTTCTTGCTCGCATGGCCAAAGATATTTTGGCCATTCCAATTACTTCTGTTGCTTCATAATCCTCCTTTAGCATGGGGGTCGAATCTTGAACAAGTTGAGAGCTAAACTCTTACCTAAAAATGTTGAAATTTTTGTAACAACTCGAAACCGGTTGTATGGATTCGAACCGGAAGAAAGGGATGAGGAATATCTTACTCTGGTTAATGATTCTGCCCTTTAAAGGTAAATATATGGTTTACTTTATTTTTATTATCTTTATTTTATTAATATTTCAAATTGTTTATTGTGGTTAATAATTCTTTTTGTAGGGTGTCTTTGAGGCTTTGAGTGTTTTGATGCTTGCTAGATTGATGCTTGCTGCCTGCTGCCTACACTGCTGTCTGGTATGAAATGTTTATCACTGAAACTGTTTTATTATATTTATTTCTCCACTCTTTCAAATGTCTGATATGTTTACCACATGAATGTTTTATTGGTCTGAATGATGAATTGTTCCTCCCTGCCTATAGTGGTCTGAACTAAATCTGGATGCTGCTTGCTACCCTTGGACTGGTCTGGATGCTGAATTTACAATGTAAATTGTAGTCTAAGCAGTTGCTAGTTGCTCATGATTGAATTATGCTGGTGGCGATTCAGCTTTTTAAAGCTGAAAAGTTACCCTTAATTTAATCATGTTTGCAGCCTAAGTTAAAGCTCGATGAAGAAATTTCTGGTAGCAAAGTCTGGCTTTAGCCTTGTAAAACTTTTGCTATAATATTTGAGAGCTTAAATTTTAATATATATTTATTTAGTTGATTTAATTGGAATTTTAGTCTACTAAATTGTAATAAATTTAATTTGTACAATTATAAAGTTTCAAAGTTTCAGAATTTGTTTAGTTGCTATCCCATTTATAAAGTTTTCTCATGTTTTGATATTAATAAGGTGCAATCATGAATTAAAGTCACAGTTTATAAAACTTTTTATATTTAAAGTCATTTTATATAATCCCCTAATTTATAAAGTTCCTATCCCTTATAATTATTTTTATTATCACAATTCATAAAAGTTAAATCACGTTTAATTATATATATATTCTAATATAATAAAGTTATTAATATAATAAAATTATTGACTTAATGGTTATAATCTATTTTCTAATATATATTTACATATATATATCCTATATATTTATATAATCTATTTTCAAATATATATTTATATATTACATATATATTTATAAAATTCTGAAGTAAACTTATTAATATTTAAAGTCATTTTATATAATTTATTTTTTAATATAATAAAGTTAATAATCACAAATTAAACTTATTAACTTTATGGTTATAAACTTTTAATTGACACTTTAATATAATGATCATAATCTAGGAAACAAGTTTATTAATTTAGTGATCATAATTAATACTTTCAATAACAAATAAATTTACGATCTTAAACAAATTTATTAATTTAATGATCATGTACTTTAAATTGTGAAGATATATTTTTCCACGTTTTAATATAGTAAATTCATATTCTTACAAGTTACAACTTCATCAATTGTAAATTTGTAATTTACAACTTACAAGTCAGGTAAATACCAAGACATGTAATTATCAAATCAATTCAATAACAAGTCGGATCATTAACAGGTTGAGTCAATTACAGATCAGATCCATAACAAGTCAGGTTGATAATAGGTCGGGTAATATAAGTTATTTACCAGGTTAATCTCAAGTTCGGATTTACATCAGGTCGGATGCAAGTCGGGTTCGGTTATTACATTATCAGGTTGAATTCGAATTCAAATCGTTCTCAGGTTGGGTACAGGTTGGGTTCAAATCCAAAATTTCCATGTCAAGTCAATATTTTATATTCCTACTTCTTAATATACGGAGTATAATTTGTTTTACTTACCGAACCCACGCCTTTTCTTCCAACCCAATCTTTTCTTTTTACAGTTCAAGACAGGGTGAAGGAAAGTTACAAAACAGTGTGCCTATCACGGGTTGTATTAATCACATCTTCTCTCATTACTTCCAGCGGTATGATTTCAGTAACTTTGGAGTTTGGTTACTTTAATACAGAAAAAAAAAACAAAAAAAAAACTTTGGACACATGTTCTGACGACAATTATAGAATAGCTGTAGAAACTCCCATCACGTCTTATAAATTTACAGGAAATTTTAGATTAAGATTTCGTGTGTTTATTTTCGGATATCAAAATTCAATCCTATAAGAAAATTTAGATATTTAAAACTTTACACAAAAAATTCACACAGCTTATATATCAAAATTTGTACATACATGTCAACAATCTCTAGAACAAATGGTTAAAGACTTAAAGCTCTCGGCTGATACCCTCTCATTTCCCCTAAATTGTGGATTCTAAACTCATTAAGAACAAATTTCTCATTCCTCTCACCTAAGTAAAAATTTCTTTGTTCATATTAATTTTGAAACTTCTTTGCTAAACAGTTCAATCTTTATATTTAATATTCACAACCGAGAATTTAAATTAATTGTTAAAAGATATTAAAATTTATCAAAAGTCATTTAATAATGTTATAAGTTGGACTCAAATTTTAAATCAGACTAATAGAGGGGTCAAATTTCTAAAATAGCTGACAACCCAAAGAAACAAATGGACAAATGCATAGAGACCAAATTTTAGAAGTTCAAAGAACATAGGGACCGAGGAAACAATTTAGACCAAATAAAAAAATAACAGATATTCTACACCTTTCCGGTCCATTTCTAAGCCCAAATATTTCCCCGATAAATTATCCCTGCTTTCCCAGAATAAAAAAACACTAATCTCTCAACCTTCAACCCCGCTTTCCCAGATCGCTTCTGTTTGGGGCTTTGACAGGTAAAAATTTCCTATCTTTTCTATATTTTTTTTCTATCCCCTTCTTTGATTCTCATTCTGGGTTTCCTCTTATTATTTAATTATTCTTTCCTTTTTTTGAGTTTAGGTTTTTGATTTTTAAACTGTCTTGCATTTCGATTTCTTCTCTTACAGATCTCTCCATCAAATCTGCTTAGACCTGTAGAATACGTTCATCATGTAGAACAAGTGCAATCTCAAGGGCAGAGAGTAACAGTCATCATTCAGGTACTTTGGAACTTCGTGCTTAGAATCCATTAAATTGCAGAAAGAAAGTGAAAAATACATCAAATAAAAAGCCATATGTGTGTACTCGCCTCAGCTGTTTTAATCTGTGAGTATAGTTATACTTATATGTTTAGCTATCAAATATGTTCTTGTGTGTGTTCTGCAGTGAGTATTTGTTTGCCGTGAAAAAATGATGGACGCCCTTGTTTCCTTTGTTCGATCTCTTGCTGGCAAAGCTGTCGAATACAGTGATTAATCCCGCCGGACAACATCTTTGTGATAAAGTTTAAGGAATTAGGTAAGGGGGAATTTGGATGAATGTTTTCTTTTGGAAAATTATTTGGGCAAATACCCTTTAGAAATTATTTGGAAAAATATCCTATTTGGTATATGTAGGAACGACTCACAGCTACTCGCGCCACAGAAGATGCGAATTTTGAACTTGTGTTCCACTGGACGCGAATTACGTTGATGTGGTGTCTTTTAAATATTCACTTAAAAGAATTCGCGCCTGATAGAATGCATAGTTCAACGAAATTATCAGATAAAACGGCGTGAATTTATGGCGCGATATGAATGTAACTTGTGTTTGGTGCAATGCTAGTTTTGTACAATCCCATTCTTACAACAAGCTTCGATGAGGTGAAATTACAGGGTGTTGGAGATATTATTTCGAATTTTTGAACTTTCATGTCATAGTACTGAAACATTTATTAAAAATGGTGTAAAGATCAGTGCGTATAAGGTATCTTAAATTCTATATAAATCGCATTAAAAATGCTATTAAACCATATTTTTTTTTGCATGAAGCACAAGCAAACTTAGGTATATAGGTATGTTTAAATGTATTTTGTGGTATATTGAGAGATTTTTGTTGTTGTTTAATTTTCATGTTGTAATATTGAAACATATGTTTATAATGGTGTTAAAATTGGCACGTATAATGTATCCTAAAGTGTGTAGAAATACGCTAAAAATGTTATGTAGCCAAATTTTTTTCCCATGAAGAACAAGTAAACATGGGTCGATAAGCATGTTTAAGTTGATATTAATAAAAGCGTAAAATACTTAAATTATCATTCAACTTTGCTTTGTGACCTATTTTGGTCATTGAATTTTAAAAAAGATCAATTTACTCATTGAATTTTATTTTTTGACCTATTTTTATCATTTTGAATTATTTTATTAATATTTTAAGATGACATGGTATATTTTATTATTATTAAGTATAAAAATAATTTAAAATAAAAATAAATTGTATTGTATTTCTTATTAAATACAAAAATTGTAAAAAGAAATCCCAAATCCCAAACTCTCAAACCTTTTCTGACGTCACACTTTCACCGACCACCATTCTTTCTGCCGCTTTCGTCGCCAACGACGTCATCGACCACCGCCTCCCCTCTTTCTACTGTATCTATATTAGCAACCCCTTTTCTTTCAGCATTTTATCCATTGCCTTTTTCTCTCTATTTGCCTTTTTTTAACAACCATTTTCTTCTCCAGGTGCAAAAATGTTCAATGCTTGGTTGATACCATAACAGGGAATGGTATAACTTTTGCTTTCACTCATTTGGAGAGATTAAGGTTAACAAAATGCCATGATTTTGATACCCTATGCAAGGGTCAGCCTCCACAAGGTTTCCTGAAAAAATTAAAGGCCGTAAACTGTTGCGAGTTTAGAGTGCTTCGCAATTGGTGCAAATGTACACATCGCAAGTTATAGTATAATATAGATATCGTCTCCATAGGGATTGGTGCCACTTCGGGAATCTAACTTATCGCACTGAAAGTAAAAACATAAGTAGGTGATTGTAGGAGTTCTAATTAACAAGTAAATAAAAGAGCAATTAAACTAAAAAGAAAGAGGTAATTGAATAAAAGAGAATAAGCCAGGTTATCGTGAGTCGTGGTGTGATAATCGAATGGACTTTCGTGTTAGTTGAGTGCTAAAGTAGCTCAATCGCTTCAGCAATTGAATCCAGTCAGATTGTTGGGGCAATTCTGCGACAACCTGGGCAGTTCTGCAATTGCCTGGGCAGGTCTGCGATTGCCTGGGCAAGTCTGCGAATGGAGCGATTGCTGGGGCAATCCTGCGACAACCTTCAAAGTTCGGCGAAGCGTTCTTCAATGGTTTCTCGTTATCCCTAACGCAAAACGCTGTTAATTGTGCATGCCTTGATAATATATCATTGCGTGAATCAAGGGTAGACAACAACCTATCTTGCGCTCCTTTTAGCCGTTGAAATTCGCAACTTATCCCTAAGTCGAATTAGTCTTCACCATCGATCGATTGTATGAGTAAAATTGCAAACTCAATACCTAAACAAATCCAATCGTTCTCACAACCACAAAAACACAATAACCCAAGCCAAATAAATTTAGTTCATGGCTGGGCACAAAATAAACTCAAGAATAAAATCCCTAAACATGAATCTAATGGGACAACGAAGGAAAAACAAGAAGATATCGAGCAGCCCTAGTTTTCTCTCCCAATTATCTCTCTCCAATCAAACTCCCTTTTTAAGTAGGCGGCTAGGGCTTCTTATTTATAGGAGATGACTAGGTCAAAGTCTTTCTTGAGGAGGAAGTTAAGTTGGAATTAAATAGAATAAAAGAAATATATCTCTTTTATTATATATTAATTCCTCCAAAAACTTTTCCTAAAACTCTTGAAATTTAATCTCTCTTTGATCTCCAATAACTGCTCATAAATCTGAATTTAAATATTCATTAAATGCTGCATGGAAATCCAAATTTTTGGGATTTATCTCTTGCTTTTCGTGCTTATCCCTGATGAGGTGGATTTGTCCCAACATGCTTCAGCAATCTGCTCGGCATGGCATTTAGAAGACAACTTTGTTTGCCTTGGCAGACCCTTCAGTTTGGCATTTGGAAAGCAGCTTCGACTGCTTTGGTAGATCCATCAGTTTCCTTCCTTAGCTGCCACGGCAATTTCTGATTGCTTGGGCAATTAAATCCTGTACACACTATAATACGCACCAACAGTACCTTTTTTCCACAAAATTAACTAAATTATGAAATCAAGCATGACGGTGAAGGAAATCATGAAAACATGCATAAATACCTAATAATGCAACTAAATTGAACTTAAGTCTAACAATAATATGAGTAAAAAGGGTTATAAAAACAATACTTTTAAACACTTAACACACCCTAAACTCGAACTATTGGTTGTCCTCAAGCAATGCAAATCTAATAATTACCTGCCAAGACTTTAATCACCAAAGACATGCTTCAAACCCCAGACCCGTGGCACAAAGTATGATCACCTTTTGAATTTTTTGGATAGCACAAAAATTACCCGGAACCAAACTATAATGCTTGTGACAATGTGTGTGCGTAGTTGTGTACAAGTTGATTTTCAAGATTCTATGTGAACAATAGGCTTTTATCAATTTAATTACCAGGTATTTATTCATCTTTTTACTAGAGCCAATTTCGGGCACCTCTAGTAAAGCAAGCAAATTCTCCTTTTAAATTTTTTTCATGCAATTTGTCAACTAGAGCCAATTTTAGGCACCTCTAGTGATATCATTAATGTGCAACTACTAGAGCCGGTTTCAGGCACCTCTAGCAAGAAATTAACTTTTAATTTTAAATTTACCCAAATTTTAAGCAACCTAAGTTCATCAAGTTTCTTTCAATCAACAAGCCACAACCGTGTTCATAATATTTAGCATCATAGTAAAATTCTAGGTTCTTTTCATGCAATCCTAAAATTTAAAGGTTCTTTCAATTAAGTCCAGTGGCAAAAATTCATCATTGGATATTCAACAAGTTCAAGCAATTAAATCCAATCAAAGGCATGACAAGTAACATATGCAACATATATGCTATTACTAATTATGAATGCAACTAAACATGAAACTAACTAGAAACCAACCCCTCCAAACTCGAGAGAAGCATTGTCCTTAGTGCATGCAAAAATTAAAATAAAATGTAAATGAGTTAGTCGGATAGGTCGTCACCTTGAATGATGCATTTTCTTCATGCCAATTGTTTGGTTTGTTTGACGATTCGTAGTGGTTGAATACGTATGGCTGGTGTTGCCTCTTGTGCTGCAGTTGTTGTGGCATCCTTAGTATCGAGAATTGCTGAGGCAATTTTGGTTTCCCGGGCAAGCTTCGCTGTTGGGGCTTTCTTTGGCACTTCTTCTTCCTTAACTAGTGAGGAATTGTCTTGATGTTCTTGGCCATGGTGATTGTGGAATCAAAAACAAAGAAAAAAGAAAATGTGGAAAGATAAAAAGAATAAAAATTAAACTAAAAACATACTTTTATCCTAAAAAAAATCCAAAAATAAAATAAGTCTAAAAATATAAAACTAAAAATACTAAAGAAGAGCATGATCATGCTTCTCCTAAAGTAACTACTTCCTTGTCGCACTCAACGTGGTTGCCAGAATAGTGCTTTAATCTTTGTCCGTTAACTTTGAACTTATGTCCGTCAATAGTGGACTTAATTATCACGGCACAATGAGAGAAAGGTTTGATGACTTCAAATGTCCCGGACCATCTCGACTTTAGTTTTCCTGGGAAGAGTTTCAACCGAGAGTTGAAAATGAGTACTAATTGCCCAGAAAAAATTGTCGCGGCAATAGCTTCTTATCATGCCAACGCTTCATTTTCTCCTTGTAGTTTCTCGCGTTGTCGTAAGCTAAGGCACAAAATTCTTCAATTTTGTTAAGGTCTAATAATCGTTTTTGTCCAGCACTCTCCCAATCCATGTCGACAGTTTTGATCGCCCAATAAGCCTTGTGTTCGATCTCTACCGGAAGGTGGCAAGTCTTGCCGTAGACAAGTCTGTAAGGTGGCATGCCTAAAGGCGTCTTGAATAATGTTCGATAAGCCCATAGTGATTCATCAATTCTTGTCGACCAATCCTTTCAAGAATGATTGACAGCTTTTTCAAGGATAACCTTTAATTCATGATTGGAAATTTCGGCTTGTCCATTTGTCTGTGGATGATATGCCGTGGCAATTTTGTGCGTCACTCCAAATCGCTCTAGCATCTTGGCAATTAGCCTATTGTCGAAGTGGGTGCCTCCATCACTAATAATTTCCCTCGGTGTTCCAAATCGTGTGAATATATTTTTCTGCAAGAATTTCTGCATAGTCTTGGAATCGTTGCTGGGAACTGCAGCTACCTCTACCTATTTAGAAACGTAGTCTACGGCAAGTAGGATGTATACATTACCGAACGAGGATGAGAAGGGTCCCATAAAATCGATCCCCCACACGTCAAACAACTCGACCTCAAGGATATTTTGTAGTGGCATCTCGTGTTGGCGTAAAACATTCCTTGTTCGCTGACATCGATCACACCTCTTGTAGAAGACTTGAGCATCTTTGTAAAGTGATGGCCAATAGAAACCAGATTGCAAGACTTTGGCCGCGGTGCGAATGCCTCCAAAATGACCTACATAGGGGGATGATAAGGGTCCCATGAAATCGATCCCCCACACGTCAAACAACTCGACCTCAAGGATATTCTATAGTGGCATCTTGTGTTGGCGTGAAATATTCCTTGTTCGCTGGCATCGAACACACCTCTTGTAAAAGTCTTGAGCATCTTTGTAAAGTGTTGGCCAATAAAAACCAAATTGCAAGACTTTGGTCGCGGTGCGAATGCCTCCAAAATGACCTCCATAGGGTGATTAATGGCATTGCCATAGCACGTTTTGCTGCTCTTCCTCAGGGATGCATCGCCTAATAACCTGGTCTTCACATTGTTTAAATAAAAAAGGCTCATCCCAATAATAATGCTTAGCATCATGTCGGAACCGCTTCTTTCCCTGGTGAGTAAGTAAAATGCCACTAACAATGAAATTCACTAAGTCTGCATACCATAGAATTGTTGAGGCAATTGCTGCTGTTGTTGCCACGGGTATTGCTGAGGCAGTCCCTACTGCGGTTGCCTGGGCATTGATAGTTGGGGTTACCTGGGCGATTAACAACTACTCATCCGGGAATACATCATGGATTTCCATGTTTGTGTCATCCTCTTTTCCTCATTCTAGGCGTGACAAATGGTCGGCGACTTGGTTCTCGGTACCCTTCATGTCCTTAATTTCAATGTCAAACTCTTGTAAAAGTAAAATCCAACGAATTAAATGAGGTTTGGCATCTTTCTTGGCAAAAGGTACTTAGTTGCCTAATGGTCAGTATGAATAATTACCTTGGTCCCGATCAAGTATGAACGAAATTTATCAAAAACAAAAACTACAGCTAGTAACTCTTTCTCCGTAGTGGTGTAGTTCACTTGAGCTTCATTAAGAGTTTTACTAGCGTAGTAAATCACATAAAAGATTTTACCTATTCGTTGACCTAGTACTGCTCCTACTGCAAAGTTGCTTGCGTCACACATTAGTTCAAAGGGTAATGTCCAATTGGTGGTACAACAATAGGCGCTGATGCAAGCTGCTTCTTCAAGGTTTCAAATGCTTGGACACATGAATTATCAAAATTAAAAGCTTTGTCCTGTTCAAGAAAGTTACACAAAGGTTTAGAGATTTTGGAAAAATTATAAATAAACCTCTAGTAGAAACCTGGATGACTGAGGAAACTTCGAATTCCCTTGACCAAATTTGGTGGTGGCAATTTTTTGATCACTTCCACTTTGGCTCTGTCGACTTCAATTCCCTTGGAGGAGATCTTGTGACCGAGCACTATACCTTCATCTACCATGAAGTGGCACTTCTCCTAATTGAGCACTAGATCGAATTCTTCACAGCATGTTAGCACTTTCTCCAAATGGCCGAGGCAATTGTCGAAGTTGTCGCCGAATACTGAAAAATCTTCTATGAAGATTCCTAGGAAATCTTCCACCATGTCGGAGAAAATTGCCATCATATATCTCTGGAAGGTTTTCGAAGCATTGCATAATCCAAACAGCATCCTTCAAAAAGTATACGTACCATACGGACATGTGAAAATGGTCTTTGCCTGATCATTGGGTGCGATGGCAATTTGGTTATAACCTGAGTAACCATCAAGAAAACAATAAAAAGATTTACCTGCAAGTCGATCAAGCATTTGGTCAATAAATGGAAAAGGAAAGTGATCTTTCCTAGTGGATTTATCTAACTTGCGGTAGCCATACAAACCCTCCAACCGGTCACAGTCCTAGTTGGGATTAGTTCATTGCTTTCGTTGCTTACCATAGTTATACCTCCCTTTTTCGGTACACATTGTACCGGGCTTACCCATGTACTTCCAGAGATAGGATATATGATTCTGACATCAAGCCATTTGATGATTTCCTTCCTCACGACTTTCTTCATAGCAGGGTTAAGCCTCCTTTGTGCCTCCAATTGTCGATTTATGATCATCCTCCAATAGAATTTTGTGCATACACACTGCCGGGCTAGTTTCCTTCAAGTCGAAAATTGACCATCATATTGCCTTTTTTTGCAATGCCAACATGTCGATCAACCTCTTTTCCTGTTCAGGCATCAACTTAGAAAAAATAATTATGGGCAATGTATTATTGATTCCTAAGTAAGCATATTTTAATTGCCATGGCAATGGTTTCAACTCAAGAATGAGAAGTTGTTCAATTGAAGGTTTCTCGAGTTTACCTTCCTTACCTGTGTAGTCCACTAGTTCAAAATATTTACCCGGTCGTCTTACCATCCAATTGGATTCTTCAGGTTCATTATCGTTAAGCTCTTCAAACTCTTCAGGTTCAATTGCCTGGGCAATGTAATTGCCGAGGCAATTCTCCTTGGCAATGTTATTTTTGAGGCAATGTTCTTCCAAGTCAAAGTCAAATTCGGTTGTAGCATGGATTAATTGACATTTTTCTGGATCGTCGGCATGGTTTAGGGTTTGGAATACATTTAGGTTGACTTGCTGGTCATTCACCTCATCATGAGTTCTCCCTTTTCAACATCAATCAATGTTCTTCCCGTAGCTAAGAACGGTCTCCCAAGGATAATGGGTGCGAACTCATCTGCTTCACAATCCAAAATAATGAAATTAGCGGGAAAAATAAATTTATCAAATCTTACCAGTATATCTTCGATTTTTCCCTCTAGATGCACATAGGATCTATCAACAACTTGTAGCATGACTGTTGTTGGTATTGCCTTCCTGATTCCCAATTTCTGGAAAACTGATTTTGGCATCAAGTTTAAGCTTGGGTGGCATGCGGTTGTGCAACATGGCCATGTATCCTTCCATTATAGCAACGATTTCAAATTCTCCTAGCCTTGTTCGCCTGGAGACGATGTTTTTAAGGAACTTAGCATAGTTCGACATTTGCTATATTGCTTCAACCAATGGCAAGTTGATATGGACTTGCTTCAAGATGTCAAGGAACTTCTTGAATTGGTATTTTTGTTTTTTTTCGTTTCAACCTCTGTGGGAATGGTGGTGGAAGTTGGATATCCTCAATCCGTTCTTTGCATTGGAATTTGATTTGAGGAATTGCTGATGCATCAGGACTTGCCGAGGTATGTTTGGTTGCCAAGGCGATGACATCGGGTATTGCTGAGGCATGGGTATCTGGTATTGCCTTGGCATCAGGGCTTGCCGAGGCACGAGCATGTAGAGTTGCCTTGGCAATTTCTAACTCGACATTTTTATTGGAGGTTTTGTTGTTGGATTCATCTATCTGGATAAGGGGTTGCTCTCCTAGTCAGTTTAATTACTGGGCAGGTGCATCATTAAGCTTTAGTCTAATCCAGGTGGTGATTACTTTACACTACTCATGGCCTATTCCTTTGGCGACCTCAGTATCGCTAGGTAAACCGTCCATTGGTCATGTGTTCAAGTTTTGAGCAAATTGGCCTACTTGTGTCTCCGATGACTTTAAGGCCACCTCTTGGTTTTGCAATCTCATCTCAGTCCTGTTGATAAAGGCATCAGTCCTTTTCATGAAATTACTATTCTCCGCCATATAAGATTAAGTTTTTAACATGAAAGCATTGAGAGAATTTTCCAAAGAACTGGATGGTGTCGATTGCTGCGGCATCTATTGCCGTGGCATGTTCTGCTGGAATCTCGATGCTTGTGTGTTCTGACTGTTCTGATTAATGGCGTTGTTTGGGTTGCTCCATAAAAAATTAGGGTGCTTTCTCTAGGCTGGATTGTATGTGTTGGACATCACATTGTTGTTCCGGTTGTAGTTTCCAACGTAAAATCTAGATTCTGGGTTCTACGAACACTCAGAATAATCGTGGTTACCATTACATAAATCAAAAATTAAATTTACTACCTTGATCTCCTGTGTGTTACTAGATCATTGCATGTTCTTAACCATAGTGGTTAAAGCGACCAATTGTGCAGAAATAGATCCTGATGAATCAAGCTTATTTATCATGGCATTGCGTTTGACTATTCCCCTTCGGGTAGTTGAGAACTGATAATTGGTCTTGGCAAGATGGTTCAGGATCTCTATCGCTTCTTTAAGTGTCTTGTCGAGGAGTATGCCATTTGCCGAGGCATCTAGCATCATCCTTGTCGGCGTGTTCACTGAATTGTAGAACATGATCACTTGCGTCCACAATGGAAATCCGTGCATGGGACATTTGTGTAAAAGCTCTTTGTATCGCTCTCAAGCTTCATACATGGATTCATCGTATGCCTGCCGAAAAGAAGTAATATCATTACGCAACTTATCAGTCATATTTGTAGAACTAAATCTAGCAATAAAATCATGATGTAAATCCGTCCAAGATCTTATAGATCCGGATGGAATACTATTCAGCCACGTTTTTGCCCTATCCCTCAGTGAATAGGGAAATAATTTCAGCCTTAAAATATCTTCATGGACTCCTTGTAGCTTGAAAGAATTGCAAATTTCTAGGAATGATTTAAGATGTTGTCTAGCATCTTCAATTGTCGAGCCGCCAAATTGACCAACTGTGTTGATCATGTTGAACATCACAAGTTTTAATTCAAAGTGGGCGGCTTCTATCTCGAATGCGACAACTCCTGGATTGAGATCGTTGAGATCTTCCTCTAAGTAGTCTTGAATAGGTCTATTTCGAATAGGTTGTACGACTGGATCTCCTCCTCCTCTTACTACGGCATTCTGGTTACCATTGGCATTTAGATTGCCAATTGGGTTACCTTGTTGTTCTGCCATTGCTGCTCGTTGTTCTCGTCTTTTTTGATGAAGAAGTCGTTTTATCTTGGGTTCAAGTGGGTAGTCTTGTGATGTTGGTCTTGCCCTGGTCATACACAGATGCAAAACCAAAGTTGTAAGTCCCTTGAAACTGATTAGAAATAAAAACAAAAATAAAAACAAACAAAGGTGCAAGAAATTAAAAACAAAGTCACTATTGCCAATCCTCAGCAATGGCGCCAAAAACTTGTTGTGTGTTTAGAGTGCTTCACAATTGGTGCAAGTGTATACGTCGCAAGTTATAGTATAGTATAGATATCGTCTCCGCAAGGATTGGTGCTACTTCGGGAATCTAACTTCTCGCACTGAAAGTAAAAACACAAGTAGGTGATTGTAGGAGTTCTAATTAACAAGTAAATAAAAGAGCAATTAAACTAAAAAGAAAGAGGTAATTGAATAAAAGAGAGTAGGCCGGGTTATCGTGAGTTGTGGTGTGATAATCGAATGGACTGTCATGGTAGTTGAATGCTAGAGTAGCTCAATCGCTTCAGCAATTGAATACAGTCAGATTGTTGGGGCAATTCTGCGACAACCTGGGCAGTTCTGCAGTTTCTTGGGTAGGTCTGCGATTGCCTGGACAAGTTTGCGAATGGAGCGATTGCTGGGGCAATCTTGCGAAAACCTTCAAAGTTCGATGAAGCGTTCTTCAATAGTTTCTCGTTATCCCTAACTCGAAACGCTATTAATTGTGCATGCCTTGATAATACATCCCTGCGTGAACCAAGGGTGGACAACAACCTATTTTGCGCTCATTTTAGCCGTTGAAATTCGCAACTTATCCCTAAGTCGAATTAGTCTTCACCATCGATAGATTGTATGAAAACCATGCTCATTCGTTTCTTGAATCTAACTCTACCGATATTAGATAAATGGATGAATTCACGAGATCCTCTCCCAATTCACTCGCAAACAAAATTAAGAATTAAGAATGAACAAACTTTGAAGTAAAATTGCAAACTCAATACCTAAACAAATCCAATCGTTCTCACAACCACAAAGACACAATAACCCAAGCCAAATAAGTTTAGTTCATGCCTGGGCACAAAATAAACTCAAGAATAAAATCCATAAACATGAATATAATGGAACAAAGAAAAAACAAGAAGATGTCGAGGAACCCTAGTTTTCTCTCCCAATCGCTTCTCTCCAATCGAACTCCCTTTTCAAATAGACGGCTAGGGCTTCTTATTTATAGGAGATGGCTAGGTCAAAGTCTTTCTTGAGGAGGAAGGTAAGTTGGAATTAAATAGAATAAAAGAAATAGATCTCTTTTATTATATATTAATTCCTCTAAAAACTTTTCCTAAAACTCTTGGAATTTAATATCCCTTTGATCTCTATTAAGTCATCATAAATATGAATTTAAATCCTCATTAAATGCTGCATGAAATCCCAAATTTTGGGATTTATCTCTTGCTCTTCATGCTTATACCTAATGAGGTGGATTTGTCCCGATATGCTTCAGCAATCTGCTCGACATGGCATTTAGAAGACAACTTCGTTTGCCTTAGCAGACCCTCCAGTTTGGCATTTGGAAAGCAGCTTCGACTGCTTTGGCAGATCCATCAGTTTCCTTCCTTAGCTGCCACGACAATTTCTGATTGCTTGGGCAATTAAATCCTGCACACACTAAAACACGCACCGACAATACCTTTTTTTTCCACAAAATCAACTAAATTATGAAATCAAGTATAACGGTGAAGGAAATCATGAAAACATGTATGAATGCCTAATAATGCAACTAAAATGAGCTTAAGTCAAACAATAATATGAGTAAAAAGGGTTATAAAAATAGTACTTTTGAACACTTAACATAAACATAGAGAAGGTGGCAGATTGGAATCCCTCTTCTCACATTCTCTTATTCAAATCCTCGTGATGTTAGAAGAACTCAAGATAAAAGGCTGTGATGGGTTGAAAACACTCATCGCAGAGCTGGAAAATAATGATGGTGAAACATAATAAAACAGTTATTAACCTGCTTTGTTCTTCCGCAAATTGCAAACTCTGGACATCAGTGGTGAATTATATTTCTAAGCCGTCCTATTTTTTATTTTAATAAGATAAGTAACTGATTCTATTATTTTAGCCTTGATTTTACAAATCAATCATTTTGTTTTTTGTTTGAATTTCCATTTTATGTGATGAATTATATTAGTCGTTCTCAATGTCACATGACGATCTTCCTTTAGAAGGATGTGAGGTTGTTGAAAGGTTAGAACAACTGATAGTTAGAGGCTTTAAACAGCAGGAGGAGGTCTTCCGAAATGATGAAGAAACTCACGCGCCGCCATTACTGTCAAATGTAGAGCTTCTGGAGCCATAATATGCTAAAAGAAAAGGGGTTGATAATGTAGAAACGGTAGAAGGAGGGAAGGCAGTGGGTGATGGATCCGTCGGCTGCAGAGGCGAAAGAGTTAGTGGTGGCTGGTGAGAGTGTGATGCTGGTGAGGGTTTGAGAGTTTGGGTATTTGGAATTTGGGATATTTGGGTTTTATTTTTACAATTTTTGTATTTAATAATAAATACAATATAATTTATTTTTATTTTAAATTATTTTTTATATTAATAATAATAAAATATGTCATGTCATCTCAAAATATTAATAAACTAATTCAAAATGATCAAAATAGGTCCTGAACTTTTTTAAAGTTCAGTGAGTAAATTGAACTTTTTTAAAGTTCAGTGACCAAATTAGGTCACAGAGCAAAGTTGAGTGATGATTTAAGTATTTTACCCTTGATAAAAATGGTGGTAAAACAGAATATGGAGGGAAATCAGAAAACCGAAACAGTTAAAAGATTGTTAGAAATAGTGGTAAAACATTAGATGGAAAAGTACAATTAGTTGATTTGAGGGCTGATCCTAAGAGGATATTTTCACTTGTCATGGCTAGTCTTTCTACATTTACTGTACCATTTAGGTTGTTCGGTCCGTTCTCGAATAACTATATCATTGGCACAGTGAATTCAACTTAAATGTAGGCGACTTTTTTCTTACAACACAGGGAAAGATCTGGGCGTATCTTAGGTTCATCGTCAATGACATGATGAAGACGTTCATTTCTTATTTGAGAAAACTCATTTTGGTATACCTTGAATATGTTTTCAAGTCGGCATACCAGATCAATGAGTGTCATGACGTCAAAATGAATGGATGCACATGCAGCGAAGGCGTGCACACACGGGTACTTGAAGGTCTAGAAGACTCCGCAATTGTATGTTCTTTGCTGCAAATCAACAAAAAAATTATTTTTCATTATTCCTTCAAGCGGTCGTGAATATTCGAAAACCTGAAACTTATATTGGCGACGAGAGAAGCATATTGCACCCATTGCGTTTGCGTGTGCATTGTATGTTTAAAATTTATGTTGGAGATCTGGATGGAATTGGTGGCCACCTGCCATCCAGTCCATTGCTTGTTTTTTGAGGGTTGCAAAAAGGGTAGACAGTCGGTAATATGTCGCTTTGACAACGAACGTGATAGGCAAATGACGTGTTGCCTTCAGAGATGAATTGATCGACTCAGCCAAGATCGTTGTCATGTGACCGTATCGATGACCCCCATCATAACATCGCAACCATTTCTCCCTCAGGATATCAACAAGATAGTCATATCCATCTGAATTTCTTACGCGCAATTCTTCCAGCAGCTTCTCAAATTGATCTACCCAGTGTGCGTTTCTGAATCAATAAAAGATGAAATAGTTAAGGAGAAATAATAATAAAAGCAATGAAAAATAAAACGTAAAGAGAGTGCAATGTGTACCCATATGAAAAACTATTATACGTTTATCATCATTCTTATATTTTTGGTAGTAGTTTGCTGCAATGTGTCACAAACAGTACCGATGATGTATATATAGGGGTTCTCAAGACGCGCCCATACGCGAGATTGCTCCCCATATCCTTGCCCCTCTGTCTGAAATAATATATATCCCCTCTTCTCTATCTCGTATAACCCGATGAAGGACATATTTATGCAGGTTGGTGAGAAAAAATTCCCAAAAAGGGATATCTTCTTTTGGAACGATTGTGGACGCTAGTGGAATATATTTTCGGTTGACGTCTTGTACAACTGCTAGTAGTAAGATCTATGTGTATCTACTATACAAGATTGTGTCGTCGATTTGGAGCATCAGCTTGTAGTGGTAGAAAAAGCCTTAACGTATTGCGGAAACGTCTAGAAAAAAAATGAAAAATTCATACTCCCTAAGTACAATACGACCATTGTATTATCTCGATTTTATTTCTAGTTGCACAACTGTCCCTAGATTGTATTTCTGCATAATCTTCAGCCACGTTCGCAACTCGTTGTACGATTCCTCCCACTGCCCATACACTTTTTGGATGGCACGATATCTTGTAAACTATGCTTTATCGTATGAAATCATGTAAGTGTATATGGATTCAATGGTAGCTATACATACCTGCATCGATACACGTGGATTTGTTTTCACGAGTGAAAGGATGGCATCACAAAGTACGTGCACATCCAAGTTAGGATGATTTTGTCTCAGTCTTCCAACGGAGCATGTATAAGGTCCGTTGTATCTCGTTATTTTCCATAAGTTGTTCAGCCTCTTTAATTGTAAAATGCGGACCCTCCACATACATCTCTAGTACTTGTGCGGACATTCTGCAATATATTTGTTCACCTTAATTTTTTTGACGGTAGACGTAACTGAGCGACGTACGTTATAATGCTTTATCCTAGCCTCCGCGAGTTTTCTTGTCTTGAAGACTATTCCTAGTTGCAGTTCACCATTGTTGTGTTTGTTGTACTACTCCAATTAAATGAATTCTAAAAATTTAATAGCATTGAAGCCTTCTATATCCACTATTGTGAAATGGGATGGTGGGTCGTAATACGTTGATCAACCGCATGCTGCAGTAAAGTTAGGCGGACTAACGTCTTCTTCCTCATATTCATTCGTATTGTCCTCATAAGCAACCTTTGCAGCAGCGTCTACGTCATCCTCTACGACGGGCTCGTCAAGGTCTGCTGGTTCTTCAAGAAATAAACCTATCTCGTCACCATTAGGCCCGACCTCGGTATGCGATTCTTCATCAGGAGTATCCCCTAGAAACCAAAATAGTTCTGGTTCATTAACAACTGGTACATTAATATGTTATGCAGCCGTAACCCAATCACGAGTTCGATCAGGATTGCGCCGACAATGAACGGGATCAAATGGATGCTCATCATCGTCCTCATTTTTGGTTCCATCTCCAGCAGTACCACTCGTTCTAACTAGCCCACTGGTGAAGAACATGGACAAGGGCTGTGTTTGCTGAACGGACTTGCTCTCAGAATTGGTTACCAGCGGTTGAAACAGATAGAATGGTATGAAATGTGTAGGAACACTCGACGTCCCACTCACCAAGGTCAAAAATGAACCGTAGTGGTTGGCCACAACAGGCATGAAAAACTTGTCGCCAGACTCGGCGGTAGCTGAATTGTTGATTGCATCGAGTAGGAAATAGGCTGTGGTCGGATCGATTGGGTAGACTAAGATGGTCCCAGTGCTGAGGAGGCATAAACATTTCTCCTCGATGATGATGCAACGCTAGAAGTCGTACGTGTTCCCTGCGTACATTCAGTTTTTGGGCGGTTGTGTTGCACGCGCTCAATGACGACCGCTTGTTCCTCTAGAGTCAAAAGATTTGGCTTCCCATTCACCAAGTACCACGGAAAGTAATCCTGGCTGACCATCGTATCAAGCAGTATGTAGTCACGAATGGGCTGCCGTCGCGGAAGACCCATTTCCCTCCACTAAACAATCCATTCTATGTGCCTCACCAATCAATCCACCTACCACGAGTTTCATTGAATCCGCATCTAGAGGGGTACGAGTTCTACTATAAATAAACCCTACCCTGCCCCTTTTACTCACAACTTAAAAATTCTCTTTTAATTCTGTATATATCTAATTTTTCGTGAGAATATCTCGGTAAATATCTCTAGTTTGAAGTAATGGCGGGGTTGATACGGTTGGATTACAAACACGTTTTCGATTTTTGGCAGAGAAATGTAAGTTTTATTTATTATTATTAAAATTGTTTTTTCTGTATTTAGATTGTTCTATTTTTTAAAAAATAGTATGTTAGATTGAAATTGAAATTAATATGGGGTTGTTTAATTTTTCAGTGTGGGATGGAATGGCGTCTAGAAGTTTTTATCACGTGGATGATGAATTTACTTGACGCGCGTCTAGAAGATTATGTCTCGAGGGCCGAATTTCTGCACGTATCCAAAATCATTGGAGGTGTGAAATTGGATATTGATTTGATCAATGCGCTTATAGAGAGGGGAGGCCTAAGACACACACAGTCCACCTTTCGTGCGGTGCGGCGACTATAACCTTGGAGGACGTGTCGCATATTCTCAGACTGCCTATTAGCGGAGAGGCTATTATTGGTCCCGACAGTGGTGACTGGCGTGGCCTTTGTTTTGAGTTACTAAGGGCTGCAATAGAGAGGATGGATTCCAATTGTGTACTTCTGAGGTGGTTGCGGAAAAAATTTACCCATTTACCGGATGACGCGAATGAAGAATTGAAAATGGTAAATATTATTTTTTGTGAATATTTGATTTAATAATTAAATTTCTATATGTTAATATATATATATATATATATTATTGTAGGCATATGCTTGCGCTCATATTTTACAAATAATCGGCGGGATATTGGTGCCCGACAAATCTCACAATAAAGTTCACATGTTGTGGTTGCGGCATTTGCGGGATATTGATGATGCCGGTAGATTGAGTTGGGGATTGGCAGTACTAGCATATCTCTTTAGGGAGCTGTGCAAGGCCACAAATCTAGAGAACCACGACATTGAAGGTTGTCTTCTGTTGCTTCAGTCTTGGGCGTGGTTCAGAATGTCATTTTTACGCGCTGAACTGAGTGTGTCGAATCCATATACTTTTCCATTATGCCAGAAGTAAGAAAAAAATAAATATTTTTTATTTATATATTTTTTAATATTAAAATTATGTTTGTTGTTATATAGGTGGAGTGGTAATTTAAGTCATGTTGGTCTGCCTAAAGGTCTGAAGGCTATCAGACAGGATATTGAGAATGAATCTGGAGATCAGGTAAATATTTTGAGTTAGAATTTAATATTGAATTTGATGTATTTATTTCAAATAAAGTTTATTAATTTTAGTTATAATTATTTATTGTACAGTTTTTGTGGGCATCATACACGGATTCGAGTATCCACGAATGTTTGTCGAATTTTTTAGATGAGACAAAGGTTGCTTAGATGGCGAAGGTACCACTCGTCTTCTATGCCAAAGAATCTTAGAGAACCCTCCAAATTTTGCCGAATTACATAAGCTCACTCGACAAGGGAAGCTCGAGGTAAAATAATTTTAATTGGTTATTTCCTTATCAATTTGAACGTAATCTATATTCATAAAGAAAAATAAAAATGTTAATATTTCGTGGTAGGTGGATTGGTCGGTGAGGCACATAGACTGGATTGTTTAGTGGAGGGAAAAGGGTCTTTCGCGACGGTAGCCCATTCGTGACTGCGTACTGCTTGATACGATGGTCAGCCAGGATTACTTTTCGTAGTACTTGGTGAAAGGGAAGCTAAATCTTTTGACTCTAGAAGAACAAGCGATCGTCATTGAGCGTGTGCATCGCAACCGCCTACGGACTGAACGTACGCGGGGAACAAGTACAACTTCTAGCACTGCGTCGTCATCGAGGAGAAATGCTTCTTCCTACTCAACACCGGGACCATCTCAGTCCACTTAACCGATCTGACCATGACCTATTTCTTACTCGATGTAGTCAGCATTTCAGTCGCCATCGAGTACGACGGAAGGTTTTTTCATGCCTATTGTGGCCAGCCCCTACGGTTCATTTTTAGCATTGGTGAGTGGGACGCCAAGTGTTCTTACACTTTTTGCACCTTTCTATCTGTTTCAACCGCTGACAACCAATTTTGGGAGTGGGTTCGTTCAGCAAACACTGACACGGGCCCTGTTCTTCACCGGTGGGCCAATTAGAATGAGTGGCACTGCTGGAGATGGAACCGGGAATGACGACGATGATGAGGAGCCAGTTGATCTCGTTCATCGTCAGTGCAATCCCGATCGACCTCGTGATTGGGTTGCGGCTACAAAACATTAATTTACTGGTTGTTGATAGAGCAGAACTATTTCGATTTCTAAGGGATAATTCTGATGAAGAACCGCGTACCGAAGTCGGGCCCGATGGTGACGAGATAAGTTTATTTCTTGAAGAACCAGTAGACCTTGACGAGCTCATCGATGCAGAGGATGGTGCAGACACTGCTGCGGAGGTTGCTTCCGAGGACGATACAGAGGAAGATGAGGAAAAAGACGTTGGCCCGCCTAAGTTTACTACAGCAGGCGGTTGCTCAACGTATTGCGACCCACAATCCTACTTCACAACAGTGGATATGGAAAGCTTCAACGCTACTGAATTTCCAAAATTCCCTCAATTGGAGCAGTACAACAAATGCAACGATGGTGAACTACAACTAGTAATGGTCTTCATGACAAAAAAACTCGCGGAGGCTGGGATAAAGCATTACAACATACGTCGCTCGGTTACGTCCACTGTCAGAAAAACTAAGGCGAAAAAATATATTACAGAATATCTGCACAAGTACCAAGGATGTATGTGGAGGTTCTGCCTTTTACAATTGAAGAGGCTGAACAACTTGTGGAAAATAACGAGATACAACGAACCTCATACATGCTCCGTTGGAAGACTGAGCCAAGATCATCCTAACTTGGATATACACATGCTTTGTGATATCATACTTCCACTCGTGAAATCAAATCCATGTATATCGATATCGGTATATATAGCTACCATTTAATCCATATACACTTACACGGTTTCATACGATAAAGCATGGTTTGCAAGATATTGTGCCATCCAAAAAGTGTATGGGCAGTGGGAGGAATCGTACAACGAGTTCCGAACGTGGCTGAAGATTATACAAAAATACAATCCATGGACGGTTGTGAAATTAGAAACTAAATCGAGATACTACAATGATCGTATTGTACCTGGGGAGTGCAAACTTTTTGCTTTTTCTGGACGTTTCCGCAATACGTTAAGGCTTTTTCTTCCATTGCAAGCTGATGCTCCAAATCGACGACACATTCTTGTACGGTAGATACACACAGATCTTACTACTAGTAGTTGCACAAGACGGCAATCAAAAATGCATTTTTATTGCGCGTAATAAGTGCTCCGCAATTGTGCAAGTGTACACGTCGCAAGTTATAGTATAAAAGATATCGTCTCCACAGGGATTTGTGCCACTTCAAGAATCTAATCTCTTGCACTGTAAAAAGTAAAAGAACACAAGTAGAAAGTTATAGAGGTTTTAACTAACAACTAAACTAGAAAGCAATAAAGTAAAAGAAGATGTAATCAAAAGAGAGGGAATAGGCTAGGTTATCATGAGTTGAGGTGTGATAGCCAATTGGATCGTCTTGGTAAATGAGTGCAAGGGCAACTCAGTTGTCGTGGCAACTTGCACAGTTAGGTTTCCTTGGCAACTAATAGAACGGTTGCCTGGGCAACTGTTGGGCGACCGGGCAGCAACTTCAAGGTTCGGCATAGCGTTCTTCAATGGTTTCTTCTTATCCCTAAGTTAAAACTATATCTAATTGTGCATGCCTTGACAATACATCATTGCGTGAATCAAGGGTGAACAACAACCAATCTTGCGCTCCTCTTAGCCATTGAAATCCTAAACTTATTCATAAGCCGAATTAACCTTCACCATCAATAGATTGAATAAAGACCATACTCATTTGTTTCATGAATCTAACTCTACCGATATTAGATAAATAGATAGAGTTACGAGATCCTCTCCCAATTCACTCGCAAACAAGAATAAAAACTAAGAATGAGTAAACCTTGAATCGAAGGTGCAAACTCTTATTACCTAAACAAAATCCAACCGTTTCTCACAACCACAAAACACAATAACCTTAGCCAAATAGATTTAGTTCATGGCTAGGTTCCAAAAAAACACAAAACAAAGTTTTCCTAACATAAACCTAATCGAACAAGAAAGAAAAAGATGAAGATGGTTGAAGCCTCTTGTCGAATTTTCTCCCCCTTTTGCACCTCTTGGAGTTTGATGGCTTGGTCCTCAATTTATAGGGCTTGGTCAAAGTCTTTCTTGAGGAGGAAGTTAAGTTGGAATTAAATAATTTTAAAGAATATAATTCTTTATTATATTTAAATTCCTTCTAGATCTTCTCCTATCCTCTTAGGATTTAATTTCTCTTTGACCTCTTCATAAAAATCAAACTCCTTTGGGATTTAACTTTACTCCACGTCATCTTGGGTTTATCTAGTCATCAATTTCGGCTGCCATATCATCTTATCCCTTATCGACAATTGCCCTGGCAACTAGCTCGGCATCTCCTTCATGCACTGCCCTGGCAACTGCATCGGCATCTCCTTCTTGTATTGCCCTGGCAATTGGTTCCAGCCTTGCTTTGGCAAGTGATTCTGCACACACAAAAATAACTAGCGGCAGTACCCTTTTCAACAAAATTAAGCAAAATATGATGTCAAGCTTAATCACAAAGGAAACAATGCAAACATGCATGAATGGCTAATATTGCAACTAATATGAGCCTAAGTCTAGCAATAATATGAATAAAAAGGGTGAATAAAATAGTACTTTTAGACACTTAACACACCCCAAACTCAAACTATTGCTTGTCCTCAAGCAATGCAAACTAATAATTACCCGCCAAGACTTTAATTTTTACAAACTTAGCTGTGAACTTTATTTCAATCCTCGGAACCGTGGCACAAAGTATGATTGACTTTTCATTTTTTGGAAAACTCAGGAGTTACTCATAATCAAACTAAAATGCCTGTGAGTGAGTGCGGAGTTGTGTGCAAGTTGATTTTTCGGATTCTTTTCAAACAAGAGGTTTTCAAATTACTTCCTTGGATTCTTTCAACATGTTTTAACTAGAGCCGGTTTCGGGCACCTCTAGTGTTTTTTAGTTTTCTTAAGTTAATAATTTTTTATTCGACTAGAGCCAGTTTCGGGCACCTCTAGCGATCAATTTTAAGCACATACTAGAGTCAATTTCGGGCACCTCTAGCATTCATCCAATTTTTATTTTAATCCCCCAATTTTTTAACTATCAACCTAAGTTTGCTAGAATTATTTAAATCAATCAAGCCACAATAGTGTTTCATCAAGTTTAGCATCATAGTAAGATTCTAAGTGTTTCCATGGTTATCCTAGAATAAAACAATTCTATCAATTAAGTGCATTGGCAAAGTCATCATCGGACATTCATCAAATCTAGGCAATTCTTATTCCAACTAAAGGTATGGCAAGCAATTTATGTATCCTAAATGCAATACTTAAGATGAATGCAACTAAACATGATAACTAACTAGTAACAACCCCCCAAACTCGAGCGAGGCATTGTCCTCAATGCATGCAAAAGAAATAAAAAGAAAAAGAAAAAATAAACGATGACTTGCTTCGAGAGCTCGTCGTCGTGGATGATTAGTTTCCTTTTGGCCGGTGTCTTAATTCTTTTACTTAAACGCGGTGGTTGCTTCCTTGTTGCCGATGGTGGAATCGATCCTCATACGAGGGTGTCCTCATCGTCCTAATCATCTTCTTTCTCAATCTCATTGGCTTTTCGCTTTGGCTTGGAGGAGTCGACTGGTTTGGTCTTTGTTGGTGCAATGTAGGACTCGTCCAAATCTAAAAAATTAGACAATGATTTAGTACGAGTTGGTTCGGTCATAGGTGCTTTACCTTTGTCTTTTGTAGTGGTTGTTGGGGCGTCTCCAATCTCAGTTGCCGTGACATCTTCAGTGTGGGTTGTCGTGGCAACTGCTGGAGCAGGTGTTGTGTAGGTTGTTGTGGCATCATCTGTTGTGGTTGCCGTGGCAACTGCTTCATTGGTTGCCGTAGCAAGGATTTTGGCAGAAAAGATAGGGAACGACAGGCGCTGTCCGGGTACTTTCCAGGATGACTTGGGTGATGACATTGTTGTGATCCTTCATGTACCGCATGAACATTAGTTGCCGGTCTTCAATTTGCCTAAGGCGGCTCGCCAACGGTTGTAAGAATGCTTCAAGTTGTCGTAGGGTTGCTTGGGCGTCAGGGGTTGTCGAGGCGGCAGGAGTTGTCGTGGTAACTGTAGGCATTGGGGATTGTACCGGTGCCTCTCCCATTAGCTTTCGGATTTGTGCTCGATTCCAACCGGACCTTGGTAGTGCATTTTCATCGGTGGACTCACTTGGGACATGCATATTCTTGTAAAGATTGGAGATTAAGCAAAGGAAGAAAAGAGAACCCTTGTCTTTTGTGCTACATACAAAATTCTCATCACAAATAATTGTTCCAATGTTAATGATACGATTATGCAAAATAGAATGTATGAGCAAGAGACGAGGTGTATCAAAGGTAGTATTGTGTGTGGTGGGCATTAAAGATGTTTTAACAAACTTATTATATAATTTTGCCTAGGGTTTAAGCCGAAGGCGGTTTACCATCCCCTTATATGTACTGTCGTTCCAATGAGTCCCCGGTAGAGTGGGTTCTTGAAGCACCTTGTCGAGTTGCTTTGGCGTGAGTTGATCAAAAAAGACTTGATGCTCGTCCTTCTCAACGTAGAGCTCGTAAAAAGCTTTGATACTTTCGGGGCTTATGAGGATAGCCTTGTCGCGAACAAAAACATAAGGATTATCCGGGTTAGGTGAGTGAGCATAGAATTCTCTTACCTATGAGATGTTGCCCGATTCCGATTGATGGCAAAAGATTTGCCACTTTTTATGTGTAATCCTTTGGAAGATGAATGGTTCAAGGCTGAAATCTTGATGAGAGTTGGAGTATTCGAAGCCTTGTTCTTCGCAAATCTTTCGGCTTTCAAACTTGGAGTGAAATAGTTCTTGAACCGCCAGTGTAGCAAACTTCTTGTAGCTTGGTTCTTTGGAAGAGCTTGGTGCGCCAAAAACTTGATTTTGGATGCCATGGATGTTCTTGGTTGTGAGTTGGGCAAAAACAAAGAAAACAAAACAAAAGAAACTAAAAAGTTGCAAGGTTAAAAGTAGGAATATGTTTTTTGGAAGTTAAGGGTGATGGGTTAAATAGAAAAGATAGGTAGTAAATATAGTGGGTTAGATTGTTTGGAAAGAAAGAAAGGAAGGGTTTTAATTGAGGGAAGGGGGCGGCAAAGGGACTTGGGGTAGGGGAAGGGTTTGGCCGGCTAATAGGGTTTATTTAGGGTAAATTAGAGGCTTAATATAAACCTTAGGTTTAGCCCATTACTTTCCTTGTTGAAGAAACTTCCTTCTTGAATCAAATTCCTCTTTATCTTGAACTCTTTTCCTATAATTCAAAAACAAATAAAATAAGAATTAAAATTAAAGATAAACTAGTAAATAAAATAAAAAGAAATAAATAAGGATGTGCAAAGAAATTCTTAAACCTAAAATTCAAAATACTTAAATAAATATAAAAGAAAGATGTAGTCTTAACCTAAAGAAAATAAATAAATCCATCCTAAGAATTGCTGAAATTAAAAAATAAATATAAAAACCAAAATAATAAGTTCGAATAAAAGAAAACTAAAAATAAAAGAAAAAAATCTAAAGGATAGCATGTTCATGCATCTCCTAAGGTAACCACTTCTTTGTTACGTTCCACATGGGCACCATTGTAGTGCTTCAATCTTTGTCCGTTAACTTTGAATTCATGTTCGTCGGTGATGGACTTGATTATCACGGCACCATGGAAGAATGGCTTGACAACATCAAATGGTCCCGACCATCTTGATCTCACTTTGTTTCTTGTCATGCCATTGCTTTGTTTTCTCCTTGTAGATTTGTGCATTGTCATAGGCGAGTGTATGGAATTCTTTTATCTCGTTGAGATCTAGTAAACGTTTTTGTCTGGTACTCTCCCAATCTATAGTCACGGTCTTGATTGCCCAATATGCTTTGTGTTCGATTTCCACCGGTAAGTGACAAGTCTTTCCGTAGACAAGGCGAAATGGGGACATTCCCAAGGGTGTTTTGAATGCGATTCGGTAAGCCCAAAGTGTTTTGTCTAGTCTTGAAGACTAATCTTTTCGGGAAGGATTGACAAACTTCTCGAGAACATTATTCAATTCCCGGTTAGAAAATTCTGCTTGCCTATTAGTTTATGGATGATATGCTGTGGCAATTTTATGTGACACACCGAAGCGTTGCAGCATCTTGGCAATGAGTCTGTTGTTAAAGTGCTTGTCTTCATCACTGATAATTGCTCTCGGCATCCCAAACCGTGTAAATATATTTTTCTGCAAGAATCGTTGCACGATTTTGGAATCGTTGGCGGGAACTGTGGCTGCCTCAACCCATTTAGACACGTAGTCTACGGCAAGTAGAATGTAGAGGTTCCCGAATGAAGATGGGAAAGGTCCCATAAAATCAATCCCTCATACATCGAACAATTCCACCTCAAGGATATTTTGGAGCGGTATCTCATGTCGTCTAGAGATATTGCCCGTCCTCTGGCAACGATCACATTGCTTGTAAAACTCTTGGGCATCTTTGTATAGTGTTGGCCACTACAAACCGGATTGTAAAACTTTGGTTGCGGTAGGTGTTCCTCCAAAATGTCCTCCATAGGGTGAAGAATGGCATTGCCAGAGTACATTCTGTTGCTCCTCTTCAAGGACACATCGGCGTATAATCTGATCTGCATATTGTTTAAACAAAAGAGACTCATCCCAGAAATAATGCTTAGCATCATGGCGGAACCGCTTCTTTCCTTGATGAGTAAGGCCATAAGGTAAAATACCACAAACAAGAAAATTAACTAAATCAGCGTACTATGGTATTACCGAGGCATGTGTTGCCGTGGCAACTATTTCTGTGGTTGCCGAGGTGTGCACGTCTAGAGTTGTCGATGTGTCAAGGTTTGCCGAGGCATGCACATCAGTGGTTACCGAGGCATGCGCGTTTGGAGTTGTCAAGGCGTCAAGGGTTGCCGAGACATACGTATCAAGGGTTGCTTAGGTATGCGCGTCTAGAGTTGTCAAGGCATCAAGGTTTGCCGAGGCATCAAGGGTTGCCGAGGCGTACGCAACGGCGGTTGCCGAGGCATCAGGGGTTGCCGAGGCAACTAACAGTTGCTCATCCGGGAATGCATTGCATATCTCTAAATCCGCGTCCTTCTCCCTATTGTGTTCTAAGCGTGATAAGTGATCGACAACTTGATTTGTTGTTCCTTTCCTGTCCTTAATTTCAATTTCAAACACTTGTAAAAGCAATATCTAACGAATCAAACGAGGTTTGGTATCCTTTTTAGCAAATAGATACTTGATTGTCGAATGGTCCGTATGAACAATTACCTTTGTACCAATCAAATAGGATCGGAACTTGTCAAATGCAAAAACTATTGCTAGTAACTCTTTCTCCGTTGTTGTGTAATCCACTTGGGCGCTATTAAGAGTCTTACTAGCATAGTATATCACATGAAAAATCTTAACTGTGCGTTGGCCTAGGACGGCTCCTACCGCGAAATCACTCGTATCACACATGAGCTCAAAAGGTAACGTCTAATCGGGTGGAACGACAATGGGTCCCGAGGTAAGCTTTTCCTTTAGGGTTTCGAATGCTTGGGCGCAAGATTCATCAAAGCTGAAGACTTTATCCTGTTCAAGCAAATTGCACAAGGGTTTAGTAATCTTAGAAAAATTATGAATGAACCTCCTGTAAAAACCTGTATGTCCAAGAAAGCTTCGGATTCCTTTAACCGAACTTGGTGGTGGCAATCTCTCAATGACATCCAACTTGGCTTTGTCTACTTCGATACCCTTTGATGAAATCTTGTGGCCGAGCACTATTTCATCATCTACCATAAAATGGCACTTCTCCCAATTAAGGACTAGATCGGATTCTTCACATCTTGCCAACACCTTCTCTAAATTACCGAGGCAACTGTCGAAGTCATTACCAAATACAAAAAAACCGTCCATGAAGATTTCAAGGAAGTCTTCGACCATGTCTGAAAAGAGTGCCATCATGCATCTTTAGAAGGTTGCCAGGGCATTACACAATCCGAACGACATTCTTCGGAAAGTATAAATACCGTATGGGCATGTGAAGGTTATCTTTTCTTGATCTTCTGGTGCTATGGCAATTTGATTGTAACCTGAATAACCATCAAGAAAACAATAAAATGGTTTACCTGTAAGATGGTCAAGCATTTGATCAATAAAGGGTAATGGGAAGTGATCTTTTCTAGTGGCTTTGTTTAGCTTTCAGTAATCCATACAAACCCTCAAACTGGTCACAGTCCTGGTTGGAATGAGTTCATTGTTTTCATTACTTACCACCGTTATACCTTTCTTTTTCGGTACACATTGTACCAGACTTACCCATGTACTATCAGAGATAGGGTATATGATGCCGGCGTCAAGCCACGTGATGATTTCTTTCATTACAACCCTTTTCATGGAATGATTCAGTCTCCTATGGGCCTCAATCGAAGGTTTGTGATCATCTTCCAACAAAATCTTATGCATGCACATTGACGGACTAATTCCCTTCAAGTCGGCAATTGTCCACTCTATTGCCTTCTTGTAGAGCATCAACATGTTGATCAGCTTCTTTTCCTGCTTAGGCAGTAACTTAGAGGAAATAATTACAGGCAATGTTTTATCGATTCCCAAGTAAGCATATTTTAATTGCCCTGGCAATTGTTTCAACTCAAGAATCGGTGGTTGTTCAATGTAGGGCTTTTCGAGTTTACCTTCCTTACCTGAGTAATACAGTAGTTCAAAGTATGTACCTGGTCGATTGACTAACCAATTTGCATCTTCTTATTGTTCCTCATCATTTGGTTCTTCATACTCTTCAAGTTTCTCTAAATTGCCAATGTAGTTGTTGAGGCAACTAAATTTCTCGTCGAAGTCAAACTCTGCCGTGGCATGAAGAAGTTGGCATTCTTCCGGATCATCGGCATGCCTTAGTGTTTGGAACACATTTAGTTTAACTTGCTGGTCATTCACCCTCATTGTGAGTTCTTCATTTTCAACATCGATCAAGGTTCTCCCTGTCGCTAGGAAGGGTCTCCCGAGAATGATAGGTGCATGCTCATCTGCTTCACAATCCAAAACAATAAAGTCAGCAGGAAAAATAAATTTATCAACTTTTACCATTATGTCTTCGATTTTTCCCTCTGGATGCACATAGGATCTATCTGCTAGTTATAGCATAACTGTTGTAGGTCTTGCCTTCCCGATTTCTAGTTTCTAGAAAACTGATTTAGGCATCAAGTTTATGCTTGCTCCAAGGTCACATAATATTTTCCCGACATAGTGGTTTTTGATGGAACAGGGTATTGTGAAACTTCCGGGATCTTTCAACTTTGGTGGCATGCGATTGTGAAACATGGCCATGCATCCATCTGTTGCAGCAACTGTTTCAAACTCGCCTAGCCTTGTTCTTTTGGACACAATGTCTTTAAGAAACTTGGCATAGTTAGGCATTTGTTCAATTGCCTCAACCAACGGTAAGTTGATGTGGACTTGCTTTAAGATATTAAGAAACTTCTTGAATTGATATTCTTGCTTTTGTCGCTTCAACCTTTGTGGGAATGACGGTGAAAGTCGGATATCTTCGATCCTTTCATTGGTCTGGAATCTGATTGATGGCATATTTGGGGCAACTGGAGTTACCGAGGCATCATCAACTGAGGTTGTCGTGGCGTACCTATTGTTGGTTGCCGCGACATGCTTATCGTTGGTTGTCGCGGCATCGTCAATTGGGTTGTCGTGGCATTTCATGGTTCAGCACTGAGGTCTTGCCACTGAGTTCATCTTGTTCTTTTTGTGGAGTTTTGTTTGATGAGCGAGCTTGAGCATTCTTAAGTTGTCGGCCAGTTCTAGTGGTGGTCGCCTTACATTGCTCGTGGCCAGTTCCTCTTGCGACTTCAATATCGCTGGGTAAACCTCTATGTGGTCTAGTATTCAAGTTTTGAGCAAATTATCCAACTTGAGTTTCCAATTATTTGATTGCCGCCTCTTGGTTTTGCAATCTCATCTCGGTCCTGTTAATAAAAGCATCAGTTCTTTTTATGAAGTTACTATTCTCAACCATATAAGATTCAGTTTTCAACATAAAAGCATTGAGAGAATTTTCCAAAGAACTGGATGTTGTCGGCTGTTGCTGCGGCAACTGTTACCGTGGCATATTCTACTAAAATCCCGATGCTTGTGTATTCTGATTGTTCTGGTTCAGAGCGTTATTGGGATTACTCAATGAAAATTTTGGGTGATTCTTCCAAGCTAGATTGTATGTGTTGGACATCACATTGTTGTTTCGGTTGTAATTCCCTGCATACATTCAAAAGAATTATGGTTACCACCACATAACTCACAAAAGGAATCTACTACATTGACCTCATGTGTGTTGTTTTGTTTCTGCATGTTCAGGACCATCTTGGTTAGAGTGGCCAATTGTGCCGAAATTGAGTCTGATGATCCCAGTTCATGTATTGTGGCTTGGCATCTAACTCCTCCTCTTCTAGCAGATGGGAACTGATAATCATTCTTGGCAAGCCTGTTCAGAATTTGCATTTCTTCTTCCGGCGACTTATCTAGGAGTATGATGTTTGCCGAGGCATCTAGCATCATTCTTGTTGGTGTATTTACAGTATTGTAAAACATTGTCGCTTGTGTCCATACTGGGAATCCGTATAGGGGGCATTTGTGTAGAATTTCTCTATATCGCTCTCAAGCCTTGTACATGGATTCATCATCTGCCTGCCGAAAAGAAGTAATTTCATTACGAAGCTTATTAGTCAAATTTGTAGGATTAAATCGAGCAAGGAAATCACGACATAGATCAGTCCAAGATTCTATTGATCCGGTCAGAACACTATTCAGCCATGCTTTCGCCCTATCCCTCAATGAATAGGGGAATAATCTTAGCTGTAAAACATTTGGGGTGACTCTTTATATTTTGAATGAATTGCAAATCTCGAGGAAAGATTTAAGATATTTTCGTGCATCTTCAGTTGTTGAGCCGCCAAATTAACCAATTGTGTTGATCATATTGAACATCACCGGTTTCAACTCAAAGTGGTCTGCTTCAATTTCAGGTGTGACAACTCCTGGATTAAGTCCTTCAAGATCTTCCTCTAGATAGTCTCGAATAGTTATGTTTCGAGCAAAAATCACTCCACCTTCTGCTGGAACAACATGGTTGTTGTTGGCATTCATATTGCCGTCTTGATTAGCCATTGCTACTCTTAACCTTTGTCTGAGTCTTTGCAAGGTTTGTTCGATTTCTGGATCAAAGGGATATTTTGATGTAGTTGGTCTCGCCCTAGTCATATACCAATGAAAAACCAAAGTTTGTTAACCCTTCAAATCTTAAACAATAAAAATAAAAAGTGCAAGAAAATAAAAACAAAGTTGTTATTGCCAATCCCCGGCAACGGCGCCAAAAACTTGTTACGCGTAATAAGTGCTCTGCAATTGTGCAAGTGTACACGTCGCAAGTTATAATATAAAAGATATCGTCTCCACAGTGATTGGTGCCACTTCAAGAATCTAATCTCTTGCACTGTAAAAAGTAAAAGAACACAAGTAGAAGATTGTAAGAGTTTTAACTAACAACTAAACTAGAAAGCAATAAAGTAAAAGAAGATGTAATCAAAAGAGAGGCAATAGGCCATGTTATCGTGAGTTGAGGTGTGATAGCCAATTGGATCGTCTTGGTAAAAGAGTGCAAGGGCAACTCAGTTGCCGTGGCAACTTGCGCAGTTGGGTTGCCTTGGCAAATAGTAGAACGGTTGCCTGGGCAACTGGCTGGGCAACTGTTGGGAGACTGGACAACAACTTCAAGGTTCGGCAGAGCATTCTTCAATGGTTTCTTCTTATCCCTAAGTCGAAACTCTAGCTAATTGTACTTGCCTTGACAATACATCCCTGCGTGAATCAAGGGTGAACAACAACCAATCTTGCGCTCCTCATAGTCATTGAAATCCTAAACTTATTCCTAAGCCGGATTAATCTTTACCATCAATAGATTGAATAAAGACCATACTCATTTGTTTCATGAATCTAACTCTCCCAATATTAGATAAATAGATAGAGTTACGAGATCCTCTCCCAATTCACTCGCAAACAAGAATAAGTAAACCTTAAATTGAAGGTGCAAACTCTTATTACCTAAACAAAATCCAACCGTTTCTCACAACCACAAAACACAATAACTTTAGCCAAATAGATTTAGTTCATGGCTAGGTTCCAAAGAAACACAAAACAAAGTTTTCCTAGCATAAATCTAATCGAACAAGAAAGAAAGAGATGAAGATGGTTGAAGCCTCTTGTTGAATTCTCTCCCCTTTTTGCACCTCTTAGAGTTTGATGGCTTGGTCCTCAATTTATAGGGCTAGGTCAAAGTCTTTCTTGAGGAGGAAGTTAAGTTGGAATTAAATATTTTTAAAGAATATAATTCTTTATTATATTTAAATTCCTTCTAGATCTTCTCCTATCCTCTTGGGATTTAATTTCTCTTTGACCTCTTCATGGAAATCAAACTCCTTTGGGATTTAACTTTGCTCCACGTCATCTTGGGTTTATCTAGTCATCAATTTTGGCTGCCATATCATCTTATCCCTTATCGACAATTGCTCTGGCAACTAGCTCAGCATCTCTTTCATGCACTGCCCTGGCAACTGCGTCGGCATGTCCTTCTTGTATTGCCCTGGCAACTGGTTCCAGCCTTGCTTTGGCAAGTGATTCTGCACACATAAAAATAACTATCGGCCGTACCCTTTTTTTTCCACAAAATTAAGCAAAATATGATATCAACCTTAACCACCAAGGAAACAATGCAAACATGCATGAATGGATAATAATGCAACTAATATGAGCTTAAGTCTAGCAATAATATGAATAAAAAATGTGAATAAAATAGTACTTTTAGACACTTAACACATTTCACTAGCGTTCGCAATCGTTCCAAAAGAAGATATTTTTTCTTGAGAATTTTTTCTCACTAACCTATGTAAATATGTCCTTCATCTGGTTCTACGAGATAGAGAAGAGGGGATATGTATTATTTCAGACAGAGGGGCGAGGATATGAGGAGTAATCTCGCGTATGGGCGATTCTTGGGAACCCCTATATATACATCATCGGTACTGTTTGAGACACATTACAGCAAACTACTACCAAAAATATAAGAATAATGATGAACGTATAATGGTTCTTCGTATGGGTACGCCTTCCACTCTCATTCCATTTCATTTTTATTGCTTTTATTATTATTTCTTGTTAACTATTTCGTCTTTTATTGAATAGGCAACGCACACTCGGGTAGATCAATTTGAGGAGTTGCTGGAAGAATTGCGCGTAAAAAATTTAGATGGATATGACTATCTTGTTGATATCCCGAGGGAGAAATGGTTGTAATGTTATGATGGGGGTCATCGATATGGTCACATGACAATGAACTTGGCTGAGTCGATCAATTTATCTTTGAAGGCAACACGTCATTTGCCTATTACGTCCGTTGTCAAGGCGACATATTATCGATTGGCTACCCTTTTTGCAATCCTCGAAAAACAAACAATGGACTGGATGGCAGGTGGCCACCAGTTCCATCCAGATCTCAAGCATAAATTTAAAACATACAATGTACATGCAAACGCGATGGGTGTGGTATGTTTCTTTCTTCGCCAATATAAGTTTTAGGTTTCCGAATATTCGCGACCGCTTGAAGGAATAATGCAAAATAATTACATGGTTGATTTGCAACAAAGAATGTGTGATTGCGGAGTCTTCCAAACCTTCAAGTACCCGTGTGCACGTCTTTGCTGCATGAGCATCTATTCATTTTGACTCCATGACACTCGTTGATATGGTATATCGACTTGAAAACATATTCAAGGTATATCGAAAAGAGTTTCCTCCGATAGGGAATGAGCGTCTTTGTCATATCATTGATGATGAATCTAAGATATGCCCAGATCTTTCCCTGTGCCGTAAGAATAAAGGTCGCCAACATTGAAGTAGGATTCACTGTGTCGAGGATATGGTTCCTCGAGAATGGACCGAACAACCTAAACGGTGCAGTAGATGTAGGAAGACTGACCACGACAAGAGAAAATGTCTTCTTAGGACCTGCCTCAAATCAACTAATTGTACTTTTTCATCTAATGTTTTATCACCATTTGTAATGATCTTTTAACTATTCCAATTTTTTAATATACCGTTATATTCTATTTTACCACCATTTTCAACAATATCAACTTAAACATGCTTATCAACCCATGTTTGCTTGTTCTTCATTGGAAAAATATATGGCTACATAGCATTTTTAAATGCGATTTCTACATACTTTAGGATGCCTTATACGCGTCAATTTTAGCACCATTGTAAACATATGTTTTAATACTACAACGTGAAAGTTAAACAACAAAAAAATCTCTCAACATACCACAAAATACATTTAAACATGCCTATGGACCCAAGTTTGCTTGTGCTTCATGCAAAAAAAATGGTTCAATAGCGTTTTTAACGCGATATATACACAATTTAGGATGTCTTATACACACCGATCTTTACACCATTTTCAATAGATGTTTCAGTACTACGACGTGAAAGTTCAAAAATACGAAATAATATCCCCAACACCCCGTAATTTCACCTACAACATGTCTATCGGAGCTTGTTATAAGAATGGGATTGTACAAAAGTCGCGTTGCACCAAATGCATATCGCGCGATAAATTCGCGCCGTTTGATATGATAATCTCGTTAAACTCGCGTCCTGTCAGGCGCGAGTTCTTTCAAGTGAATATTTAAAAGATGCCAACGGATAAGACACGCCACATCAGCGTAATTCACGTCCAGCGGAACTTGAGGTTAGAATCCGCGTCTTTTGTAGCGTGAGTCATTCCTACGTGTACTAAATGAGGGGTATTTTTCCAAATGATTTATGAAGGGGTATTTGCCCAAATAATTTTCCAAAAGGGAATATTCATCCAAATTTGCCTTAGGTAAGAGTATCACGATCTGTTAGTGAGGTTGACAATGGTCGATGGGATGATTTTTGGCCAAGTTACAACACAATTTCACGGGTATGAAGAGAAAGTAATGAGGAAGTCTTTCGCTGATTTTTATGTTGATTTTATATCTCTTCAACATTGTTGATTGTTCACGGCATGAGATGAGTAGGCAAAACTCGAGTAGCTAGACAATCAATGGCCTTGACATAAAATTTCACATAAAGCGCGGCACATTACCATCGGTTCCAGTTTAAACCAGATGAAGTTGTATGAGTCTTCTGAATTATAACTGGTTCACCCTTTAGCCGACGCATTTGACAGTGGCAAGGTCATCCTTATAATTGTCATTCGAAGTTGAAGAATTATTTTTAAAATATTTTCTCTGGAAGCAACTGTAATGTATCTCAAATATATTCTTTTATTTGCAAAGTTTTGATTTGCAAATTTAAAATCGACTCAATTGGAAGGATGTGTTTAAGCTCCAATCTGCAATCACCATTTTTTTGGACTCTTTGGTGTTTGACTTTGCTGACTGCACTGAGTTTTGCGCTGGGCCAAGAGAAAACATTTCAAGTGTCACAAATGCAGGAAAGAAAGGATTAACTGTTCTGTGTTTGAAATCTTGACGGAAGATAAAATATGAAATTTATTTAAGAACTTGTAAGGTCATATTGTAGGAAGATCTAACTTGCAATATGTAACAAAAAAATGCACCGATTGTTATTGAATTAGTTGCAAAGGCTTTGAAACATAAGAGGAAAAAAAGTGAAACTAAGGCGATATCTAACTTTTTCTCTACGATTGGTATTTTAGAAATTTTCTATGACCCTTTCTAAAATTTAAAGATTTGGTGTTCTTTGGGAATGTTAAAAAAAACACTCAAAAATATTCGCAAACAAAAGTAGCATTTTGCAACTTTTTGGTTTGTAAATCATTTTTTTAGTAAAACAACCTTTTTATTCTGTATTCTTTTCGTGTCAATCGTTTTGTTATTGATTTCCACGGTAAAATACTTTCAATAAGTTTTCACCTTTTTATGACATGTGCATATTGTCGCGGGGCTAGAATTTCAACCTAGCAAACCGCGCGGCCTTAGGCGAATTTCACCACACAAACGCCTAAGTAAGCGTGAATTTTCACTCCGGAAGATCAAAAACTTCCAAGGCACTTAAGAACGCAAGATCGTTCTACGCGGAAGCAAACTATAAAGAATGGCCTTCGAAACTGGAAGAAGAAAACTCAAAAACACAAAGAACAACACAGAGGATTTTAGAGTGAATGTCTTGATTACTCTAAAGATAAAAGATTGAATGATTACAAATGAGGTGGGGAGCTTCTATTTATAGTTGAACTCTCCTAGATCTGACGGTCAAAACTGATTTATATCGACGGACGAGATTTACATCATATCTTTACAAAATCTCTAAATATCTCAACATTATCTAAATAAATTATTTGAAATAATTCAAATGGATAATGTCTTCCAAAACCTTCTAGAATCTTCTACAGACCGGGCTAAGTCTGGTGGTCTCTTCAAGCCCAATTCATCGATATGAACCCCTTGGGCAGCTAATTGTGCATATGACTTGGGTCTGAACTGGCGGCCCGTGACAATCTCCCCCACAGTGACGCCCTCGCCTCGCACTCGAAATGGAACTGGTCTCGGTGATCCTGGAATTGCTTCTGCACCTTGGCTTGCTTCCAAATCAGAATCGGGCTTTGTTGTCCCCCCATAAGGACCGCTCTCCCCATAAAGAGCACTCGACTCTGACTCAGTTGTCCCCCCATAAGGACTACTCGCTTCGGCACCCTCCGCCATGTAACATATTTTGTCGCCTCACCTCGTACATCTCGATCGTAGGAACTCCTTCCTACCAGTTGCAACTTGTCCCTACTTGAATCCTCTTGATCCTTGCGCAAACACTTGGACGCCACAACATTGAACACTGAACGGACTATCAGAACTCTGAAAGGTTGCTTGTGTTCTCGCCAAGTCTTGGCAACTCCATCTGATGGTTTAGGTTTTCCCCTTCCTACACCCAGCAAACTAGGCAAATTAAACTATAAAACACCATAATTGTGTTAGAGATATACCTCTTTCAGACTACTCTGGTTCGCATTCACTCTAACTCGCATCAATACTTCCTTCCTCGCAAAGTTTGATGCACCATCGCCTATCAGCAATTCGTCGCTCATCGACAACATCGGCGCTTCTTCAATCTTGAAGTCTAACACCTCAGCTCGCACTGATGCTTCTTTGTCCATGAAGCTCAATGCCCCATCCACCTTACTCACTGGTGGACACTCAACGAATCCCATGTCTTCAGAAGGCTTCGGCTCCACTAGCCCTTCTAAGGTTGACTCCTTAGTGACAACAACCAAGTCTGCATTCTTGGTTAGCTCAGCAGCATTTAGCACCCTGGTCTCCTCCCTCGCATCTCGATGAACCGGGACGATACATTGTTTGCGAGAATCCAAAATGCAGGCACAATTGGTAAAAAGGACAATGAGTGCATTAATCCGGTCAAGGAAATTTAAACCGATGACAAAATCATAGTCATCCAAATGAATTACCTCAAAGTTTTCCTTGCCTTTTCATTCTCCAATTTGCAACTCCACACCTTGTGCCATTCCCACTGTCGGAACATCTCTGGAATTGACGGTCTTGATTACCCTAGTTGACTCTTCAACCTTCAAACCAAGCTTTTCAGCAACTTTCTTCGACATAAACATATGAGATTGTCTCGTGTCCACAAGAGCACTTCTCCTTTGACCCGTCACGTTGATGTCTAAGTACATCAACCCTTTATGCTTTCGGCCCTTTCTCGCCTTTGCATAACTCAACAACATCGAACCAAGCTTCAAAGCCTCACTGTCCTTAGGCTTGTCATTATTCTTGGACGGCTTGACTCGATTCAGGAACTCTTTCACAAATATAAGGCCCCTTGCATAACACTTCAATTGCTTCCCTTCTACACTTGGCTCGATTGCTTTGACACTTGCCATCGCACCAAGTCTATATTCCTCTTCGTCTTGTCCTTCATTCTCATCGGCGATGGCATCGAGGCGGCTCTTCTTCTTGGGACAGTCTTTCACCAAGTGTGGACCACCACAAGAGTAGCACCTTACGGTTCCTCTTTTCTTCTTCTCCAATGGTTTGACGAACTAATTGGGCTTTTCGTCACCATCACTAGAACGATGTTCATCTTCGTCTCCCCCGCCATTACCCTTGTCACTGGGCTTAGAAGACTTAGATTTCCCAACTTTATACCGAGCTATGGATTCGGCTATGGTCAAGGCTTTGGAAAGTTTTTCGACTCCCCTCCGCTCCAACTCTATTTGGGCCCATCGCTGGAGTCCATTCATAAAAGTAAAGAAGCCCTCAGCTTCGCTCAAGTTTGGAATCTATAGCTTGAGCTCGATGAACTCTCTAACATACTCCAGGATAGAACCATCATGTCTAAGTTGCCGCAACTTCGCTCGAGCCTCGTGTTGAGCATTGGTCGAACAAAATTGACCTTTGAACTCAACTTGAAACTCTTCCCACGTCTCAATAGGAATGTCTTTGCTCTTCTCCTCAAAACACCTACGTCGCCACCATAAAAGAGCGACATCAGTCAAATACATAGAAGCGACACTTACCTTTTCTGCATCATCCTTGATGCCCATCACCCAAAAATACTGCTTCATTCCCCACACGAAGTTCTCAACATCTTAGGCCGACCTGTTACCGTTGAACTCTTTCGGCTTTGGGATGTCCTTCTTGTGCTTGGATGCAGTGGGCGCTACTTCAGTCTTCAAGGCAGCCTTCAATAAGGCCATGCCTGTTTTCATCTCTTCCATCTCTACCTTCGCAGCCTCCAACTCAGCCTCAAGCGCATCACCTCTGTTACCCAACTTTTCGAACAAATCTGTCAGAAGTTCCTCCATCTCTCACTTGAGATGGTCCCTCTTGTTTTCTTGCTCCTCGAAGCGTGAATCCACCTCGTCGAGTCGTTCACCCGAGTCCTTCACTGATTCCTCAAGTCGGGTTACCTTACCCTCTAACGACGTGAGGATATCTTTAGAACTCTCTCACTTTCCTTCGGCAGCCTGGGACTCCGCACCCTTTTGCGCTGCAGCATTTTCTCCTTTCTTTGGTGTCATCTTGATTCAGTGCCTTCCACGAACACTCGCTCTGATACCAACTGTCACGGGACTAGAATTTCAACCTAGAAAACCGCGCGGCCTTAAACGAATTTCATCACACAAACGCCTAAGTAAGCTTGAATTTCTACTCCGGAATATCAAAAACTTCCAAGGCACTTAAGAACGCAAGATCGTTCTAAACGGAAGCAAACTATAAAGAATGGCCTTCGAAACTGGAAGAAGAAAACTCAAGAACACGAAGAACAACACAAAGGATTTTAGAGTGAATGCCTTGATTACTCTAAAGTTAAAAGATTGAATGATTACAAGTGAGGTGGGGAGTTTTTATTTATAGTTAAACTCCCCTATATCTAACGGTCAAAATTGATTTACATCGACGGACGAGATTTACACCATATCTTTACAAAATCTCTAAATATCTCAACATTATCTAAATAAATCATTTGAAATAATTCAAATGGATAATGTCTTCCAGAACCTTCTAGAATCTTCCACGGACCGAGCTAAGTCTGGTGGTCTCTTCAAGCCCAATTCATCGACCTGAACCCCTTGGGCAGCTAATTGTGCATATGACTTGGGTTTGAACTGGCGGCCCGTGACAATATATATTTATTATTTATAATCATAATCATTAAATATTATTTTAATTTCAAGTTTTTATCACAAACAAAATACATCATTTACTTAAGAATATTTAAATTAATATTTTTACTCTACAACACTATGTTTAAAATGAATATTTAATCTCCTTAAAAATATTTTAACTGCAATGCCAAATTTTAATATTATATCAAAATTTTTAAAAACACTTTTTCAAAGTCCATGTCAAATTTAGCCCTCAGTCTCGGATTTTACCACCATGCTGAGAGAATTGACAAATGCAAAAGTAATGTTTAATCTTGAATTTTTCATATATGAAATATATAATTATATTAATAAATTTAATGTCACATTGTTAAAAT
The DNA here is from genome assembly GCA_019671005.1 of Hibiscus mutabilis. NCBI lineage: Eukaryota > Viridiplantae > Streptophyta > Magnoliopsida > Malvales > Malvaceae > Hibiscus > Hibiscus mutabilis. Next base: position 4,913,914 of record CM033735.1, on the reverse strand, counting down.
AGTAATTGCACTAAAGTATTAAAATTGCGAAGGAAAAAACAGCAATGCTACGTAACTATTTTAGATGGATAATTGTAGAATTTTAAAAGTAAAAAAAATCTAGCAGGGGTATTTTATTTTCAATTGAAAAGGACAAAATTATCATTGGAATTATATTATTGTTATATATTTTTTAAAAACTTTTTAAGTGATTTTGTTGATTCAATTCACGTTTAGGGTGTAATCCTTTAAGCAAAGACAGTGCACAAGTAAATGGTTTCTACGTTTGTTGTTATCGTCTTTGTTCACACTTGAATCAACCTGGGAAGGTTACAACCTATTTCTTGTAGAAATATGAAAGAGAGCCGAATTCAGTTTATATTCAGTTGGTCGAAATGAAGCCTTCTTGTAAACCTGAATCGATTATGTTGTTCGTTTACTTGGTTTCGATGCAACAGCAAGTTCGGGTGGATTGATGGTTGTCACCAGGGCTGTAAATGAGACATATGTAAGTTACTTGAGTCTGGTTCAATTAAAGCTTTGCCAACACTCAATTTAAGTGGGTTCAATTCGAGCTCGAATTTTTAAAGAATCGAGGCTAGTTTTTTGATATCAGACTCGAAAAACTCACAAGCAATTCAAAAAAAATAATATATGATAGATGTTATTTGTGGAATTGTGGTTTATGAAAATGTTGTCAGTTTGTGTTTGAAGTTTTGAAATTACTTGTATTAATTAAGTTTAAATTATAGTAATTCTATTTTCATTTTTTCAAAAAAAAAATGTAGCTCATACATTTGTATTATAATGTGTTGTTGGAGGTTTTCCTAGCCTTAAGGTTCATGTTAGAGGTTGAATAGAGCCTCTCGATAAGTATGAGAATGCTTTGATTCGAGCTCCAATTTTTAATTGCAAGTTCGATTCGAACTTTACGGTCTTGAGCTTGTGAGCTTTCGAATCAAGTTGAGTTCAACTTTAAGCCTTTTAAATTCGAGTTAAAGCTCAACAATGCTCAGACTCAACTCGTCTCATACTTGTCACATGTGGACAGTCGATATACCGCCCTGACTACGACAGGTTCTGTCCTGCTCAACCCTTAGCTCTTCTAAGTTCCATTCTGCTTTGGGGGATTTCTGTTAGTACGGTTAACAAAAGGATCGGCCAATATGGGAATCGGGGGTGGCAATGATTTCATTTCTTCAAAAGAAACGGTAAAACCTTAATTCATTTTCCTGGCTATGGAGATGATTTATCAAGACAGAAATTGAAGTAGAGCAGATAATGTTTGAGTGTTTACTTGGATTCTATCAAATATCCTATTAGTACCTGTAAACCAGCATCAAGGAGTGGAACAAAGGCTCATCTCTGCATTCCTGGAATGAAGGAGCTGAGAAAACCCAAAATCTTGCGAAGAAAATCAGCAGGTTCTCCGGGAAAAGCATCGAGTCTTTGAGCAGCAGCAAGCCTTTCTTTCAGGGCCTTGATCTCTCTCTTAAGCTGCAAAAGATGGTAAGCTCAGCAGTTGCATACAATATATAGAGCATATTTGACTTCTATCCCTTTTTGTTCTTTCTTTCCCTTATTTCTCTAGTTGAAACCAACAACATTATAATGAAAATCGTTACCATCTGAACAGCAGATCCGAGCTCCTCCACAGCTTTTTTCAATGAAGATATGGTTTGTTCAACAACATCTTGATAGTTTGATTCCAAGTCTTCTGTTGAATCAAGATCCACAAATAGTCCTGCCTGAATGAATAATTCCTCAAGTAACTTTATATCTTCAGCATTAAGTCTCTCACTCATCTAAACAAGAACAAACCATGTTAGGAAGTGACACGAATGTTTCATCCACATGATGTCCGATCATAAGACTAACTTTTTCTAGAATTTTCTCGAATGTCTCGTCTCTGGTACCAGAAAAAGCTTCATTCTTCTTATCAGCACATTTCTCTTCGTTAACCTTGACAAGTGGTGATGTCTTTATATGCCTTGCCCTGCCATGAAAATTACAACCCCCCCCAAAAAAAACATCAAGTAATAGGAAAATATTAAAAGTTTTCTCTTCTAGAAGGAGAATATTAGGCCTAAATGCATAACCTTGCGCCAAAACGAAGAGTGGACAGGCTTTCTGATGCATTTGAAGGACTAGGTGAGCAACAACAAAGCAGTGCAGTGCGGGAGTTCCCGCCCTGCAAATTTAATACGGAATTGAAAACCAACTGATCATGAAACTGATTTGATGACATTACATTGAGATGGAATTAGGATTTAGTGAACTTACAAGAGCATCTTGCAGGAGTCGAGTGAGCTTGGAATCACGATAAGGAATGTGGTTTGCTTTGGCTGGTGAACCGCCGGTCAGAGCATTGATCACATTCCCTAATGCCGAAAGGGATTTATTGATTGTTTTAGCTTCTTCGAGTAATCTTCCTTCAGCCCCGGTTTTCTCTACTTTCTCTGACCCCGCCAGGTCCACAAGAACTAACTTCCCAGATTTCACCCTGATCACATTGTGAAATTTATAGATCAACTCACTTGAAGCCTTGAACATAGTCAAGGGATATGCTATACCTCTTTTCTGAAAGTGATTGTTGGTTGAGTGTGAACATGTAAACACAATGACTCCTGCTGCTTGCCATGTTCATTTCTGTTAACGTTTAAATTACAAAACAAATTCTAAACAAAACTTTTACCAAATAAAAATGACGATTGGATTTTTCACTCAAGTTTCATTTTTCTATGATTAAGAAATTAATGGAAAACATAAAAGCAGAAAACACAGAAGGATACGGGTCTCTCCAATTGCTCTGTTAGCTATCCCACTCTAAATTTCAAGGCCAATATTAGAAACTATATCCTATGAACAATAAGGAAGATCAAGTTCTAACTAGTCTTAATCTTACAGATATGCTTTGCAATGCTTCGGCTGGGTCCAAAAGATAGATCTGGGAACAACATCAAGGAAAAAACAGAGGATTTAGTAAGGAAAAAAGACATATAACAATATTCTAAGTGAGACAACTATAGTTTCAATATAAATAATGTTAATTGTTAAACATTTTTTATTTGATTTAGGGGAAAGGAAATTCGGCACTTAAGTCGTATAAGCTGTACACAAGATTGAGTTTGTTCAAAATAACAGTACTAATGCACCAGGCCAAAACATGATTACTGCAAAAAGAATTAAATGGAGAGCTTGAAGAATCAATGCATTATGTATGACATTTGTATGTTTACATGGAAAGGGTTTCTGCTAAAGGCAGTGTATATGCCCAATGGAAAAAAGGAAACTCAATAAAATCCTATGGCGTATATCCCGACGAACTTGAGAGTCTGAAGTAACATATTCATGAACAGGTTCAAAATAATCTCAACTAGAAAGGGTAAGCCTAGAAAAAAAATAGAAGATGCTACTCTAATATAATGCCAAGACTAAAGGAGAGAGTCATTTCTGCAAGAAATAGCTAACCTCTGTTGCTCCAGATAACAATATTCCCTGTGTTTTGCTCTCCTTAATCTGGATATTGTCCTTTGATAAATCAAAAAGGTCCCTAACGATAAGAAATGCAAGTGCGTTTAACATCAATATTAAAACAGCTAGAAAAAACGTCTCTTATAGCATTTCATTAGCCTAAGCTTTTGAACGGAAAGGCCAATCAGAAATTTAACTAGAGAATCAAAACTCTCAATCCAACAACAAACGGAATTTAAGGTGATACATACCGAACCTTCTCCATATAGATCTCCACCTATAAACAAGAATAAAAATTTTCAAGAATTATACAGCATTTAATAGTCAAACTGCAAGTAACATAGTGCTCTAAACACATATGATAATGTTTCCATACCATTGACAACTTGATAGTGTACTTGGTTGAATCAGCAGAAGTTTTGATACATGCAAACAATCCATCCACCACTCTTGGAAGTATCCCTTTCTTCTTTTCATCAGATTCCAAGATGTTTGGCCCCTGATCCAATGAGGTATATATCATCATCAACGAAGTCAAATTGATTTATAAGATCTAACAGGGCTACATTTATGCATTCATCAGCAGACCTCCATACTGTATGTCTTCCCTGCCCCGGTCTGTCATCAAAAGAAAATGACTCAATGAAATAGGACTAAATGTATTCAAAATAAGTTAAGCAATCAATCAAAAAGGTAGGGCAATGTGTTGCATTAGCAGTGTGACTGCGATTTACCATTTACTAACAATGAACGTGAAATGGAAATCTAAACCAACATAGTCCTTTAGCCTAATGCATAGACAAGATTCGGAGCATATTTCTCACCAATAAGTTCTTTATCATCTTCAACAACTTAATCAATCATACTATGAACAAATCCTTAACCGCAGCATTTAGTAAATAGAGAGATCATTCAAGTACTGGAAATTCTGGAATCTACTAATAACACAAATAAGCAAGATATCTTACCTGTCCATAAGCAATGATTGTTCCATTTATAGAATTGACAGCATCTGTTTTCAGAGGAAAGAAAATGAAATGCATAAAACAGTTGATGAAGTCATAAAAATGAGAAAAATCAATCAATAAACAGTTTTCTTATCTTACCTCGAACAATCGGAAGAACAAGAAACTCATAGACATCAGCTTGCTTAGATTCCTCATAAAAAACCTTATCAAAGCTAAACGCAAAACCTTCTTCCTTCTCATCCTATCACATTCAATCTCAAATTACTGAACCGATCAGCTTTTAGAGCTTCTTTATCAATTTTTTTGAAAAAGTAAATAGAAAAAGGCACAGGAAATTGGAGTTAAAAACAAACTTAAGCGAAATTCAAACCTTGATAATGAAGTTTTCGTTGTCAAAGCTTTGAATACAGATGTTATCGCCGAGATCTCTTTTCTCCTTTGAGCTCAAAGGCCGGAAGCGTACGCAGACAGTTACGTTCGACATTTCTACTTGAAAATTGATTCAAATCTGCAACAGAACTAATCAATTGAAAGCTTTTAAAAGAATCAGTTAATGGAAATGAAATAGATCTGTTTGGAGTTTTCCAAATTTCTGAGAATCAGTTGAAGATTTTAAAAGTTGATTCACAGTTTCTTTTCCAAAAATCCAAACAGTATTTTGAATTCCGTGCAAACTCTAAGATTAATCGTAAAAAATTAAGTATAACGCTAATAACTGGAGGAACTTGTATGAAACTTCTGTTTGGATATAGAGAGGGACTGAGCTCTGAGAGAGAAACGAACCGATCTATTTTTTAGCTGAGATGAGACTGAGAGAAGCAAACTTCTCTTCGCTTTTATAGTAAGTGAAGTGAAGGCGGGAAAGAAAAGGTTGGATTATATTTTAAAGGATTAATACCAAAATAAGCGTATAAATTATCACATTTTTCTTAACTATTTTTTTTTGCTTATTTTAGTTTCTTAAACTATTTTATTTTTTAAGTGTTTAAATTATTTTTTGCCCTTATGTTTTCAAATTATTATTTTTTTTGTCAAAGTAAGTGCCCAAACTATCAATTTTTTTAGTAAATTAAGTGCCTCAGATTGACTTTAAAATGACAAAGAATGATAGTTTGGGCACCTAAAAAGAGAAAAAAAAAGTTTAGGCACCTAAAAAAAACGAGATAGTTTAGTTTAGACACTTAAAAAAATATGATAGTTTGGGCACTTATTTTAACATTAAGCCTATTTTAAATGAAATTTTAACTCATTTTTCTCCAAGTGGATTAATTTATACTTAGATTATATTGCAAATTTATGATTTTAATATTATTTTGAATACATATTAAATATCTATTAAAAAATACATATTAAATATATCGGTATGACAGTAAAATAGTAAACTTAAAAGTGGATACAAATGACATGATTAAAAGAGCTTCTTGGATTTCAGCAAATAAACTCAAGAATGTTAACCCAACAAAAAACATGAAAATCTCGATATAAACATCATTTGATACCTCCAAAAGCTTTCAACAAGACGTGGAAATGTGCTAAACAAACCATATAAAAATGCATTATAGTTAAGGCCCAAACGGTAACACAATTAAGACAAGATTTCTTATTGTATTTTCTTAGCCAAGCTGTAATGCAATCCGGGACGAAGCTATTTATGTAATAAGAGGGGTTGCGACCTCAAATTTTTTTGGTACAATAATAGTTTAATTCATTATTTGTTTTAATATTTGTAAAATAACGACTTTATTAGGGTACCACCAATCCGAACCCTCCGAGAACTTAGCCAAACAATTTATTAGAGTGAGCAAAAATCGACTCAAAAAATAATTTTTTTAAATTTTAAGTTATTCGAGTCGATTTGTTTGAGTTATTTGAGTCAACTCGAGTAACTCGAAAAAATTTTGAGTTCAAGTTGAGTTGAAATTTGCTCAACTCGAAAAACCGAATTTTGCAGTTTTACGATTTAGTCCCTGATTTCATTTTTCTTCAATTCCTCCTTCATTTTAAGTTCATTTTGACCAAATTTGAACCACATATTCCTAAACCAATGTAGAATACTTATTTAGCTTCAATTTATTTTTTTGAAAATAAATTTTATATTTTTTTAATTGAGCGCCTTAATTTGTATGGTTTTCTCATTTCTTCAATCTCTCCTTTGCTTTAAGTCAATTTTTGACCAAGTTTAAACCACATGATCCTAAACTACTGTAAAATACTTATTTAGCTTTAATTCTATTTTTTAAATTAAATTTTCTACTTTTGTAATTTAGCCCCTCAACTTTGAATGATTTTCTATTTCTTCAATTCCTCTTTCTTTTTAAGTCTATTTTTGACCAAAATTAAACCACATAATTCACTAACACTATAAAATATCTATATAATTTTTAACAATTTTTTTTACAATTTAGTATTTTAACTTTACATTTTATTCAATTTGATCATTCAACTAAATTTTTTTGTAAACTTTTTTCTTCACATAAATTCATTGACTCGTTTATACTCCCATCAATACTTTATCGCTAAAAATTTCTTATTTAAAAATAACATTATCTTTTTTTATTAAATAACATTACAAATCTTACTTGTACATGTGAAAAATAATATGAAGAAATATATATGCATATCTTATATGATTAGAGAAAGTCGTTTAAAATAGAATCAAATCGTACTATAACATGATAAATAATTACAATTAAATTTGTATAGAACTCGAAAACTCGAGTCGAAATTCATAAATTTGACTCGAATCGAAAAAATTTCAAATTAAATTTGAGTTGTAAAATATGACGCGTCAACTCGAATAACTCAAAATTTTTTGACTCGACTCGGTCGAACTCTCAACCATACAATCCATAGCAAGTTCTCGACAACCACCACTTTCCTCAGCTTCCTAAACGCCTCCGCCGCCCGTCTCCCAAAATTCAGAGGTCTCCATGTTGATGCAATATGCTTCCTCTTCCGCCAAATTTGACTCTTCGTCTACCAACTCCTCGATCTCCAGCCGCAATCTCAACACCTTCCGGTCCTTATAACAATCCCTCGCCGCCATGCGAAAAGCACAACAAACGGTTTTGTCTACCGTGGAACGGTGAACCGGGATTTGCATTGAGTCAAATACGCCCCATACGTCGGTGTTGTTCTAGTCTCTGGTTCCGACATCGTTTAATAACTGTTAGAGGCATAGACAGAGCCCTATATACGGTGGTAGGGCGGAGCCGGGATCAAATATTGACAGGGATTAAAATGTTAAATTTTAGAAAATGCAAGGGCTTATTATTTATGTAAACTCAAAATTCATGAGACAAACTTAATTTGTCTAATATTTAAATTTATAAGGACATAAATTGTTATTGGACCAAAAAATTTGAGGATACATGTTTATTCTTTTTTAGTTCAACCTAAATGTGTAAATGAACAGAGCGTTCGACGAATTATTAGTGAATCGATTGTACATTAAGTTAAATAAATGAATATGAACAAATTTTTATGTTCGCTTAATAAACAAACGAACACGAATAAAAGTGTATTCCGTACATTTATGTTCACAAGCAAGCTCGTTTATAAGCTTGTTTAAAAGTGTATTCCCTTTTATTTTTTATTTTATTTTTTAAATATTGGTGAATGTATGGATTAAATTAAACATGTGGTGAACTTTTAAGTTCAAACTGAGCCCAATGAGCTTAAAGACTAGTGATGTAATTGCATCATTTTGCAAACATATAAATGAACATGTTAGCAGTCATATAAATGAACTTGTTTGCGAACATTATACGGATATATTACGAACGTTAAACAAACATGTTCGTCAACATTAAACAAACAAATATGAACACAATTATAAAAAATAAATAAATGAACACAAACATGATATTAAAAATTTAAGCGAACAAAACATAAACACTTTATTTGTTCAAACTCGGTTCATTTACATCCCTAGTTCAACTCCTAATTAATTATATATTTAATAAACTCTTATATTTTACGTGCACTAAATTATTATTAAACTAAAATTATTAAATAATTAAGTTTATAATAGGGCTGAGACCTCTTGAATCCTAAGGGAGCTCCAACCCTGATGGTGGGAGAGGCTCCTACACCACTACAAATTTATTTTACCCCTAAGACGATTATGTTTTGCCCCTTTAATCTTGACTTCGTCCTAAGTTACAGTGGTAGCTTGTAAGATTCCTCTTGAATTGTATTTCTCCCCATGCCTGACATCTTTCTTCCTCCTTCTTCGTCGTCTTCTTCTTGTTGTTATGAAAGATTTTGAGAGGTAATAAAAGCACATTATTAAATTGTGGCTGCAACACAACATAAAAGCTATATTGTAATGGTTTTCAAATTTACTGTAACACCACACCTACAACTACAATTTATAAACATAATTTATTTTGGAAACAAGTCTCGAGCGCAACCTCTGCAATCGTAACATAATACTACGAATGAAAGTTGCTTTAACGTTGATCTCGAGTATCCTCGATGGCTAGAAACTGTCTTCTGGTTCAAATTGACGTCCCAAGCTTTGCATGAAGTTAAGTAACAAATGGGAGCTGACGGCATATCATCTGCAAATATTTAGTCGTTGAAGCAATGTCGAAAGTTGGGAAATTAGAATAAAACTGTAGAGAAAACATGGGTTAGAAGAATATGTAGTGTTCGAAACTTCGAATACATGGATTTGAACTGATTTGCTCGGGAGTCAACTCGGTCAAACGAGTCGGCATATTACAAAAAAGAGTCAAACCAAGTATACAGATAAAATGGTCAAATATGCCACATGCCCACTGTTGAATTTTTTTTTACAAAACAGCTGATTTTAGACTCGGTAATACATTATTTAAGTTTGTATTATGGCTTAAATATACATTTGGTACTTGAACTAAGCACTTTCTCTTAAGTTGGTATTTGAAAATTTTTTACTCCCAAATTGGCACTTAAATTAGGCACATTCTCCTAAGTTGGTACCTAAAGAATTTTTGCTTTTAATTTAGTACCCAAACTTTAATTTCATTCACTATTTTAGTGCTTTTATTAACAGTTTTAGTCTCAAAATGTATACATTCATCAATTTGATCTTAATTCATTAGAATTTAAAAAATTTAACCCTTCATATTTAAAAACTACATTAGCTTAGCCAGTCTTTATGAAATTATCAAACTAATCGAGCCTATTGGATCAAAGCGACAATCAGATAATTGCATTCCACGATAAAACAACAAGTTATTGTTAAACTTTTATTATACCAAGAAAGTAATATAACATTTATGGGGAGAAGAACAAACAATTCAAGAGACTAACAAATAGTAAATTGATAGAATTTTTAAATATAGAGGGTTAAACTTATTGATTTGTTTCGAATTAAGACCAAATTGATAGAATGCATAAATTTTTGTACCAATTTGGGAGAAATTGTTTAATTCAAGTACCGACTTGAGAACAAAAATTCTCTAGGTGCCGACTTGGGAGATGGTGCCTAGTTTAGATATCAATTAGGGAGCAAAAATTCTTTAAGTACCAACTTGAGAGAAAGTATCTTGTTTAGATATAAATATATATTTAAGCCTTGTATTATTTATGTGGATCTAAGTTCTTTATTTAGATATTTAAATTTGACTCATATTCGTGAATATGTGTGTTTTTAAGAGGATTTAAATCTTGACAAATTTTTTTTATAAAGTATAGATTTGAATTCCGATCTCTTCTTGTGAACAGTGTTTTGCCATTGCACTCAATCATTGTTGATTGATCATCCAAATTTTAGTAAATTTAAATTCAAATTTATGTGGATTTGAATATTCGTCATTCAATTTAAAATTTTAAACTTAAAATTTTTGTAGATTCAGGTACATGGAAAATATGATATTTAATACGGAATTTAATTCTGATAAAAAATACAGACATTTATACTTAAATGGGTTGCAAATAAAAAATAGATTTAAATATTTAGACATATATAAATTCAAAAGGGTTATATTTTGACAAGCTGTGACCCTTCATATTTAAGTTATAAAATCTAGGGTAAAATTTACAAATGGCCACTAAATTTTGGTTAATTATTCAATTTGATAACTAAACTTTCAATTACTTTAATATTACTATTAAACTTTGCGATTTGCTTCAATTTAGCCACTAAGCTCTTAACGAGCATTAAGGAAGTAAGGTGACAGTTAACAAATTTTGTATAATAACATATTTAGTCATCTACATTTGCACATTCAAACAATTTAGTCTTAATTCAAAAAATAATAATAAATTTAACACTCAATATTTACACATTATTTCATTTTGGCCCTATTTTTAATTAAAAATAATTTAACCCTAAACCCTAAATTAAAAACACTAAATCTAAACCCCCAAATCCATAAACACAAAACCAAACATCTTGAATTCATAAACCCTAATCCTAAAACACAAAAAACTAAAGCCATAAACCCAAAACCCCAAAAAAATATTATGAATATGAATAGCTTGTGACCATGGTCGAGCTTTTCTCTTAATTAGTATTAAAAATTGTGTAACTCAAATTCGAATTTAAGCTAGAGCACAAACAACCGTTGAAAACGAACTCAATTTTTCTATTTAGTAAATGAGCTTAACCAAATGAGCTCGCGTAGTTCAATTTCTATCTACAATCGATCTCTGGCTTTAAAAGTGAAGCTTGTTCAAGCTCTGGTGGAGGTTTAAGCTCAAAATTTGAAGTCGCTCAGGCTCCTTGTAGCTTGAACTTGATTAGTTTCCTCTGTAAAATATGATCATTTACTTAAAAAAAACTAAAGAATTAGGAATCGTTTGTTTGATGTATCCATCTCATTTGAAAGCATTAAAAAGTCTGGAATTGGAAGTTTCTATATGTTTTCAATCTTGTTTGCATTAAATCTTAAGGTGAAATACTGTTTTTTTCCTCCCAACACTTTGATCATTGTTGTTAATAGGTTCATAAGATTGTTGATTTATCTCCATTTCCGGATAGAGAAGCGATGTGGTATCTCGAAGTTCTGGAAGCTTACAAGTTGTTCTACCAGCCTCTCATTGAACAATTCATATGAACTCATGTATTATTCAGTTTTGTGTCTGCTAGAGTCACCCGAAAGGTTGATTGGATGAGAACTTGATTGAGTTTAGGGGTTTGGGGTTTATGGTTTTAGTGTTTAGTGTTTTAGGTTTAGGGTGTATGAGTTTGAAATTTTTGGTTATGTGTTTTTATGGATTTGGGGTTTTAGGCTTAGTGTTTTGAATTTAGGGTTTTAAGTTTAGGATTAAATTATTTTTAATTAAAAATAAGGCTAAATTGAAATAATGTGTAAATATTGAAGGTTAAATTTGTTATTATTTTTCAAATTAGGACTAAATTGTTTGAATGTACAAATGTGGAGGATTAAATGTGTTATTATACAAAGAAATCTAACTGTCACGTCACTTTCTTAACGTTGGTTAAGAGCTCAGTGGCCAAATTGAAGTAAATCACAAAGTTTAATGGTAACATTGAAGCAATTGAAAGTTTAGTTATCAAATTAAATAATTAACTAAAGTTTAGTGACAATTTCTGAACTTTACCCTAAAATTTAAAACCTAAATCCCTAGGTTTAACACCCAGAACCTAAACCTTAAACTCTAAACCTAAATTTTAACCATATACCTTAAATTCAACACACTACAACCTAAACTCTAAACTACAACATAAATCTCTAAACTGTAAAATTACAAGGCTTGCACAAACTTATGTATTAAATTATTTTATTTAAAAAATAAATAGATATCCGACATGCTATCATTCTTAATTTTATATTGTATTAAAAAAAACTCTCTCTAGAAAACAATAACAATAGAAAGAAGTAACTAGGACTTTCGCATAAAACAACTGTGTAAATAATAATAATAATAATAATAATAATAATAATAATATAATAATAATAATAATAATAATACGATTTTTTTGAATAGTCTAAAGGTGATTATAAAGTGGTATTTGTTCATACATATTCTTAACTCTTTGACAACGCACATACACATTGTAAACAAAGCGAATAGAACATATATTTCTACAGATAAATATCATTGTCTTTTTTACTAAAACACTTGTTGGGTTCATTATACGATTTATTTAAAGTGAAAAGGTAATTAAATTATAATGGAATAAGAAAAAGTAATACAAGCATTCAATGGTTTTTTTAAAATAATTGTCAAATTTTAACACATAAATATGGAGATGCAGCTTGGAAAACATCTTTACCTACAAAGGTTTTCTTCTTTCAGAATTAAAGATATAGTTTACTACATTAATGGATTGTTCTATTTCTGCAGTAACTGCTTTAATTTATGTTAGAACAGCAGCCATACTTAGGTCGTAAATGAATTAAGTTTGAACGAATAATATTTTGTTTATGTTTGTTTATTTATTTTTAAATGTATTTATGTTCGGTTTGTGTCGTTTAAATTTTTAATATAATGTTCGTTTGTTTATTTTTGAAGGTGCTCGTGTTCGTTTATTGAGCGTTCACAAATATATTTGTTTAACATTCATGAACATGTTCGGTTAACGTTCACGTACGTGTTCTTTTATGTGGATGCTAGCGGCTCTCGTTAAAATAGTGAAATTACACTATTAATCCTTAAGCTCTTTAGGCTTCACAGAATGAACTCTAAATTTTCTTATGTGTTAAATTTAGTTTCTACCTTCACCAACATTAAAAATGTAAGAAAAATAAAAGGAAAATCGGGTTAACGAGCATGTTTGTGAACATAAATAAACCAAACAAATCTATGTTCGTGTTTGTTCATTTATTAAACGAACATAAAAATTTTGTTCATACTCGTTCATTTAGAAATATAACGAATGTTATACAAATGGTTCACAAACAGTTCGTCGAATGTTCTGTTCATTAATAACCTAGGCATGCTTCCAAAATACAAATATCAGAAAGAACCTTTATGGAATTTCTACCATCCTGGGAAAGCATAATATTAGTTGAACTTGATGAAGAAATCTAATAGTACATCAGCTTGCAAAATTTCTTAGTTCACTGCTTTTGCAAATGAGAACTATTGATTTCGGCAATGGAAACTGATAGACCCACAGTGGACATGACAATGGAAAATCCTGCTATTTGTACAAAGGATAATGCCAATCATTTTCTTGAACATCACTGGTACTGCCATTCTCGACACTACTGTAATCTCCATACATTTCTGGCAACTATTTTATTTCCATTACAAAGCATGCAATCAATGAATTCCTAGTTCTATTTCTTCTTGAAACTTGATGGAACCAACAACCAGTTGGTCTAGTGAGTTTGATAATTTTGAATCAATTGAAGAGGTAAGCCTATTTATTTCTGGTTCTAAGAGCAGTAGTTCTAGCGGTCGACTCGCTTCTTTCAAATTGTTTCTCATTATTAAGAAAGGGTAACGAAGATAAAATACGAGCTTGTTTTATAGCAATAGTAATTAATCGTTGTTGTTTTAAGGTCAATCTATTTACTTGCCTAGACCAGATCCTTTAAGCAAGGTCGGATTTGAGTCCTGGTATTGTGAATAGAACAAATTTGATTAGGAGGGTCACCCTATAACGAGCTTCTGTAATATTCAATCCGGATTAATCAACCAATAGATAGCGGTGGTTAAAAAAATGAAAAATTTTATCATTAGAGATTGTTTTGGTCCCCGTCCTTGTTAGTGACTTTCAAATTCTATGTTTCTTGGTAATTTTAGTCACTTTCTTTTGTTAGTCACATTACAATCTCTTTTGCTTTATTCTGTTTGATAGAAGGAAATCGCTATATACATAGTTTTACTAATTCTTATCCCCTTACCTTTATAACTTTTTTTGATTCCACTGTATATATGGATGGGAGGGTTACTATTAATAGGGACCTAATAAATATTCAAACTAGAAAGGACTAAAATTATCCTTAGACAAAAAAATTAGGGGCACGAGCCCTTCCCATGTCCTTAATAGCTCTATCCTCGTTGTAAGTTAAATTATCTAAAAATTTGATAATTTATGCATCATACGTCCTCAAACTATGATTATTATTCTAAATAGTTTCTTAAACTTTTAAATATTCTAATTTCATCTCCAAACAATGACACTCATTTTAAATTGGTCCCCAAAATTTTGAATGTTCTATTTTCATTCCCAAACTATGACCCTCGTTCTAAATTGGTATCCAAACTTTTTGAATGTTTCAATTTCATCCTCAAATTATCGTTCATATCACATCATATTATTACACAATACACATAAGTGTTTCATGACAATTAACAACCTTTATAATGGTTTTATTAACATAAGATATGATTAGCATATACTTATAATTTGAGGATAAAATTAGAATGTTCAAAAAGTTTGAGGACCAATTTAGAAGGAGAGTCATAGTTTGAGTATGAAACTGGAATGCTCAAAAGTTTAGGGACCAATTTAGAATTAAGGTCATATTTTGAGGATGAAATTAGAATGTTTAAAAGTTTGAGGATCAATTTAAAATGGAGATCATAGTTTGGGAATGTGTGGTGCAATTAACTCTGATAATTTAGTATTCAATATCTATTCTAGTATTTTTTATGGTTAAGATATACCTTCGGTCCCTGTACTTTAGCAAAGTTTGAGATTTAATTCGTACTGACTTGCTTTTGAACTCGGTATTAATGACAAAATTTGACGCAAAATACTAATCCTGTCAAATTTTATTCAAATGCAGGGACTATAGGCAGAATTTGACCCATTTTATTTCCTTTTCACATGATAAGAAACTCACACCATATTATGTTTTTTTTTTCATTTTGGTACATCCATTTTTATGTTTAATTTATTTTTCAATTAAAGCTTTCTCATTCATGTTGTTTGGCATTATAAGTATAGCTGTACAGGGTTTTCTTGTCTAGTGTCTATAGACATAGTTTAATGTTAAGGAACACACACATATATAATTAATATTTTTTAAAAACAATAATTGACAGTTAATGCAGTAGTTTTACTTAATTTATAAAATTAATTCATTACGAGAAGAGAGAGAAAGAGGATTAGGGTTGAGAAACTTAGAATCATTTCCAGTCACTAAAATACAAAAAGATGAAAACAAATGAGGAAAAACAACAAAGAAAATTATTGGGGAAAATATATAGGATTAGAATCTTTTCTGAAATAAAATAAACATTAGAGGGTATAATGTATAAATAAAACATGAATTTATAGTTCACCTATATGGGGACTTTAGACCCTTCTACAATGCATGTGAAAAGGGACACATTAATAAAAGAAATTCAACAAATGAAAAAAAAAACAAACCCTAAATATTATAAAACTATCCCTAAGCATAATTGACATGAATATTATTTTTCTCACCACTTTTGTTTTTGTTAATAAGTTGATTTAGTGGTCCATCTGTAAAGTTGCACAGTGACCAAACATCCTCTTTGGTTCATTTTACATGCTTTTCAATTACAGTTATCCATATTTGTTATTTATCTATTTTGATTTATACCTTAAACCACCAATTTTGCATTCACACTTGATTCTAATCTGTTTTGAACATAAAAAATTATCATTATTTTGGTGTGTTCCATTCTATGTCTATTTTAGGTTTATAATTTATGATTTATATTCGGAGTTATGATTATTACACTCAACAACATCGTTTTGAAATTTGACTTAGAAATTTTTTTCTACAATGTATTTTATGATTATTGTATTGAACACTTGTTGTATTTAAAAACTATTATTATCAACTATTGTAGAGGCTCATTATGAGAGCAATTCTCCTAACTCGGTTTGCTTTATTCACAAAGTTAATATTTAAACCTCCGACCTTGCTTAAGAGATCTAGTGCCTCATCTCATTAGACCAATTCGTTGTTGGTGTTTAATGCTTAAATTATACTCATTTTCTTACATTTTGTACTTTAGGTTTTTGTCTCACTTTAATACTTGACTACCATTTTCTTTTAAATTTATCTCAAAATTTAAAAAGTTGCAAGCAAGTCGAAAATAATTTAGATCTCAAATTGAGGAAATAAGTATAGTTCATCATGAATCAAAACTAACATTAAATACTTTTTGAAAACAATATTTATATTAAGTGACGGAACTCATTTGAAGATTTTAAATAATAAATATATTTTTAAAGGATTAAAGAATAATTTTATTATAATCTTTTTTTTGAAGACGATATCCTCACTCAATGTTGGTTTTAAACAAGTGCAATAGAAGCAACCACGCTGTATTTTTGAAAGAAAAAAAGGTCTTAATTGAGCCAAGTTAGATGTTTACGATGGAAAAACAAAAGAATAACTAAGGATGGGGAATTAGGGATAAACAAAATTCAACTGGAAAAAATTAAAAAAACTCGACTTGACTCGAATTGAACTTTTATAAATTCAACTCAAAAAAATTCAAATAAATTTTGAGTTATATTATGGGAGTTCGAATAACTCGAATTTTTTAGTAAATATTAGATCAGTTTATAAGTTCGAGTCAAGCCCTCCACTCTGTCTGATATATTATGTATATCACATGTGAAAAATATGAAGAACTATATATGCATATCATATATGAATATAGAAAGTTAGGGTTATAAACAAACCAAACGTTTAGCAAACCGTTCGTGAACCGTTCTGCGGGAAGTTCGTTGATGTTTATTTATTAAACGAATGAACATGAACAAGATTTTCTGTTCGTTTAATTAAATGAACGAACACGAACAAAAAACTTTCTCGTTCATATATGTTCGTGAACGTTTGGTAAACCGTTCGTTTAAATTTATTCACATATGTGCATATATATTTATTATTTTTTATAACAAAAAGTATTATATTTAAAATATTTAAAACATATATTAAAAATATGAAATAAAAAGAAAAAAATTAAACAATACTCAATGTTCATTCGCGTTCGTATATTATTTTAACAAATGTACACAAACAAGAAATTATATTCGTTTAGTTGTTCGTATTCGTTCATTTGTTTGGTTAAAATTAAACAAACGAATGTAACATACCCTTGTTCATGTTCGTTCGATTCGTTTACAGGCCTATAGAAAGTCGTTAAAATTGGAATCAACCCAAATCAAAAAAATTTCAAATAAAGTTTTAGTCCTAAAATAGGACTTATAAACTCAACTAACCTGAATTTTTTTACTTGACTCGATCCGGTCGAACGCTTAGCTCTAGTTATGAATTGGTTGTCAAGAACATGAAAAAAAAAACAAAATATTGGTGTACTTCATAAATTTTGATTTATATTATACTATTTTTACTTAAAAGTTAGTCTATCACGCACACAATAAACATAAAAACATTCAAAATAAATTAACTTCGGCACAGTTTAATAAATTATATAAAACTTTCTAAATCTTTAAACCACCTTAACCTCACTAACTATCATTTAGTTCCTCCCTTTGTTTATATTGCATGATTCGAAAGAAACCAATATAATTAAAAACTTTAATTCGATTTCTACGTTCTGCTGCCATCTAAAAGACAATCAAAACCCCACCAACATATCAACTTTATTTATTATCATATTTTTCACCTTGGGATTCGAACGTGAACATCGTACTAAATTCACGGACCGTGAGTATCCTCTATGCACAAATGATTTGGATTTGAACTTTCAAGTCACATTAATACAGTGGAAAAAAGAAATAATCATTGTAGTAAGGGTAAATGTTTTGGTTCAAAACAATTTTTTATGATATCTTGGTGTGTGTTTTTTTCAACTTTGGCTTCTGATGTTCCGGTAAAAAATAAAACTTAATATAAAAATAGTATTTAAATTATATATTTTTATGAAATTTGGGTCTTTAATCTATTCTTTTTGATAAAATAAGTTTTTAACATTTTATTTCGTCAATTTTAATTGTATGGTAGTTAATTGTTGTTAAAAAGTCGTTAACCAATTAAAACATGACATATGACATGTTTCTTTTATTTTTTTAAAATTAAAAACATAAAACATTTTTTACCTAAAATTTTTAATTTTTAAGAAAATTTTGAAAATTTTCAACTTTTACAAAACAGCCCCTAAATCTCTAAAATTTTCTAAACTCTAAACCCCAAATTTCTGCCACTTCCACCACCGGTCGCCGCCCACAAAATCAACCCTTTGGTCGCCAGATCTAGACGATCATTTCTCCAACATAGCGTCACCAGAAAATGCTGAACAACGTGCCAGTCGAACGTCAAACGAAGAACGCGAAATCGACATTCGGCTCGCATATCGTTCGTCGTTTTGCAACAATACCATATTGAGGGAAATGACTGGCTAGGTAGGACAACCAAAGGTGTGTTCTCAAGGATAGCGATCGGCAGTGATTTGGGGTTTGAAATTTTTTAGGGATTTGTGAACTGCTTTGTAAAATTTAGGGAATTTCAAAAAAAATTAGGATTTTTATCAAAAAATTTAAAATTGTTGCCAAGGGTCAATCATTGATTAGATAATAGATTTTTTGTAAACACCCCTTAACGACCAGACACTTAAAATTGTGATGGTATAAACGTTAAACACTGATTTTTACCAAAAAAATAATTTAAGCAACTATAATTCACAAAGAATATAGCTTAGACACTTATTTATATATTAAGCTAAAAAATAATTAGAAAAAGGAAAAAAAAAGTTTTACATTATCCTTTCCAAAGCTGTTCATATGGCAGCCTTTAGTTTTAGTACTTCACTTCTCGTAACTGATCATAGTCTCCTTTGAACTTCTGTTGAGAAGAAAATGCATGAACCCGAACTTTCCTGATAATCTTGATTCTTGAATATTCAATGGTTCGTTGAGTGGTTCACATAACTTTAATGTAGTCGGCAACCAAACTATATTATATATCTTGAATGTTTGATATGATCGATTTTCAAATTATTATCGATTAAGTTATTGGTACAATGATAAAGACTTAATGCGTAAAATTTTATTTTAAAAAATACTTAGATTTATTGAGTTATCTTGAGAGGAAAATTCTAAATTATACACTTATGGAACAGTCGAACGGATTGGATCGGATCCGTGACATGCATTACATACCCTTAAAGGGAAAAAAATGGAATAAAGTTTAATTTTATTTGAAAATTACATGATTCTAGTGAAACCAACAGTAATTTTTCTAAAACAGTTGATGGTAAATTGGCCTAAGAAATGAACAAACTGCAGCACTAGAAAGGAATTGGAGAGGGAATTAGTAGCAAATTAAGCGGTTTCAGGGAACAACCTGAAGGCAAAAAAAGGCTTCATATAATATGAAAGTGGAAATTAAAGAGAAATTACAAATTACAGTGGGATTATGGGATGGAAAAACCACAGTAAAATTTCAATTCACTATCGCATCTTCTTGAATCCTACCTAGCAGCTGGTTTACTGCGGTTGCAATGTCATCCACTGAAGTCAGCTTACAATCATCTTCTACCTGCAATTTTCCAACCAATTATAGTAAATTATACTACAAATCTAAATACCATTCATATATATATATGAATGTATATTTATATGTATATGTATACAAACCTTGACACTGAGAGAATAGAGTACAGTTTGATCAACTGTAGTGACATTGAGATGGAGGATATTGAGACGCATACTGTTCAACCCTGAAACCAGTTTCAAGAGCTGTGCCGGTCCCTTTTTCGATCTTATTCTGAGATTTGCATGGCTCTCCACCATGGTGACTTCGATGTCGGCTACGGCGGATTGATTCTCGGCCATCGATTCGTTCATCGGGATCAAATTATTATCTCCCTGAGTCGAGTACTGTGGGAACGTGAAGAACTCTGCAAAAGGTGATGAACAGCCGCTACTAGTACTTCCATATTCTGATCTTTCCTTCACCTCTTTCTTAGCACTCAGCAGCTGAACACACTGCTCAAGCTCCTTCACAAAATTGATGGCTCCTCCAATTATTGACGCTTGATCACCCTTATCAAAACAAAAAAAAACTTATGATTGTCATATATATATATTATAAGGGACGAACACATAATTTTATATTAGATAACGAAAATTATTTTTTAATAAAAAATACATAAAAATTTATAATTTTTAAAAATTATATACAAATTTTAAATTTTCAGCGAATACGGCTCCCCTAGCCCCTCAGTTCATTGCTACATATTATGATTTAGCTTGGTAGTTGAGAGAAAAAAGAAGAAGAAAGAGAAATACCCTTTGAACATAAGATTCAGGCATGAGAGAACGAAGAACAGAAAGATATTCATTCATTTGCCTTCTCCTATTGCGTTCAACAGCAATGTGAGTCATCCTTTGATTCTCAATCTCCTCCTTGTTTTTACGAGTTTTTAGCCGACGTCTCTTGGGACGAGTCGAAGCCGTTTCGGCCGCTGTCGAGACAGCTTCGACGCATGAGTATGATCCAGTAACATTGTTAGTAGCTTCACTGAAATGGGGTGGTGGAGCCATTGAAGTTGGTGAAGAAGAAGAAACCCAATAATCTCCATTAACAAAACTATTATTAGCGTCATCGGAAATCTGATTGTTCTGAGCGAAATGCTTGTCTTCATCGTCTTCATAGCTCAAATTCCCTCCTAACAAGCTGTACAGATCTTTGCTGCTGTAACCAAACAAATCTTGCTGGAAAACTACAGCTTCTAGTGCCATTTTCTTTTCTCTGCTGCTTTCTCTTTCACAGCAAAGCTGAAAAGAAAGGTTTTATTATTATTTGTTTAAATAAGATACCCAAAGACCAAAACAAGAACAAAAAAACAAAAAGAGTTGGAGGAGATGTTTGCCTTGAGGGTTTCAACTTTGGGTTGCAGAAATGAGCTTTTTAAAGGCATTTGATGAACCCCAAAACTAATAAAATAAAAAATTATGACATTTATTGGAGGGGTAAAACCATTTTTAGTCCTTGAATTAGTAACCCTTCTCAGCTTGGTCCTTAAAGTTTTTTCTGATCCATGTTATTCTCTGGACTTGGTAAATTTCTCACTTTTAATCATTTAATAACCAAAAATCTAAGTTCAAAGACTAATCTGGATTAAAAAATGTTTAAGGACCAAATTGAGAAAATACCAAATTTAAGGACTAAAGATTACTTTAGTCCTTCATTGAGAGAGAGAGAGAAAGCAAAGAAAAGGGTATAAAAATATAATTTTATTTTTTGAACTTATTCGTAGGTATTAACCCAACATGCTCTCGTCTTGTGAGCCACACTTGGCCTACTCACTGGTTTATTTATGTTAATGGAAATTAATTTTGCCTCCCCAAAAAAATCTTTTTGAGAATATGAAAAAGACATTTTGAAATTAATATTGAAAATGATGCGAGATATTTGCCAACTTTAATTAATTTGGATTCTTATAAAATTATTTATCTTGTATTTCTTTAATTTGATAGTGTCACGCCTGAGAAGAGGCGGGGTCATTAATCTCACATCGAAAAGGAAAAGGGAGGTATTGGGATATAAATACGGTGGCGCTGCACATCCTATCAGACATGTCTTTTGGGAAGATGGTAATGACCCCGTGACAAGTGATATCGGAGCGACCCTTTGACTGTCCGATTTCATGCCGAGCGCCCATGAGTGGGGTAGGTAGGGTGGACAACTGTGACAAGGTGGCCCATCACGAGAGTGGTAGCTCGTGACGAGGGCGTCGCGAGGTTGAGTGGGGGAGAATGTCACGCCTGAGAAGAGGCGGGGTCATTAATCCCACATCGGAAAGGAAAATGAAGGTCTTGGGATATAAATACGGTGGCATTGCACATCCTATCAGACATGTCTTTTGGAAAGAGGGTAATGGCCCCGTGACATCATGTATTTAATTACAATTTTATTTATTTTTTTAAGTGGAGAGAGTACGTTTCAAGAGAAAATATCAAAATTTAAACTTACATAAAATAACATAGTATATCTTAACCAATCGATCAATTAATAAATATTATAAGAATAATTCTTTTGATTGTTTTTCTTTTCTTTAAGAAAATTTATCAGCATTATTAAATAGTGACAAATATTAAAACTATACATGCATTTTGATAAAATGTAATTTTTTATACAATTGTTTATATAAACTTTTGATTTTATTTGATATTCACAAATCATTGATATCTTCATCAACATGTTACAATTTTACATTTATTTATTGAATGCAACAGTAATTATATTAATCTAATATAAAAATGATTAGATGTATAAATTTTTTAAAATGTGTATAACTGAATCAAGAATAAAATTTTATGTGTAATTAAATTAAAATTAAAATTTCATGTATATAATTACACTAAATTAAAGTTATATACCATTAGACATTTTACCAAATTCATGAATAAGTTTAATATTTATCTCTATCATATGCTAAGCTAATACTTCCAAATATGATATTAGAATTACAAAGCAAAGAAGGGGCACAAAGTGGCCAAATTAGTTGGCGCGTGGAATACACGCAATTAGAGAGATGCATGGAATTATAATGAAGGGTAAAATATACTACATGTCATATAATCATAAGTTTGATAATAAATGTCATTTTTTCTAAAATTACTAATTTTGTCATTCAATTAAAATTTTGTTATAAACAGATAGTCGGTCATTAAAATTGAATCGGACAATTTAGTATAATAATAATTTTAGTCTATAAAACTTATATATTCAATTAATTTAGTCTTAATTTGAAATAATTCAATAATTTTAATCTTCTATATTTAAAATTTTTCATTAGTAAAGTGATTGTGTCTACTAGCAATCAACGTTAATGTCAAAATGAGTCTGCTTCAGCTTCATTAATTTGTCAGTTTTTTAATAGTGAAGCGATTGTGTTTGTCGAGTTATTACATTTTTTGGTTATCATATGAACAACAACATGCAGTGCAACAAGTGGTCGAAAGGTATATTGTCGAAATTTTTAAATGTAACGACATAGTGAATTTTGTAACAAAATTTTAATTGATTGGTAAAATTGTTATTAAACTTATAATTGAATGACGTATCATGTATTTTACCCTACAATGAAACAACCAGCTCCTCGTCATTTGGTAATAATACTGTCGGACGTACGAGTTACATTGATTCAAGAGAATAATAATATAAAAGTAAAATTAAAAAGGCTGACATTTGCAGAGATTCTTGCCATGTTAAGAAAAAGGAGGGTTAGAAAAACAACAAACAACGGCTCAGATTTAGAAAAGAGTTCCTTGAAATAAAATTCTTTTCTCTTCTTCTAATTTTTTGGTTAAAGAGTTAGAAAGTTGGATGGCATTGTTCGTCAGACATGACATGTGAATTTAATAAGTAAAAATGGTTTTTCTTCACCACTATATGTTGGATCCGCATTTAATTGAGTCGAGTAATTTTTTTATTTAGTCGAGTTTATAAAATATAAGTCTAGTTGATTAAATTTTTGTTTAATTCTTATTTAAACGGTATTTTATAATTATATACGATATTTATATATATTTCTTCATATATTTTTATATGTGATATACATATATCAAATGAAGAAGAGAGACTCGACTCGAACTTGAAAATCGATCCACTAATTACCAAAAGTTTCGAGTTATTCGAAGTAGGAACCAAACTATTAATAGGTTGGTGCAGCCCCTCCCAAAATTTTTGGTATAAAAGCATTTTAAGTTGATTTGGGTTCAAATATTTATCAAATAAGGTCTTTATCACTCCCATTTTTTAGATAATAGACTCTTGCTCCTCTCAATGTTTGATCCTAGTTTCGTCTTCAATTCGAAAATTTATTTTATAACCCAAACTTTATTTAAATTTTTTTCCGAATATAATCAATATAAATTTATATAATTACAATTGGAATTAAACCAATTAGAAATTTTAACATTTAGTTAAATCGAAAAATTAAATTTTTTTCGAGTTAAATTTTACTTGCACTACCAATATCGGGATTTGAGAATTATTTCTTAACTAGTTGATTCCAATATTATTTCTCGAATATTTTTAGGGCGATTTTCACGTTTATAGGTGTCGGTTTCCTTTATATTATTGTCCATCTTTTTTTTCCAGAAAAATACTTCCTATTATAATTAGGCTTAAATATACATTTGATACATGAACTAGACACATTCTCCCATATTGATATCTGTATTATACACTTTTCCTAAAGAATTTTTGCTCCCAAGTTGGTACATGAACTAGACAGCTTATCCCAAATTGCTACCAAAACTTATCCATTCCATCAATTTGGTCTTAATTTGAAACAATTCAATAAATTTAACTTTCTATAATTAAAAATTCTTTCAATTTATTATGTTATTCACCTAAATTGTTTGTTCTTCTCTTAGAAATGTTATATTACTTTTTCGGTTTAATAAAAGTTTAAACATAACTTGTTGATAGAATCCAGTTGTTGCTTTGATCCGATGGACTCGCTTGATTTGGTATTCTCACAAAAATGATTAAATTGATGGAATTTTTAAATATAAAATGTTAAATTTATTGAATTATTTCAAAATATGACTAAATTGATTGAATGTATACGTTTTGGGGAAGAAAACTATTAATAAAAGTATTAAATTAGTGGATGGAATTAAAGTTTGGGTACCAACTTGGGAGGAAAAGTTCTTTAGGTACCAAGTTGGGAGAAAGTGTATAGTTCAAGTACTAACGTGGGAGAAAAAATTCTTTAAGTACCAACTTGGGAGAATGTATATAGTTTAAGTACCAAAGTTATATTTAAGCCTTATAATTATATGAAATCGATATTTAAAGAGATTGAATTTGACCCAAAATATTGAGAAAATTGCTTGAAATGTACATCTATAGGAACTGAGTTCATACAATCATTACATTTGCTTCCCAAATATTTAGAATGACAACAATATTTTAGAGAATTCAACTCCAATAAATGTTGGGTTCTCTCATAAATAGGAGTTATTCCAAGAAATAATGTTGGAGTATATATATTTGGAAATAATGACCAAAACCTCAAAATTGGAGTAGAGAAACGAGATTCATGGATCACTATTTGGTCAAATTATCAAAGATGTTATATCATTTCATTTTGCATGAGTTTATATTATGATATTTATCTTAAAATGTAATTATATTTCTACGCAATATAAAAAAAAACCATCCATGATAGATACAATCAGATTCAATAATTTGGATAAAACATAGCTTAAATAAAAATAAGAGTTATATTTTGATATACAAACTGTGCAAAAAAAAATTACACAACTCTTCTTATTTAAACTATAGAATCTAAAATCTAAACCTCTAACACTAAAACTCTATAACCTTCAATTTTAAACAGTACAACACAAACTCTTAAACCCTTAACCCTAAATTAAATACTTATATAAACTAAAAATTGCACATTAAATTTTTTCTAAAGATAAATGAATAATTCTTTTTTTGAACGACAAAAATGAATAATTCTATTAATTAACCTTAACTGAATTGAATTAAACATTAGTGAAAATGACCATGCAACAACAACAATTAATTTATTTAGAAATAAAAAAAAAGCATTTAGGATAAAGAATAAAGTCAATCTCAAACCAAAATTTTCAAGTGTTAGAGTTTAAGCCAGCTATGAAAGAATAATCCAAAAGATTTTATGAATGGAAAAGAGAAAAAATAAATCCAAAAAAATTGTTAGCCACGCGCATTAGAAATCATTTTTTTCCAATTAGTTTGTCAAGGTTTAATGGACTTATTTGGAATTTGAAAAATCTAAAAATGTCCTCTGGTCAAACTCTTTCATTATATTGATGACGACACAGGCTTTGCAATTGCAATTGCAATTGCAATTGCAACTTGTCATTTGTTTTTCTTTTAATTTATTCTCGAAGATGAACCAAAGTATTAAATTGAATCAAAATTTGATGAATATTTTAAAAGTATGTTTTAATTTAATTTAAGATAATTTATTTATGAAATTCATTCTTTAATCTTTAGATTTTGCGAAACATAAAAAATTAGTCTAATTCACCAAGTTAAAAAAAGTGTCGAGTGTAATGACAAAACACATTCACTCTCAAGAAGAGAACTCGAGTTCAAACTTTAGGGATGATTTGAAGGACAAAATTAGGATCGAACATTGAGAGGGCTAGAGTCTATTAAGCCTTTAAATCTAAAAATTGAGAGAGGTAAGAGTCTATTAAGCCTTTAAATCTAAAAATTGGGAGGGGCAAATTTTGTATTTCTCATTGACGCGACGCACTCTTTCTTTCTCCAATTAAGATTAGGGTTTTTTTTAATAAAGCACGAGTCAATGGTTAGGCACTATATAATAAAACATATCTTTTAAAAAATAGCTTAGCAATTTACATGTCAAGAATTAATCCGAATTAATCGTTTAAATCTCTAAAGGCAACAAAGTAACAGAGGATAATTATTTCATGCACAAGCGCTTTAGTTTTAGGGTTTAGGGATTTTGTTTAGGGTTTAAGGGTTTAATTGTAGTAGTTTTGAATTTAAGAGGTATTGATATAATTTTAGGTTTAGGCTTTAAAATTTAGGGTTTATAAGTTTAAACCTAAATCCCTAACTATATTACCCTAAAACCTAACCCTAAACATTCTAACCCAAAATCCTAAATTCTAACCATACACCCTAAATTATAAACTCATACACTAAAACCTTTAAACTTGAAACCTTAAACCCTAAAATTTAAACGTTTGTGAAAACAAAAAATGAGATAATAATTCATTAACAAAAGCTAGAGGCCGTTCAACCTCGCATGTTTACACCTTATAAATACTTGGAATCCAAATCCAGTCCTCTTCATATTATTTATGATTTTTTTTTTAACGGGTTATCAAATACAAAGTTAATCTGCAACGTAAAACTGATTTTTTTCTTCATTTATACCTAATTTCAATATGAAGCTTAGGGTTAAACCGTTTCAAATTTTTATTCAAAATATTATAAAATAAAACTCAATAAACAAAAAATTAGACCCAACTGGCTCTAGTTCGAGTGTTTTAAAAATATATTGTTGTTTAAGAGATACGTTGACAATTTCAGTGTTTAAAAAGATTACATCTTTCTAATTTGGATTAGCCTTTATTTTTAAGTTTAAGATTTTAAACAGTTTTGTCGTGAATACTAATTAATAATTAAAGCAATTAATTACTGATTAGATGCTAACAAAAAATCAAATTTGTTTTAACTAACAACACCTTGTGCCTTCGTGTATCCACTCAAATTGGTCAATTAAATTAAATACTTAATTAATGGATACCATTAGTAGATGCCTACTGCCACTCTCACTCGTATTTGGAGCTATCAATAAAACAAAGCTAGATTCCCCTCTTTGTTTTTCATTAATTTCAATGTCTAAATAATGACTTAACACAAAATTACAATTCAAACAGCCGCGTAATCTATTTATAAAAACATAGTTAATATATTATTTAGCATATGAATTTGATTTTAATATTCAAACTAAAAGAATTTAACGAGGGGTTTCAGTGAAAAAGATGATGTTATTTATCTTATGAGATTCGAATTTGAGTTGTTTTGTCAGCAAATTGTGTGTCTTATCAAAGAATTAAAAAATATATAAACATATAATATCTTATAGTTATTTGTTTCAAAAAAATTAATATTTATATTTTTTAAACTTGATTTCTATCATGCATTTTGTATACGAACTTGATTTTTATGACACATTCGGTTAATGACCAAAACTTCACTTCTATCACACATTTTGATACATTTAATTAATGACCTAAACTTGACTTCGAAAAAGTTTAATATAAACAAATGTTTACACGTGTTTTTCAAATTTAGGGGTTAGGGGTTTAGTTGAGGTTAAAAGTTTAGGGGTTTAAGTTGTAGGGTTTAGAATTTAATGTTAGTGTTTAGAATTTAGTGTTTAAGGTTTAGGGTTTAGGTTTTAGGGTATTAGGGTTAGGAATTTAGATTTTGTGTTTTATAAGGTAAAAATACATGCTTGTGTAAAATTAGTTTTACACAGCCTGTGTATCAAAGTTTTACCCTTTAAAGAATGATTTTCTTGAAAAATAGAATACGGTAAAAAAACGTGTTTGGCTGTAAAATTAAAAAATAATTTTTAGAAAATGAAAATAAAAACATATGAAAATTTGAAAAAGTAAAAAGATGTTTTCATTATTTTCATTGAAAATGTTTTAGGAAGGTGAAAAATATGAAAACAATAATTTTTTTTAATTTTAACTTCATTTTAACTCGGGTTCGAATCTTTCTAATGTCATTTTTAAAATTTTATTTATTTAGTCATATTTTTATTATTTTTAGTATTATTATTATTTTCTAACTATATTTTATTTTAATAATTTAATATATTTTCATTTTATTTAAAAAATTAAATATCGATCACTATTTTCATTTAAAAAAAAGTTTTTTTATCCCTATTAACCAATCATATTTTCTAATTTTTAGAGAACTGAAAATGAAAAATATTTTTTAAAAATGAAAATAGAAAATAAAAAAAATATTTACTAAAACCAAACGAACCCTAAGTAACTCATAAAATTTTAATTTTTATCTTGTAATCAAAATTATAATCCGTCATAATCTCTACAGCATGTGGTTCAAGCTCTCAGTTGACACCCTCCCGTCAACAATCTCTAGTAGGAGCAAAAATTTCCTTTCCCCTTCTCTCTAAGTAAAAAATGTTCGAAAAAATTTGTAATCCAAAAATATTTAAAAGATTTAATTTAATTTAATTTAATTTAATTATCATTAGATTAGATTCAAAATTATTTCCGTCTATGTTTAGAAAAGAATAATTAATTAACAAGTAACAGGAGACGGGGTAAGTAATATTTCCAGCAATAAGTGTTTCTTTATTTTTACCACATGAAATGACTCATCGTATTTTGTACAACATTCTGTAAAAACAGATAGCTTTTATAAATCATTATATTAAAATTCTTTTGGGTAGAAAATTTGCAGAATAGTCAGTACATTACTTGATAGAATCGAAGTGTATTGTAGTTTGCAAATTAACCCTAAAAGGTAAAAAAAAAAAAAAAAACTATCATGTCATTGCAAAATGACAATAATGTACTAACACAATTATTTTAACCGTCGATAAAAACAACCTTTGTATTTTATCTAATTATATTATATATTATTATTATTATCATTATTTTGTCATAAAGATTAAAATAAATAAATAAATATCGTTATATAGATCAATAAAATACAGAAAATTAATCAGTGAATTTGTTCCGGTGAATATCTTAAGAAATAAAAAAAATAAGGAATATTTTAAACCTTATTTTCAACTCACGAATTTCTCCTATTAAAGAACAAATAGGATGGAACTTAATATAATTAATTGTCTTTGGTATTAATTTATAGATCATTTTCTTGTCGTTATTACCAGACAATTCACGGACAAATTTCCAAAAATATATGTGTATGATTGAAACAAAACGAAGTAACATTAGTTATATATTACGCATAACCTCATACAATATATAATATTAGTCCATGCTGCCAAAACATGCCAAATATATACGTTCTTTAACTTTATAAAAGGTATAAATTAATCTTAACTTGATTAGATCGATATATTACGTTTAAAAAATATTTCAATGGGTCAACTTACTTTTGGTGTATCCGCAAGCTACCCGGTTGATATCATCCCTCTTCTCTTAGGTTATGAGTTCAATACTTATTAGGGCCGTAATTTTTCTCTTCCCCTAAATAGGAACCGTTTAGAAGAATATTTATGTATTAATTTTTTTAGTATCTTCGTGTTTGTTTTGTGGACCATATTCGGTATTTGTGATTATCCCTCTTAACAATATCATTATTGTATCTAACACTTATTACTTAGGAATGAAAAAGAATCCAAATCTGACTGGTTTTATCCAATTTTATGTCCAAACTATGACTCATATTTTAAATTGGTCCTCAAACATTTAAATGTTTCAATTTCATCCATAAACTATGATTCTCATTCTAAATTGATTCTTAAACTTTTGAAACTTTCAACTTCATCCCAAATTTATCATAGCTGTCAATGTTTGATCATAGTTCAATCTTTGCCAAAATTGATTCGATATCAATGAAATTTCAATCGACTGGTAATATACAAATTTATACATCACAATATAAACCCACACATTAAATACTAGAACTAAACAAGTAATTGAAGGGACAACTTTGCTAC
Source organism: Hibiscus mutabilis (assembly GCA_019671005.1). Lineage (NCBI taxonomy): Eukaryota > Viridiplantae > Streptophyta > Magnoliopsida > Malvales > Malvaceae > Hibiscus > Hibiscus mutabilis. The sequence goes on along the minus strand of CM033735.1, from coordinate 4,883,417 downwards.
AAAGGGAGAGGATCAAAGGAGGACAAAAATCACGTGACCATGTTCGTTTCGTTGTCCCTTTTTATGCCCCATCACTAAAAAATTAAATTCTAAGCCTTAACTTTAAATTATAAATCCTAAATTCTAAACCCTTAAAAATACACTCTACCCATAATTTCTAAACCTTAACTCTAAACCCTAACCCTAAACCTAAACCTAATCTTTTTAGTGTGGGGCATAGAAAGTAGCACCGAAAAGGAGATAAAATCTGGGAGGAAATAACTTTTTTCTTCAAAGTCAAAACTAAATATCTGCATCATCTACAACCCATATAGGCATAGCAACTAAACGAATTAAAACACCACACGACCATTCAAAGACTTTTTGGAACTTGGTATATTCATTTATGGAGTTAAAAGTTTCCTTTTGAATTAGGGTTTTGTGAGAGAGAAAGAGAAAGCTCATCAAATGCATGCACACCATGCCCCGTTCCGCAGGGAGTCGGCAAGATACATTAAAATCACTGGGGGCCATTGCCGCCCCAAATGTCGAAGCTCTTAGCCCTCTGGTCATATCTTAGGGTTTGAACAAATGCCACTCCATTCATTTGGTTCCATGAATATATATATATATATAGATAGATTTTTATAACCGGCGACTTTGTCAGTATCCGGTCAAGGTAAAGATTTTTCAAAAGGGATAGATTTTGTTGTTACCGACGGGCTGGAAACACTAATCTCAACCCCTCCAACTTCTACTGCTCTCTGGTTTTAGGGTTCCTTCTGTATAACAGCTCATAGTAGTGTAAATCATGTATACACGGTTTTACCTAACTATATCTATCAACCTATATATACATAAATTCTATGATGATTCTCTAAAAAGTCTATACAATATTATTTAATTCCCTAGAAGCTATGATCTGTTCCAAAATTTCAGCATGTAGTGTTTATGTTGAAAAGTGATACAAACCAGAGGTATATAGCTGGAATTTTTATTTATTTATTTATTTATCTGGAATTTACATTTTTTGTAAAAAAAAATTATCAGTAACATGCATGCCATATGGATTAGTACTGTTTGCATGTATGACAGGTAGTTGAATTAAACCAAAAAAAAACAATGTTTAGATAAGGGGAGAACTTTTTAGTGATATGATCCCTATAAAGATGATCACTTTTTGCATTATTAGCAGTGACCAACACCATTGCACTTTATGTCAAATGACATTTTGATTATGGTGCCCCTTGAGATGACTTCTTATGGCATATATATATATAGAAGATGAGAATTATTCCATATAGCAAGTGGAATTAAAAAATAATGGCATGCGATGATTAAGGTTTAGGACATGCGACAGTATTTAAATATTGCTTGTAAAATTAAATTTTTCGCTTTCAATATATCGAATATTAACTCGATTAATATTCATAGCATATGCTCTTTGAGTGACACTTTTAAAAGAAAATTAGGGAAATAAATTAGGGTTTTCTTTTCTCTGACATGCTTGTTTTTTTAATGTTAAAAACATGCAAGATTTAAGCAAAGATCTAAGTCTGGTCATCTTAATTATACTTGTTTTGACATTAAATTTCTTTGTCTCCTCGGCCCATAAAAATGGTGACTTTTCCAGTACAATGTTTCTTCCCCTAATTACATAGTTTTCTTTCAAGAACTTGTGGGAACAGACCTAACAAAAGAATTAATTGAATCATTTCAAATGGCAGAAGTTTGAAACAATTTTCAAACATGAAAAAGCTGTCTGGTTAAATTCCAAAAGCAAACTTCATTGCGTCGGCTGCTCAATGTCCCCTCACACACATGGAAAGTTTTCTAACAACATTTTTACACATAAGAAACTGTTGCAAAACGCAGGTTTCCAACAAATGTTAATGATTATTACACAATGCAGTCCCCCCAGCTGTCTTGTAATAATATATGTGTATGTTATTATATTTTGTGTCTGGGGAAGGCTGGAGAGAAAGAGTATGGAGATAATATTGCTTTATCTTTACTCCATGTGAAAAACTAAAAGGGTATTTGGAAGATGGGAGAGAGATGAAGACCCATCCCTTTTAACCCTTTCTCCATGTGAAAAAGCACCACTCAAATCTGTGGGGTCTCAATGATTTGTAGTTTTATTCTCTCACCACTGCTTCATTTCTCTTCACCTGTGAACTTTACTCAAGCAGCTTATTTTAGACCTACACAGTTGATAAACTATATTATATACAAGGCATAATGTCAAAAAATATTCTTAACGTTTAACTGAATAATCATTTTAGCTTATATTCTTTTTTGAAGTAATTTAACTCTCAACATTTCGTTTTGAGTAAAAATAGCCCATCAGCGGATGGAAATTGTTAGTCAACTAACGATAAATGGCTTTAAATGACGTGACAAACCTACATGACGTACACACCGCAATAGCAGTGTCATATAGAAAAATATGATGAGTTTTCAAGTTGTTTATCGTCAGTTGATTAATAGTTTTCATCTGCATAAGTACCATTTTGACCCAAAATGAAACTTTGAGGGTTAAATTGCTTCAAAAAAAAGAGAGAAAATGGCCCAAAATGACTATTCAGTCAAACATTATGAGCATTTTTTTGACATTATGCCTATATAAAGAAGTGAAGGTAGACATTTTATATAAAGGGTTAGAATTGAATTATTAAAATTTGGAAGTTTAAGGTACAATTTTATTGTTTTATTAAATTGTATTTTTTTTAAAATTTGCAGGGACTAAAGAGAAATTATACCAATTGACGGGCACAAGGCTCTACCTCACAAAAACGAAAAATTATTAGATGGATCCGGTTCACCACGTCATACGTGGTCCTAGCCAATAAAGTTCATCTCATTTTTTTTCCCAAGATGGATCTTCACCTTTTTTCCTACATGTAAATAAAGAGTTAATAGTTATTTGGAAGTTACTTTAAGATAGATGGATCTATTTTATTGGGACCACACATGACGTAGTAAACCGAGTCCATCTAATAATTTCTCAATAAACACATATTAGCTAATAAAATTAAAACCACTTATCAAGAAAGAAAGAAAAATCAGCTTTAAATTCATATTTTCCCTTCATCAAGAATTGGGTCTTGGTTACAAATATTATTTGAATCCAACACTTTAAAATTCGAGGTGAATTGGAATAATTAAAATACGAATTATGTCGTTTGGTGGTGACATGTTGAAGAACGTACACTTTTACTTGGTGTATTGTGTATAGACATGTCTATGGATCACTCAAACTTCTTGACCGTTTGGTATATGTAGTTTGACAAATTTTGAATTATTTCTTCTCAATAGAATTGTCTTGGTTTAGGGGAAAAAAGCTAAAATGATCTCCACCCTGACTTTATCAATTAGTTATTTTACGTTAATTGCCCTCAAACATTTTTTGTTAAATTAAACATAGTCCCTCAAAAAAAATCGTCAAATTGACTCAAACACGATGGAACAATAACAAGATGTTAAATCGACGTCAAATATTGAGATGCATTTGACAAAAACTAAAAGTTAGAGATTCGAAAGGAATATAATAAAAAAATAGAGCTAAAATGACAAACTAATAAAATCGAGGGGGCATTCTTAAAAGAACCTATGAATTAATTAAGATAGTTGCATTGAAGTAAAATACCCACATATGTCTCAATTATAAATAGTTAAAAGGAAAACAAAGGAAATGAATATATGGTAAGAAAAGGGCAAAAAACATTGGCGACCAAAAGCAAAATCAAATCTATATAGGCAGTGCCCACAATCCTCACCTACCTACCAACCTACCCTACACATAATACCATTGCATCGATTCATTATTATTATTATGAAATTTTCAAAGTTTCATTCGCTTCAAATCAAATTCTTCTCAAGGCACTTTGGGCATTTTATATCACAATTACATGCGGACCAATAACTCATTCTTCTATGACATAATAATTAATCTCTATAGTTTCTCGACATGAGCCTAGGACGAAAAAAAACTCGACTCGACTTGAAAAAATTAAATTATTCGACTCGACTTGAGGTGAAAAAAATCGACTCGACTTGTAATGTCAAAAACCCGACTCGACTCAAAAAAATTCAAATAAAGTTTGAGTTATGAAATGGAAATTCAAATAACTCGAAATTTTTAGTAATTAGTTGACCAATTTCTATATTCGAGTCAAGTCTATCAATTCTGCATGGTATATGTATATCACATGTGAATATATATATATATATATATATATATATATATATATATATATATATATAGGGTTAGGATCCACTTACATTGTGTAAAACTCAATTACTTTTACACAGTTTTTGGACAGTTGGATGAGGATAATAAATGGCTCAGATTATTTCCTTATCTTTTTTTTCCAAGTGATAATCTTTACATTTTCTACTGTCAATCTCATACATCCATTTCACTCATTCAATGGCCATGGATTAGTGTAAAACTAGATGAGTTTTACACCATGTAACTTGATCTCATCCTATATATATATATATATATATATATATATATATTGTATATGCATATAGAAAACTGTTAAAATCAGAATCAATGTGTACTGTCCAGCCCTAAGTATATGCATATCGAAATATACATGTGCATCTCTACGTATATGTATATAGAAATATATATAAAGAAATATATATGTACAATTAAATTTGTACAGAAACTCGAAAATTCGACTCGAATTTATAAACTCGATTCGAAAAAAATTCAAATAAAGTTTAAATTCTAAAATAGGACTTATAAACTCAAATAACTCGAATTTTTTTGACTCGACTTGATCGAACGCCCAGCCCTACATGAGCCCACCATTAAAGAATATTAATGCAATTAACTATACAGATTCATATCATTAAAGTGACCAAATTCACTTTCCACCCATCTTATAATTAAAATGTGGGTATATATAAAAAATGTCGATTAAGGTCCGATTAGGATTAGATAATAAGAAAAGTAAAATCGTCCGATTTTACAATTAACAGAAATTAAATAAATGTTTGATCTAAAATTAAAGAAAAGAAAATATTTAATTTTTTAAGTATTAGACAAAAAAATTTGAAAATACATATTCTCTCATATCCTTAATGGTTTCTTTTCTGACGAAGACTTAATCAAGAAAGAATAAAAGAAGAATACCAATTGGATATGTCTTGCTGTGCAAGTCTTTATAAGAGATGCAAACGAGGAAACGAGGGTTGAATCAAGATTTCTACTTTCACATGTTTGATTTTGATGTGGGAATGTTTTTAGGAGGAAAAAATAAAGGAAAATACTTTGATATATAAATTTGTGTAATTTTAGGGTTTAGAGATTTAAGTTGAGGTTTAGGAGTTTAGTGTGTAGTGTAGAGAATTCAAGGTTTATGGTTAAAATATAGAGTTTAGGATTTATGATTTACGGTTTAGGTTTTAAGGTTAAAGATTTAAGTTTTAAATTTTATAGCTTAAATATGAAGTATAATAAAAAAATAAATAGAAAGTGACGAAATATTGTTTTTCGTTTTTTTTTTCTTTCAAAAGAAGGCAAGTAAATGGAGAGAATTTTCTGACTGTATTGGTGAAAACTCAATGTGCTTATTTTAGCCGCAATATTAGTGGTAGGATAATCACAAACATGAATAATAAGACTGACATGAGAGAGAGAAATGTACGTGCTTTGTTATATATTAAAGTTTTTTTTATGTTGGGACAAAATTAGGATTAAACACGGAAAGGGACTAATTTGTTTAAATTCAAAAGAACTTGAATCTATTAAAGATTTAAAACTAAAAGTTAAAGGGGGACCAAGGCTTGGTTTGATCAATACTTGAAGAAATAGGGACCTAAACTATCATTTGACAAATCGTTTTGAGGGTATCGATGTCCAAACGGTCCCTGTTTTTGTATAATTTATCTTTATTGTTTAATTGAATTAATAATTTATTTATGTAATTCACTAATTCTTTCCGTCTTTAATATCGGAATTTTAATTTACTATGCAGATTTCTTTTTTGTAAAATAGTAAAAATATAAATTATTCATATAAAATTTTTTCAATCTTAAAAAAAATAGTGATTAGTTTTGACGAGACTAGAAATAATATTAACAGTGAAATTAATTAATAAATTAAAATTAATAATAAAATTTGTATCTGAATGCAAATGTAGCTGTGACTATAATTAAAAAAATCCCATAATAAGGAATAATTTCATTTGTTAAGGTTATAAACAAGTGCAGATGTGCAATAAATAACCCAAAACTAGTTGGGTGATTGCTCAACACCTACCAGCCTACAGTTTGTTTTAATTTGTTTTTTAGTTCTTTTTGTTTTTATTTCTTTTGCTCAACATCGTATGACTTTTATTAAAAAAAAGTCGTATAAATATACTATATACCTTACACACATAGATACTTAAATCTTTTAAAATGAATATTATCCCCTCTTCTATTGTTGCCATCCATTGGATTCTACTATCAACAAATGTATGTGTAAAAGTATGTCACATTATACTTTTAATAAGATTATGGGTGGTTTTTAACCGATGCAATAGGAGTGACCATCGTTGAAAAAAAAAGTTGAGTCAAACTGATTTAAGTTAGATGTTTGCGGTAAAAATATAGAAAAAGTAAAATAGTGTTGTACTTCATATTTTTTGAGTCATGTTATACTTATTTCTTATTCAAAAGTCTGTCTATCATGTGCATAACACGTTATTAAATATTTAAATATTTTAACTTGAAAGTCTTATTATTTTAATTAATTATATAATATTTTTTAGATTTTTGAGTTGTCTCTAAATAAGAAAATTCGAATTTAAACCTTAAAGAATATATAATGTGAAGTGACATACATAGATTTCGAGTGAAACAGTAAAAAGAAATATGTACTCACGAGATTCCATCTCATTATGGTGAAAGAAATTCAAAGAAAGCCTAAGCTAGGTTTAACAAGTAAAATGTGATTTCTCCTCTTACCAGCAGTTACCACATCTCCCAATCATTTATGACAAATTAAATTCATAAAAATATCATCGACCTGAACATGTGGTGTTGAATCTCCCACGTTTCATTCCCTCGGCCCTTCGATTAATATATACATATATAGTAGTCCATAACACTCCAAAAACATTACCATACGAATAAACTAATACTTTGATAAAAAAAAAAAGAGAGAATAAACTAATACAACTTGTAAAAACCTTTAAACAAAGAACATACACATGAGCATTTGCATGCATGCAAAAGTTATCGTATCAGTCGTTCACAAATCTTCAGAGCTGTCCACACTCCGTATAGCAACAAAAGAAGGGAGAAAAAAAACACAATCTTTGCCCTGATTACATAACTCGTTTCCCACCTGTTGGATAGAAATGACATAAAGATAACATGTTCTGTCATCATGCATTTGGAAAGGGCACCTTCATGGACGATCCATGGCCAAATACATGGCATCCAAAGGTACACCACATGTTGTTTTTTTACCATTGGAACCCAATAGTTTGAAGAAACAACGGCGCAGGACCTAAAACCAGAGTGGTTTCCATTGCCAAGAATTGGCCTTTGTGTTTGGGGTTACCTTACCTTACCTCTCAAGCAATAGTTTTTGGCTTTATATTTTGAAGGGGATGGACGCTGACATACGTTGGGGGCAGTAGTGAGTAGCCTAGGCAGGTAGGGATGGATTGGGATTTAACTACGAGAGGCAAATCGATTAATTTTGTGTTTGGGGTTACCTTACCTTACCTTAACTCTCAAGCATTCTCCAAGTTTTTTCATGCTATCGAACTATGATACGAGAAAACATCTTTTCTTTTTAAATTCTTGTTCTAATCATGGTTTATGGTCTATTATGTTAAAACTTAAGATATAATCGTTATGCATTCTTTTAGCATAATCTGATATCTTAATTTTCATAATATTATTAATAAATTTAAATTGATAACACTGTTAAGCGTTGTTATTAAAAGGGGCGAGGTTGATTTTTTATTAGATGTGTTGCTGATCGATACGTGGGATGGTGGTATAACAATTCAGACAATAGAAAATAAGGTGATTAGTCAATGATTTGTGGTTCATTCCTGCTGAATTGGATTGAGAGTCGTCCATCGACTCCCGTTTACTCACGAGAGTTTTTTTTTTTTTTTTCACTCTCCATCATGGCATCTCCTTTTAGATAGAGATGGATTTTCTTACGTATGTATGGTTTTAGACCATTGCGCGATGAGACATCATTAAAAAGAATATTATGATCGGTTAGCTAAATGATAAGTTATAATGGACCTAATTTACGAGTATACCAACCTTTTGAGACGAGAAAGTGGGGTCATATAAGTTGTAGAAAGGAACAAAATGACATTGTAGAAAGGAAGCATAGGCACCTTATTGAACTTGCTCTTGTGTTGATGGCCCAAGCGTCTCTATCGATCAAATATTGGTCTTATGCAGTCAGCTTAGCTGCCTATTTGATAAACAGGTTGCCTACTCGTGTGCTCCAACATATTTCACCTTTTGAAAAATTGTACAACAGCAAGCCCAACTATGATTTCATGCATGTCTTTGGGTGCGGATGTTTTCCACATCTGTGTCCATTTCAAAGTCACAAATTGAGTTATAGGTCTGCTCCATGCGTCTTCCTTGGTTACAGCTCACAACATCGAGGATATCACTGTATGGCAGCTGATGGTAGGGTTTATATGTCTCATCATGTGTTATTTGATGAAAGTCACTTTCCTTTTGCAGAGACATCTTCTCTATGCAGCTCTCAACCCTCTACAGTACCTATAGCCATACTATTCCCAGTAATAAGTGGTGCATCTAAGGTGTGCAACAGTGTCCTAGTCAGTTCAAGACCTTCTAAAAGTGTGATGCATTCTTCCAGTGAAACACACTTACATGACAATCTAGCAGATAGCTCGCAAGCAACTGAGGGATATGTGGGTGAGCCAGCTCATCATGTTAGCTCCATGAGTCTTTCTAGCAATCAAGAAGATGCACCCAATGTTGATAGTTAAGGAGGGGTGCATGAGAACTCATATCAAACTGCTGAGCATGAAATCACAGTTGCTACAGAAATACATGAGGTACCTACAGTTGCTATGTATGATCCTGAAGAAATAGCATCACCTTCTGTCAACAATCATCCTATGATCACCAGGAGTAAAAGAGGGATATTCAAACCTAAAGTGTTCTTAGTCACTCAAGGAGCTGAGGAAAAGGAACCCATGAATGTTCAAGAGGCGTTACAATCCCCTAATTGGAAGACAAGAGTCTTGGCCGAGTTTGAGGCCTTAGAGAAAAATGGAACGTGGACATTAAAACCTTTACCTGAAGAAAGAACTCTCGTAGGCTGTAAGTGGTTGTTTAAGGTGAAAAGGAATGTTGATGGCTCGATGAACAAGTACAAAGCTAGGCTTGTGGCTAAGGTGTATTCTCAAATTCATGGCCAAGATTTTAGGGACACATTCAGCCTTGTTGTGAAGTCAGCAACGGTCAATGTCGTGCTTGCCATAGCAGTTAGTCACCAGTGGACTCTAAGGCAAGTTAATGTGAACAATGCCTTTCTTAATGGCGAGTTGCTGGAAGATGTGTACATGCAACAACCCAGGTTTCTAACAAACAGCAGCAGATGGTACTCAGATAGTATGCAAATTGGGAAATGCTTTGTATGGCTTGAGGCAAGCTCCTCGTAATTGGTACTCTAAATTAAAGGATTACTTGCTACAAATTAGGTTCAAAGGGTCAAGAGCTGACAGTTCTTTGTTTATAAAGAATGAAGCCGGTGTTATCACATATATGCTGGTGTATGTTGATGACATAATTGTCATCGGAGCATCACAACTGGAAGTAGAGAATGTGGTCAGGCAACTGGGTGAAAAATTCTCCTTGAAAGACTTAGGAGAATTGAATTTTTTTCTTGGCATCGATGTTAAGAAGATTGGCAATTCAATGATGCTCAGCCAGAAAAAATATATCCTGAAATTGCTTCACAGAGCACACATGTAGGATCCCAAGCCAACTCTCACTCCCTATGATAACATCTCTTAAGTTGACTCGTGATGGGGGCAGTCCATTATCTGATGCAAAGGAGTATAGGAGTCTTGTAAGAGGGTTACTATATGCATGTCACACTAGACCTGACATAGTGTATAGTCTGGAAAAATTAGCTCAATTCATGCATACACCATGTGAACAACACTTGGCAGTTGTGAGAAGGGTTCTGCGATACTTGAATGGCACGTTGGATTATGGTTTGGTCTTTACTCCCTCAGCTAGACCATTCAAGCTTGATGTGTTTACAGATGCTGATTGGGGGGAGATGCTGATGACAGAAGGTCCATATCATGTAATGGAGTTTACTTGGGGGACAATCTTGTGCTTTGGAACTCGAAGAAGCAAAAGGATGTCTCAATATCCACTACAGAGGCAAAATATAGAGGCATTGTTGATGCAACTGCAGAAGTAACTTGGATAACTGCACTGTTCAGTAACATGGGGATTACTCAAACAGAAATACCAACTATATGGAGTGGTAATACCAGTGCTATCTCCATGAGTGCAAACTCTATCTATCATTCGAAGACAAAACATGTTCAGTTGGATGTTCATTTTGTGAGAGAGAAGGTGCCTGCAAATGAGTTAAGAGTTAACTACGTGCCAGCAGGACATCAAACAGCTAATGGATTTACCAAACCACTGTCCAAATCATACTTTACAGATTTCATACAGAAGTTGGGAATTTTTTTCATTGAGGCCTAAAGATGTTGCTCGTGTTTCCTAACTGACTAGCCAGCTTAGCTTGCCAGCTCAGCTAGGCTGTTAGGGTTAACTACTTTCTATTAATTAGTATTTTTTAGAAATTTTATCTTCTATATAAAGATGGTTTGTGCTTGTATCATTGAATCATCTTTGAATCAATACAACAAAGTTTATCGCTTATCTTTCTGTTTTTTCTTGTTTCTCAATAGCAAAACATCTATATACATAGTATTGCTTCAATACAAAAGATCAAATTTATCTTTTCCCTCCTCCTAGACAGTAATTGTTAAAAAAATAAATATAATTTCGAACGTATTTAATTACGTAATATCTTTCGTTGCTGTTAAATCAATTTAACGTCAACTCGTAAGTAAGCATGGATGGTGAAAACAGTGGTAAAAAGTTCCCTTTGGTTATTAATTCCCCCCCCCCCCCCTCAATTTTATCTGGATATTTTCGTATGATATTATCTCTACTCTACACTTTGCTTTCACTTTCAGTACTTTAGAAAATTATATAGAGTATATATGAAGACAAATTCTAGATTTACAAGGAGACAATTCATATATTTTTCCGTGGAAGGTAGCTAAAAAAATAAAAATAAAATGGAATACAGACAAGATTGAGGGCACACTGATTGGTTTATACAAATAATTCAGTGTACATATACAAGAACTGATTTGGCTTCTTGCAATGTGTCTCTTTTTTCTTACGGAGACGACAGCTTGTGTTTACATTTCAAGAACCGGTTTCAGTTTGTCTTTTTCAGAAACAGACACATAATTTTATGTTACGAGTATAAACTTGTATTGTTACAATACGAACCCTTAAGCAAGGATCCCTCGGTCCATCCATATAAATACATATGAACACATTGGACTCCGTGGGTACAAAAACACTGTTATTGTTACAATATTATGATACGTATAATGACAAGATATATGTATTATACCATACAATAGTTTGAATACAACCTTCAATAATCTTACTTCTTTCCTCAATTATAAGTAAAAAGAATAAACTATGATAGGTTTTTTTCTTTTTCTTTTTTTTCTTACTTCTTAACTCGAACATCCCTTTCATTTGATCTTTCGCATTCATTGCAGGGATTCCATGTTCTCAAAACTGTGTGTTACCTTCGGAGCTCACATTCATATTCACCAATATCCCTTCTATTTTTATTTAAAAGTTAGTCTAACACGTATACAACTAAAATTAGAAGCCTCATTTTAATAATAATATAACCCCTTAAATCTTTTGAGTCTCTCTTACATAAATACATTGCACTCTATGAATACAAAAATATTGTTATTGTTACAATATTGTGGTACGTCTAATGACAAGATATTTGTATTATACGTACAATAGTTTGAATACAGCCATCAATACTCTTACCTCTTTCCTCAATTATAAGAAAAAAGAATAAAATTATGATAGGTCTCTATCTTTTTATTTTTTCTTTGAGAGACTTGCCGAATAATGGCTTAATTGTTAGAATGTACATCGAAATCTTAACCCGAACATCTCTTTCATTTGATCGTTAGCTTTCATTGCATGCCTTCCATGTCCTTAAAACTATGTGTTGTCCTAAAAGCTCACATTCACATTCATCGTTCCTTTAACTTTTATCTAAAAGTCAGTCTACCGTGTATACAACTAAAATTAAGAGCCTCATTTTAATAAATGACATATAACCTTTTAAATTTTTGAGTCGCTCTTACATGAATACATCGGACTCCATAAATACAAAAATATTGTTATTGTTACAATATTCCGATACATCTAATGACAAGATATTTGTATTATACGATACAATAGTTTAAATACAACCTTCAATAATCTTACCTCTCTCCTCAATTATAAGAAAAAAAATAAAACTATGATAGGTCTCTATCTTTTTTTTTCCTGAGACTTATCGAATATTGACTTAATTATAAGAATGTATATGGAATTTTAACTCGAAAATCTCTTTCATTTCATCTTTCGCTTTCAATGCAGGCCTTTCAGGTCCTCAAAACTGTTCTGTCTTCAGAGCTCACATTCCCCATCCCAAACACCATGAACATGAAGAAGGAAAATCCAAAACTCTTCCAAGTTGCAAAATTTCTTCAATTTTCTATTGTTCCGCATTATTATCTTCTCTTTCTTACAACTTGTTCATAAGCTAAAACAAAAGCCAACGACCACCTTAGTAAACCAACTCAATTATGAATTTGATTTTGGAAGACGTAAAAAATTTCAGGCAAATTATGGTACTTTTGGTCCTACTAGAACATATGTGGTGAAATTCTTTTCTATGATTGTACAATTTCCAGGGAATTTTTTTGGGTGAATGTTGTTGTTTGGGTAAAACAAATGAATAATTTAGGGTGGGGAGACCATGTTTATATATATATAATTACCAAGTATTTGTCATGATTATGATTTTGTGTGATAATAATGGTTGCTTTGAACCTTAACAAAATTCCAAAATTAACAAAGGGCTAGATAGAGAGAGCCTAGAGAGATCAAATCTTTTGTTAGAATTATGGACCCCAATATGAAGTTGACTCATTGATTGCAAAAAGAAAAAAGAAATTAAATGTAGGGAGGTGAACTTTTTTTTTTTTTTTTGATAATGGTAGTGAGGTGAACTTAGATGAAGTTGAAGATTATTAATTGACATGACAATATTTTGTCGACCTGACATATTGGCTAAATGTATTTTACTTTTTAAAAATATATTCTTGTAATTTTAAAAATATTTAATGATGTGATATTATATTATATTATATCAGTAATAAAATATACATGAATTGTTATCTAATTATCATATTAGTTCATATAACAATAACGATTTGATCATGATTCATATTAAAACCACACCAATTTAACAAAAAAATATTGAAAACCAAATTTATTTTAAAAAGAACCAACTAATAAAACGCAAAAATTTAAAACTAAATTTAGCATGTGTTATATTTTTTTATTAAAATAGAGTTATTATACTCTCAAGCTAAATAATGAGATTCGAATTATACAATATGAGATAATATAATATGCGTAAAAAATTACACAACCTTTATACTTCATTGATAAAATTACTCATTGTTTTTCATTTATTTTTTTATCTCCCATATTTGTTTCTCCTTTGTTTTTAAATTTTTTAATAATAATAACTCTGTCTTTAGGACACATTTTTGGTCTTCTTTGTCGGTCGTTTGGTTGATATTTTTGTTTGTTTTTTTTCTCATGATTAGATTTGGCGTCACATCGACTGATCAAAATGACACTTGTTTGGCATCCTACTGATCTTCCTTACTTTGGACCCTTAGATTGGATTTGAATATGCGATTTGCGTTCGTGGATAGTTTTCTCATGATACTCGGCTCTAATTTGCGATTGTCACTGGTCTTTCAGTAGTTTGATCTTCTTTTATGATTCGTTTGCCGATGCAATCAAATATATTTGTATCTATATTTTATTTGAGTCTTTTGGTTAGGTTTTTAACCTTTTCCTTGTATGGTCCTTGTATAATCTCAAGTGGCTAGTTTCTTGTGCCAATGATTATAATAAAATATTCAAATTATATATTTAGTGTACGATTATAATTGTAAACCCTTATTGTAATTTTGAGTATGTCTTATTTTAATAAAACTAGCGGTTCATATAAAAAAGGTACACAACATTTCCAATTTACTAAAGTCTAGGGCTTTGCTTGGTAGAGAGGAAAAGTGGAAGGAAGGAATAAGAGAATAGAAAATTGAAAAGAAAAAGAATTTAAGAGTTGCTTGGTAGAGTGAAAAATTAGAAGGAAAGAAAATAGGATGGGAGGTACTTTTCCTTGCTCTTATACAGATAGTTTTCTCTCCAAATTGGGTGGGAAATATGAAAGAAAAGTGAAAGCTATCCCCTTTAATAATAAAATTATAAAACTATGTTTAAAAATTCTAATTTTATTTTAACCATATTTATAATTAATTTTTATGATTTCATCTAATATTTTTATTATGATTTCATTTTGTCCCTAAAAAATTGATTTAATATAAAATTTACTCTTATTTGTTTTTTATTTTATTATTAGATTCAATATTATTAATATAGAAATATTTTTGTTCACTTTAGTCCCTAAAGTATTTATTTAATCCAAAATTGAACCCTATTTGTTTCTAATTTTTATAATATTTTTACTATGATTTTAGTTTTATTCAATTTAATCCCTAAAAATTTTATTTAATTTGGAATTGACCTATATTCTATAATTCAGTCCATTACCTTATAATAACAAACTTTACATGTCAGTCACTAATTTTATAATTGCAAACTAAGGACTTGTTTTAGCTCGGATTAACCTGAAACTTGGTCTATATGTCAATAATGATATTTATTTCATAAAGGAATGTTTAATTTCACTTTTTGAAAAATTGGCCCCTTTATTTTATGAATACTTTCAATATGGCTCATAAACTACTTATTTTTTTACGATTAACACTTTATTTCAAATTCGATTTCAACACGAATTTACCATTAAATCTAATTAGAATTAATGAGTCTAAAACATACTTGAAATTAAGTTCTTAACTTAAAATCCAACTTATGAATTATTTACATTTTAGTCCCTAAACCCCAATTCAGTTAAATTTACTTCGATTTGAACTTCTTTTTTAGCAAAACAGAGGTACACAATGTTTCTACTTATATTAAACTTTTATTCAAGTTTTGAATGATTTTTGGGTTCAAATATTGTAAAATTACCAAAATGCCTTTTTGTTAAATCGTTTATTTTCTAAAGTTTTTAAAAGTTTATTTTCTCGGGTGACTTTAGTTAATTGTTTCCCTTTATGTTCATGTTGGTTGTTTACTTTCATGTAATCAAATATTCTTGTCTTTTTAATTTGTTTTAGGCCACAAATAGGCCATTTGTAGCATTCGATATTCGTGTTGGATTCGTTTGTACCGTGTATTAGGTGTTACATTGACAATCAAACTCTCTTGATTAGATTATAAAAATTTTAGACTAAATTATAAAAATTATAAATAAATATAGGTTAATTTTGGATTAAATAAAAAATTTATAGACTAAAATGGACAAAAATAAAACCATATTAAAAATATTGGACTCAATTATAAAAAATAGAAATACATATAGTTCAATTTTGAATTAAAGAAAAAAAATAGGGATTAAATTGAACAAAATAAAACTATATTAAAAATTTTAGATTAAATTATAAAAATTAGAAACAAATATGAGTCAATTTTAGATTAAATAAAAAAAATTAAGAACTAAATTGAATAAAAATAATCAAATTAAAAATATTATACTAAATTATAAAAATTAAAAATAAATCATAATTTTTAAAGCTTAACTTTCTTTCCTCTCACTTTTTCATTGTACCAAACAATAGAGAGGAAAGAAATTTATTTTCCTTCTAGTTTTTCATCCACCCAATCAAGCACACCGATGAAAAGAAAAAATATATTTTTTTCATCCTTTTATTTTTCTATCACTTCAATTTTTTATCCTTCCAATTTTCTTTCCTCTCTACAAGTAAAGTTTAAATCTCCAACTCTAAAAACCCTAAATTCTAAATTATAAATTCTAACCCTAAATCTCAAATTCTAAATACTATAACATAAATCTTAACTCTCAAACCCTAAAATAACCTTTAAATCTTAAATTTAACAGATTTATATAAACTTTAATTTATGCATATCTATATATAAAAAAATTTCCCATTTATCATTATGTCACTTCTTGCATTATACAATTCATGTCATTGCAGGAATTTTTTTAAGAACTTGCAAATTTTAACTATTACAATAGGCCCAGAATATAATAGGATAAATGCATAATTTACATCTCCTATGACCAAAAGGCCTAATCTTTTATGGACATATGTTTTTCTTGTTCTAGTTTTTGGTCTTTCACATTTTGCTTCCCTTTCTTCTAACTCTAAAATCCTAGATGATTCCCCCTTCTCTTTTCAATTTGTTATGATTCCAACCGTACAAGATTTTTTCACATGTGGATAAAAAATTATTTCATGTTAAAAATATATGAAGCATTACTTTTTTATGACTATGCAATCAAGCTAATGTTGATGCTTCAAGCAGTTCAATCCTATGAATCTGCGTGGATGAATAATTTAATGAGCTTAAGAGTTCAGTAATCCAAAACTATCAAATTTAAATATAAACAGATAAATATAAAGATAAAATTATAAACATAACATAAAAATATTATAAAAATATAATCAGACAAATAATTAAAATATATTTAAAAAAGATCTCAACATAATACTTAAAATATGAACATAAAGATCTTCTCAAACATAATACTAAAAATATGAACACATAATTAGAACAAAGTAAATATCGTCATCAATGGTTGCCGTGAATGGAAAAACAACACAAAATTATCAACTAAACTAGTTCAATTTAATTTAACAACAAAAAATTCAGCTTCTAGACAACTTGACTGACCATGGTAGAATATTTCAAGGCTTGAATTAAATATTTTAATTCGTTTGGTATCTTGAATTATACAACGTATGCTCTTATCAACATATATAAAGATTGACTTCACCAACCACATCCGTATAATTTAATGACTTTTGTCTCCATCAGGCTTAATTTACAATAAAAAATAGATATTGATATAAAAATAAATATCAGTGCATATTAAACTATTTTTATTATAAAAATCCAAATTAATTACACCAATATCCTTAAACTATGGTTTAGATTTTAATTTTTTTTATTAACGGCCAGCTAGCTTTTTATTATAAAAAAAAACAAAACAAAAAAGAGAGCCGATTGTAAAAACAAAAACCAAAAGAAATCCGAAGCCAATCTAGAAAGAGTGTGGATAATGTCTTCAGGTTCTGTTCTGCATCTCGAACACATAACATCCGGTTTAGATTTTAAATTATTCTTCAAACTTCAAAATATTCTAATTAAGTCATCAAACTATCAATATTATATACATCAAGTCTTTTCTTTAGTTTAACCGACTGTTTGGGAGTTAAATGTCAGCTTATATCTAATGTGGAACATATTTAAAACACGTATATCGAATTTCAAACACTATGCACAAACAATTTATATATGATGTGCTAAAAGAAGAAGAAACAACCATACTAAATTGTATTGACAATTTTTTACATGTCAATTCAAATTGTTCATGCAATGTATGCATACATGTTTAAATTTGATCCATGTATTTTAAATATGTTATATGTCAGTTATTTGCCGACAAAAATACATGATTAAAATGATATTTAAGAAGTTAATGGCTCAATTAGAATGTTCAGAAGTTTATGAACCAATTTAGAATTTGGACATAATTTAGAGGTGTCTAATGTAATTAACTCTAAATTATTAAAATAGGTATGGATTATTTAATTTTCCAACAGCATATGTGGCAAATTTGATATGTTCCTGCGTTTGAGATTATTTATTCTATTTTTATAATGGGTTATGGACATACATGATAGGGAGTGACCACAAAGGGTCTTAAAAGAGGGCCCTAAATTAATTTAAATATTTGTAAAAAAATATAAATTTATATATATATATATATAATTATGTGTGTGTATATAACAATTATTTAAAACTTAAAACATGCAAAAATAATGACACTTTTTAAGTGAAAATGTTTGATTTTTTTAGATGTTTATAAGTTAATATTTTGTTGCTCAAGAGGATAATCTACTAATATTTTTGTACTAAGGTAAATTTTTTGCAAAAAAAAAAACTTATCTCTTACTACTTATAAATTAAGGAACCCATTTTAATAAATAGCATAGGGCCCCAAAATCTTTGAACCGCCCATGATGTTCAAACGAATGATCACGACACAAACAAAGAAAATGATTGTAAAGTAAAAGTAGAAAAATAAAGAACACTAAAATTTACGTGAAAAACTTCAAACGATAAAAATCACGAACAAATAATGAGAACTTTCACTATATTGAACAAAGAGATTGCAAGAGTGCGTCTAAACGCGATGTGGAGTTTGAGCAACTTATCAAACTATCAATTTGGGCGTTACAAATACTAATCAGTAAGTATCTATTTATAAGGATAGATGGTTTATTTTACAAAGGAAATTTGCATAGAAAGTAGTTCTTATCAACATAGGGTTCCTACTCTTCATCGAACACGCAAAGGGAGAAATAGGCTTTCACTCAAACTATTACGTACCATGAAGGACATCAATCTACGAAGGATACCATGAAACGAATGACACAAACTAAAACACGTTGTAATCACTAATTTTTATCCAGGTTGATAACCAGTCTTATTTTATTGTTTATCTTACTTATTTATCATTATTACTATTATAATCCAAAAACCCAAAACATGTTTTAAATAGAAGCCCAATCAAATATCAATAAAGAACCCATTTATATTTAATATAGTCAATCTTTTTATAACCCATATATATATTAACAATCCACTTACAAAAATATATATATATATATATATATATATATATACAACTATTATAGTTATATAGAAGCCCAACATTAAATAAAAGCCAGCCCACCTTTTATTAAAATTCAGTCCACATATATAAAGAGAGTCAATGTACAAACTTTAAAGCTCAAATCTAAGGGTTCGTTTTTAAAATGTCCATTACACTTTATAAGCCCAAAATCTTTTATACAATACATGGCCCATTTTGGGCCCAACTTTAATCAAACAGAAACCCTAATCTAATGGTTCTTCATCCTTTGCGTAGCCCAACCCTCATTGTTAGATCAACTTCTGATCTGACGGTCTAGATGCAACCGATAGGCGCCCTTTCAGATCCCGCACGCGCTCACGTGCGGCTCTCTGTCTTCCCCACTTGCGCATGCGCAACACCGCCCATCTCTTTAGCTTCCCTAGATCGTTCAGATCACCACGTTGGCCGGAAGGATCACCAACTGCTGCGATTTCTCCCTCTAGTCCCCTCCTTCTCACGAGTGGCCATGACGTGCAAAAAAGAGGAAAACAAAATCAAAATTAAAATCAGAATGTTAGAGGCATATCAGGGGACAAGCCAACAGGAGTCAGAGTTGCATATGAATCCGGCCAAAATTGCAAGCACAACCAATAGATGAATTTGTAATTTCTTTTCTATTTTTCTAAAAAGCATGTAATCCAGGGTATAAAAATGTAAACCCACAACAATTGCAAAGATGAGGGATTCATTCGAGCAATAGAGAATAGAGAAAAAGAAAGGCTTCTGACGTATACCTTCTCTTATCTCTTCATTTTAATACGCATATAGGAATTAGGATTTAGAGCCTTTTTACCTTCGGAGTCGGTTCTATTTCCCTTTTATTCGTTGCTCTCTCTCCGGTGACAAGCTTTCCGACCTCTTTGAGGTCATGTATGGTGACTCGGTGGAGAGATGAGTAAGAAAGGGGTTCTGTTTTTACAAAAAAGAAATGAATTTTTGGTTCTTTAATGCAAAACGAAGGGTCGGTCAAGCTTTAGAGTAAAAAATGGTTTTTTTAGTTTTGGGTTCGTCGACCGCCAGCGATCAGGGGCCAATACGGCGGAGAACAACCAGTTTTTAAGTTTTATCCCTGCTGAGCGACGACACTTATCAGAGGTCGAGAGAGGGCTCTATTTTTAACCAAAAAGAGAAAATTTTGGGCTGAAATGACCCTTTTACACTCCTTCATGTATTAAAATGGGTTAATCATGTTTTAAGGACCTCTGTGTCCTTTAAATCCCCACTTGGCCCTTCCACCTTTTAGACCACGGCCGCAGTCCCTGAAGTTTCGAAAAGTTTTGCAAATTCGCCCGTCTTTTAATTTTCACTTAATTTGTGCCCTAAGCTTCTGATTTTGTTTAATTTGATCTTGTTTCCAATGTTAAAACCTTTTTTATCCTTATATCATGCATGTTTAATTTTCCTTTGCCTTGCATTTCTTTAATTTCCAGCTTATTTCCTAATGTTGGTTGATATTTGATTTATTATGATGTGGTTGGTTTTTCATGTAGTTCATACAATGTATAGTTTATATACTATATGGTTTTTACATAATATATGGTTTTTCATATAGTTTATATAATGTATAGTTCCAATAATATAGTTTTTTATAATATATATAATATATGTTTTTTATATACTATATAATTTTCGTAATATATAAGATATGTTTTTCTTATATGATATATAGTTTATATATATATATAATATATATAATATATGGTTTTTATATAATATATAATATATGATTTTATATAACATATAGTTTCTATATATTATATAGTATAATTTGTAATACATGGTTTCAATACATAGTATATGGTTTTAATATATACATATATATAATATGGGTTTTTAGTATATATATATAATATAGTTTTAATATATATTACTTGTTTACATATTTATATAATATATAGTTTAAGTATATATATATCTAAATATGAATATATATGTGTGGTGTTCTTTATCGTACACAATAGGGTTTGTTTATTTTATTATGCTTTAATGTTTGTTTGTAGTTTTTTTTTGTTTTTTTGTAAGGTTAGGTTTTTAGGTTAGCTTAAGGTAATTTAATTTAATTAATTTGAAGTGTGCGCTCGACTTATAGGGGCATAATTTTTAAATTAATTAAATTAAATTAAATTTGGGGTTAGTTTTTTAGAGCCATAATTAGACTTAGGGTTCGAATTAGTTTAGTAAATTTAAATTTATCTTTGGCTTATTGGGATGAATGTTAAATTCATTAAATTAGTTAAATTTTACTTAATTACCCCTAGGATAAAATTGACATTGGGCTTAGACGAACACTTAATTTAAAATCGTGATTAATTAACTTGATTCATTTTAAATAGTATCATTGGCTCATTGAGATGCTAGTTTAAAATTGATCAAATTAATTATTATGGTTCAAGAAGATCTATAAATTATTAGGGTTTTCTAGTTTTTAGGGTTTAATCAATATAGCTTAATATTAGATTCACCTAGTTAATAATTAGATCACTAATTGAACTTCC
Source organism: Hibiscus mutabilis (assembly GCA_019671005.1). Lineage (NCBI taxonomy): Eukaryota > Viridiplantae > Streptophyta > Magnoliopsida > Malvales > Malvaceae > Hibiscus > Hibiscus mutabilis. The sequence goes on along the minus strand of CM033735.1, from coordinate 4,861,706 downwards.
ATAATTTGAGGCTTTTTAGGTTAGGACTTTAGTGGGCCTTTTGTGTTTATTTTAGCTGACGACAGCCATGCAACACCTTACTTTACTCTTTCTACCCATTAGGAGACTCCTCTATTTCAGTAATTTTTTTTTTCAGTTTTCAGTAAGTAAATAGTAGAATTGTGGATAGGGAACTATACCAGTGACCTACCTAATTTTATTGTAGAAATTTTTGGGATCAATGATTGGACCATGCAAACTATAAATACTTTTTCTTGGATAAAGAAGGAGATTACTCGATCCATTTTCGTATCGCTCATGATCTATATAATTACTGGGGCATCCATTTCAAATGCATATCCCATTTTTGGGCAGCAGGGGTATGAAAATCCACGAGAAGCAATTGGGCATATTGTATGTGCCAATTGCCATTTAGCTAATAAACCCGTGGATATTGAGGTTCTACAAGCAGTACTTCCTGATATTGTATTTGAAGCGGTTGTTAGAATTCCTTATGATATGCAACTGAAACAAGTTCTTGCTAATGGTAAGAAAGGGGCTTTGAATGTGGGTGTTGTTCTTATTTTACCGAAGGGGTTTGAGTTAGCCCCTCCTGATCGTATTTTGCCCAAGATGAAAGAAAAGATAGGCAAACTGTCTTTTCAAAACTGCCGCCCCACTAAGAAAAATATTCTTGTGATAGGTCATGTTCCTAGTCAAAAATATAGTGAAATCAGCTTTCCTATTCTTTCCCTAGACCTTGCTAGTAATAAGGATGTTCATTTCTTAAAATATCTCATATACGCAGGCAGAAATAGGAGAGGGGACAGATTTATCCCAACGGGAACAAAAGTAACAATACAGTTTATAATGCTACAGCAACAAGTATAGTAACTAAAATCATACTAAAAGAAAAAGAGGGGTACGAAATAACCATAACAGATGCATTGGATGGACATCAAGTGGTTGATATTATTCCCCCAGGACCAGAACATCTTGTTTCAGAGGGTGAATCTATCAAACTCGATCAACCATTAACAATTAATCCTAATGTGGGTGGATTTGGTCAGAGGGATGCAGAAATAGTACTTCAAGTTCCACTACGTGTCCAAGGCCTTTTGTTCTTCTTGGCATCTATTGTTTTTGCACAAATCTTTTTGGTTCTTAAAAAGAAACAGTTTGAGAAGGTTCAAGTGTCCGAAATGAATTTCTAGATCTATGGATTTATCAACATCAAATTTGTAAAAAAGAACAAATTCTTCCTAGCAATTAGGTTAGGTATGATGAAAAAAGTATGAAAAGTCTTTTGTTTGTTTATATTCTTTCTCTAGGAATTACTTTTCCCGCATTCAAAATATGTGTATTGTGAAGAAGACTATTTGTCTTTACCTTATTTTCTTTTTTCAATCTAAGTTGGATTAAATTGGAGGGGTGTAATTATATTCCTATTGTCAGATTGAAATGTCACAAAATAGGTTCAGATTTAAATGTCACATAATAGGTTCAGATTTAAATGTCACAGAATGGGTTTTGTTTTCTAAATTGAATTTGATTAGATACTAAACATACGATAAGTAAGTGGAGAATCGAAAGGAATGATAAATGAGGGTAAGTGGAGAATCGAAAGGAATGATAAATGAGGGGAACAAATAATTACAGGGAGTATTCTTCGTCTTCTTAGCCTTCAACACAAGAAAAAAGGAATTTTACATATATTTTCTTGTGTCGAAATAATAACGGAACTCGTTCGTCAAAGATTTCTATTCTTTGTTTAGATTTTTCCAGATTTTTCAGAACCCTTTATTTTTTTTATTTACTTATAATTTACTTATAATAGAATAAGTAATAAGGATAATATAATAAGTATAAAATAAGTCTAAACTAAATAAGTAGAATATAAAGTAATGAACAACAACAAAAAGAGAATGAATCCTTTTTTTTGTTTTTTGATAAAGTAGAATCAAGGCGATGGACTTATAAAAGAATTTCAAACTTTGATGAAATACTAAAATAAATAGAGTAAGATTAGGCTAATCTAGAAAGGGTTTGCTTGATATCTGGCCGACAGAAAAAAAAAGAAATAATATATATATTAAATATATATATTGTGTCATCCAATTGAGTGATTCCTTTTTTTCTTCTAACCTTGAAAGTCTCGATAGATACTATTGAAGAACAAATGCTATGAATCAATTAATTGAGTTCGTTTTTCGAAAAAATCATCAAAAAAATGATCCATTTGTTGTCATTTATATGACCAAAATATTATAATCATGATCATTAAGAATTGAACGGGCCCCCTCCTCGCGAATCAGATAACGAAAGAGGAGAGGGCCCCCGTTGAGTTCTTACACTTTCATGCCTATAACTTAGTTCATCCCATTATTACATCTTATATTACATATTAGAGGGATGAACCCAATCCAGAATATGAACCATAAAAGAAAATACCTATTAAACCGATCACAGGATTACCAGTTACCGTACCTATTATCCAAAGAGGAATCCTTCCAGTAGTATCGGCCATTTATCCCGCTCCCCTTCGCATTTCATCAAGTGGATGTGCTAAAGACATAATCAATCATAGATAATTATGAGATACAATCCTTACGAATGGGATAAGAGAATTCCTACTATTATTTAATATTCTACTACTCTTTTTTTCTTAATTGAAGAAATAATTGGAAAATAAAACAGCAAGTACAAAAATAAGTAATAACCCCCAGTAGAGGTTGGTACGATTCAATTCAACATTTTGTTCGTTCGGGTTTGATTGTGTTGTAATCACTAATTTTGTCCGGGGTTGACCCGTTTTCTTATTTTGCAATAATGGGCTTGTATATATTAGATGATGATAAAATTGGGCTCATGTATGTCATTATACATATTATGTATCACAAGTGTATGTTTATTATGTATGTCTATTTAAAAAGTGAACATATATGTGTTGTTTGTCAAACAAACATGTAATATACAATTGTATGTATGTGTTATTAATATGTTAGTGTGTTTACTATTGTTTTAATATCATTAATGTCTAAATAGGAGTATGAGTATGTATATTGTATGCGCGTGAGTACGTATTAATGTTTGTATTATGTGCAAACACATTTGGTTATATATGTGTATGTGTTTATTGCATGTGATAGTAATATATATGTTAGCGCGTATGTGCGTATGTATTATAAGTGTATGTATTGATATTTATATATTATGTAAGGATATTTATTTATATAATGTTATCATATTATAAAGTGGGTTGATAAGTAATTTAAAAGATAATAAAAAAATAGATCCAATAAATAATTAAAACCCAATGTTTATATAAGTCCAATTACACTTTTAAAAGCCAAAAGAATTATTATTATTATAACTACATCTTGCCCAACAAGCCCAGTCCTAAGTCTGATAACTACTTAAAGGAAACCCTAATTTGTTCTACCCTCTGTGCAGCCCAATCTGGACCGTTAGATTAAGGGCTACTGATCGAACGGTCCAAATTGAATGGAGATCTTTTAGCTTCTCGCGCACCACATGTCATCATCCAGTACTGCCACGTCAATCATCAGATGCAATCTGGACCGTCCAATCTAGAAGAGATCTCAGCTGTTGGATAAGATCTGATCCAACGGCCCAGATCGGGCCGGACCGATCGAATCCCGCGCGTGCAGCCCGCGCTCCGGCGTTCAGCTTCTTCACGCGCTCACGCCCCGACACTGATTCATCCCCTCATTCGTATGACCACATCGCCAGGATTTCCACTGCCACCACCAACTCTCCCAACCACCGAACAACATAAAAAACATAAAAAATGGGGAAATCAGAACATCATCATCCACAGTGGTTTCATTAAATCTTTGCTTAAACATGTAAACAATAGCATAGATATAGGCAATGAGTAATATGAGACAGATATAAGATGTAATCAGCCATTTGTAACAACAAAAAGTTTCAAACGAGAAAGTCCAGAAGCAAGACAAAAAAACCAAAGCCTTCCAAGGTATATTTCCTTCCTTTTTAGTTCGAATATATAACATGCATGTACAGTTAGTATATAAAAAAAGGAAACAGAGTTAGGATTTTACCCTCGTAGATTCCCTTTCCTTTCGCGTCGTTCCGGCTTCCTCTAGTCGTCGCTCCATCGTTGATAAGTCACGGTCTCCTCAAGGCCGAGTATGGTGAAACAGTGCAAGCACGTGGCGGCATAAGCTCTTTTTTCGATTCGCTTTTGGTTTTTTAACTAGAAAAAGGGATTGATTTTGATAAAATTGGGTTCGGATCTAGGTTTTTTTTATGAAAACAGGGAGTTTTTGGGACGGTTTGGTTCGCCGACCGCCGCTCGGCAGCGGCCGACACGGCGGTAAGCCGGCCGATTTCTGGAATTTGTGGCGGAGGGGTCCGCCGGAATCTGGGTTCATGATGAACCCAGATGAACTTGAAGAACAAGTTGAGAGCATTTTGGGGGGGTGAGAAAATGTTATAACAAGAAAAAAATGGCTAAAAGGGTTCGATGTTCGGATAAAAGGGGGATTTATTGTGTTATAATTTTTAAAATGGTATAATTGCCTTTTAAATCCCTCTGCCATAAAGTAATTGTGCCGGAGGGGCTTTCACATGGTCCAATTACACTATTAGTCCCTCCGTGTGAGATAATTACCAAGGGAAGCCATTCCGCCTTTTTTAATTATCCCACGGGTCCTTCGTAGTTTTTTAAAATTTTCAATTACGTCCTCGTTATTTCTTTTAATTTTGTCTATGTGTTTTATTTTCTCACAATTAGGTCATTTTCCAGTTTTAAATTAAGTTATTTTATTTATTCTTTTTCATGCTTTTTTTAGATTAAATTTTGCATATTTATTTCTAGTATTTGCAATTTAATTTTTATGTTAATTTTTCTCGTTTGTGATCATGATTTGTGGATAAAATTAGTTCGAATGGAATGTATATTAGGAATTTAATATGCACATAGATTTAGTATAAATTGGAAACGTGACGTATAATTTTATGTTTAATATGCATTTGTTGGTAAAGTAGAAATTGATAAAATAACGTGTATATTTCTCAACTTATAATACGTTTTAGAATAAAATAGGAATTTGTAAAAAATAAAAATGTTTTAATATATAATACATATTTTTAGTATATAGTAGTTTTTAAAAAAAACAAATATATATACATATATATTTATATAATAGATACTTTCGATATAATGGTTTTAAAAAATAAGATAGAATTTTGTAAAATATAATATATATATATATATATAAATATTAGGACCTATAATACATAGTTTTCAAAGTATATAGTATAACCTTACAAAATAATGTATATATATTTTTGATGCAATATATTTTTTAAGGCATGGTATGATTTTGAAGAGCGTAATATATGCATTTTTGATATATAAAGTATATAATTTTAAAGTATATAATAATGTTATGTGAAAATGAAATATATATATATATATGTGTGTGTGGTGTATACTATTGTTTCAAGTATATAGAAGAACTTTGCAAAATAAAATAATGCATATTTTTAAATAATAGTTTTTTTATTTAACTTTAATATATAATGTATTTTAATGCATATTTTTAAATAGTAGGTTTTTAACATATTATATAATTTCAATACATAATGTATTTTAATGTATATTTTTAAATAATAGTTTTTTACATATTATATAATTTTAACACATAATGTATCATTTTTTTCCTTCTTTTGGGCCTTTATTACATAATAATAATTTGGGCCTTAGGCCTTGTTTTGGTCCTTTTGGGCTTTTGTCCAAATTAAGTAAATTAATTCGAATAATCTAGATCGTGTGCTCGTCTTATAGGGGCATGATCTTAGAATTAAATTAGCCTTAGGTTTTTTAGAGCCTTAGTTAGATTAGTGTTCGATTTAATCTAATGAATTTGAATTTATCATTGGCTTATTAGGGTAAATGCTAAATTCATTAAATTAATTGGACCTTTCTTAATTGCTTTAAGGGTAAAATCAATTTTAAGTTTAACTTAGCATTAAATTACAAATTAGTCACCATAAATTGGGTTTCTTAATCTTTTAGGGCTAAATATATAATTGGGCTATATAAATTAAATTGGGCCTTCCTTTTAAATGTTTACATTTATGCCCTTGATTGTCATACTTTAATTGACATCCATATAATCTTTAATCTTAATTGCATATCTAATCAATCTAAATCATAAAAGGGGAGATATTTATTAATTCTAATATTTGTGTCGTAACGGTCCGAGCTTAAAGGATGTTGACCAAATAATCGGATTAATTCTTACCATCCCGAGGTAAATAGATTAAAAGCTAGCAAAATCATCACATCATACTTAAATGTTTGCATCATTCATAAAGGTCACGTACGGGGGTCGAATCATAAATTAACACGGCAGTCGGGCTTATTCGATGTCGGTTTAATCTATGATCCGACATATCGTCAACCTTATTAACTAAATGTCTAATTAATTTTAGTCCACTAATTCGATAAAGCCCGTGCAATCAAGGTTAATTTTCATATAAGAACTCCGAATTAAATTCAATGTAAATTTCAATAATTTTCAACCTTTTAAGAGAAACAAATATTTTGGCACCAAGTTCCGGGCGTGATGAGGGTGCTAATCCTTCCCCACGCGTAACCAACTCCCGGACCCTTTCACGACGAATCTTTGGTTTCTTATGGTGTCCGACCTACCTTACCCAAGTGGCCGGCGACGACTCCAAGTTTTCATCGTTTTCAAGAATTTAAAGTTTTCAAAAGAAATCCCCAATCCTCTAAAAGATTTTCACTAATAATTTAGGGAATAATTAGTAGCTAACTTCTTTTCTAAACAAACGCCCTTAACGCAGTAAATTCTTTTTTTTCAAAAAGGAAGAAAAAAGGTCGCTACATGTGTCATAGCTCTATAATTAATTCGAATTAGGTTTATCGTTGGATGGACTGCATTTCTGATATTGACCCCAAAAAAGAAACGGTAGGTACAACTAGTCCGTGAACAACCAACCATCGCACTGTAAAATTTGGATAGGTTCGATCTATGGTTATTGGGTCCTCCTAAAAAGATCTACTAAGTTCATTGAGTTGTTCCAAAGAATCAAAACAGCCAGTTATTAATGGAATTCCTTGTCGGCTCTCTGTAAAATACTCGTTTGGACGAGGGCATCCAAACACATCATAAGCTAAACATGTGCTGACGAATAACCAACCCATGATGAATAGGGAATGTATAGTAATACTATGAATGACCCAATATCGAATACTAGTAATAATATCAGCAGAAAAACGTTCTCATGTGCTTCCAGACATGCTGAGCTCCACATATTATTGTAGGGGATCGATTCCGTAAAAGATGGGACAGTAAACGGAAATTCACTAAAACTAAATCTTTGTGAGATCGTCAATATTGTACTAAAGGTATTTTTAGAGTATACCGAATCAGTATAGCTATCCTTCTTCTGACACAGCAATGCAATTTCAAACAGTATATCGACACGAAGTGCTAGATAATTTCTTTCTTCTTTTAGCTTGTTGATGTATAACCACGTATCATGCAATAGAAAATTCCTAAAATTCCTGGAATATAATAAATAGAATATATAATATAGGGGTTCTATTATTGGCTTGGAACTAGAAATGTAAGATCAGGTAACTCGTGAATCCAACGAGTTGGTTTATAATAATTCATGAAGGAAATTATAATATTTCCGCAAGTCAATTAGATGTGAAATCTAAAAATTTACTTTTTTTCGTAGTTGCGCAAGGGGCTTTGTTTTTTGTTGTAAGCCCTCCTTTTTTTAAGGAATTGCTTAGTCGTCTAGTAACAAGTAATAGTAGTCGATAGTATTAGATATAGATAAAAAAAAGCAAAGAATGAAATAAAAAAATATACTAATCAATATTTGTGAGGCGGCCTTTATTGTATTCTTGTATTATATCCAAAGGGTTTTTCTTGACCTGACTACAAAGATGATGAATCGATTTCTTTTTCGTTTTTACTCTTGGCCTGTCGCTCTATTTTGTGAATATTGTTTAGATTGATTGATGAATTAAAAATTTTCAATTGAACTTATTATTTCAATTGGTATTTTTGCTTATCCTCGTCTCGTTTAAAAATTGAAACTTAGGTAAGTGCTTTATAAACATATGTATAGAAAGAACATATTTCATTTAGCCCCTTCATGCCTACTATAACTAGTTATTTCGGTTTTTTGCTAGCGGCTTTAACTATAACCTCAGCTTTATTTATTGGTCTGAGTAAGACACGACTTATTTGAAGATTAATTGAATGAACGGACAATTCATAAAAACAAAGCTTTTTGTCCTATTCCATATATTCTATAATATTCTATAGTTCCTTACCGTGTTAATTATCAGTTATTAATTATTGATATTCATGGGCAATAGAGATTAATATTTAGGGATAGATATTACCTTTCTTTTTCTCCTTTCAAATAAATTGAAATGATTGAAGTTTTTCTATTTGGAATCGTCTTAGGTTTAATTCCTATTACTTTGGCTGGATTATTCGTAACCGCATATTTACAATACAAGCGTCGTGATCAGTTGGACCTTTGATTAATTACCCCTCTATAGGATTTGAACCTATGACATTGGGTTTTGAAGACCCACGATCTACCGAATTGAACTAAAAGCACTTTCTTATCATAATAAATAAGACTGTAAAAGAGATGATTCTTTTATTTTATAACCCCAATACATCGCGCACACCTATACTATCATATATAATATGAGAAAATGATAGATTATGTATGCTTAATTTTAATCAATCTAAAACTACTCCCTCGTTACTGCTCAGAGGAGAAGTAATATGTAGGGATGACAGGATTTGAACCTGTGACATTTTGTACCCAAAACAAACGTGCTACCAAGCTGCACTACATCCATTTCAATTGGCCTACAATGTCATTGTAGAGAATCCCTGTCTTGTTTTCCACACCCTTATTTCATCTATTGATATACAAAAATTATCTTTCCGTTTCCTCTTTTTGGTCTCATATCATATAACAACCATATAATGAATAGTAAATGAATATTTTTGGCGGGAATTCTCAGGCGAAAATGGACCTATTTTGATGTTTTAAGAAATGGAAAATCTTATCTATCGAATCATTGTACATTTAAATTTGAACTTTGAATTAGGAATTCTGAGTACAAATATACAAATATAAGTGGTCTTTAACCACGCATACATGTGATTATATATGTATTACCTTAATGTAATACGATAAAGAATGAGGATTTTAAATGCGAGATCTAAAAACATATCTTTCCGTAACACCAGTACTAAGTACTCTCTGGGCAGGAAGAATTTGTTCTTTTTTACAAATTTGATGTTGATAAATCCATGGATCTAGAAATTCATTTCGCACACTTGAACCTTCTCAAACTGTTTCTTTTTAAGAACCAAAAAGATTTGTGCAAAAACAATAGAGGCCAAGAAGAACAAAAGGCTTGGACGTGTCGTGGGTCTTGAAGTACTATTTCTGCATCCCCTTGACCAAATCCACCCACATTAGAATTAATTGTTAATGGTTGCTCGAGTTTGATAGATTCACCCTCTAAAACAAGAAGTTATGGTCTTGGGGGAATAATATCAACCACTTGATGTCCATCCAATGCATCCGTTATGGTTATCTCATACCCCCTTTTTCTTTTCTTATGATTTTGCTTACTATACCTGTTGCCATAGCATTATAAATTGTATTGTTACTATTGTTCCTGTCGGGATAAATCTATATCCTTCCCCTATTTCCGCCTACGTATATGAGATATTTTAATAAATGAACATCCTTATTACTAGCAGGATCTGGAAAGAATAGGAAATGTGATTTCACTATATTTTTGACCAGGAACATGACCTATCACAAGAATATTTTTCTTAGTGGGGCGGTAGTTTTAAAAAGACAGACTGCCTATCTTTTCTTTCATCTCGGGCAAAATACGATTAGGAGGGGCTAACTCAAACCCCTCCGGTAAAATAAGAACATCACCCACACTCAAAGCCCCTTTCTCACCATTAGCAAGAACTTGTTTCAGTTGCATATCATAAGGAATTCTAACAACCACTTCAAATACAGTATCAGGAAGTACTGCTTGTGGAACCTCAATATCCACGGGTTTATTAGCTAAATGGCAATTGGCACATACAATACGCCCAGTTGCTTCTCGTGGATTTTCATAGCCCTGTTGCGCAAAAATGGGATATGCATTTGAAATGGATATCCCGGTTATTATATAGATCATGAGTGATACGAAAATGGATCGAGTAATCTCCTTCTTTATCCAAGAAAAAGTATTTCTAGTTTGCATGGTCCAATCATTGATCCCGAAAATTTCTACAATAAAATTAGGTAGATCACTAGTATAGTTCCCTATCCACAATTCTGCTATTTACTTTTACTGAAAACTGAAAAAAAAAATTATTGAAATAGAGGAGTCTCCTGATGGGTAGAAAGAGCAAAGTAAGGTGTTGCATGGCTGTCGTCACCTAGTATAGTTGAATTTCACTTAATTACCCCTAGGATAAAATTGACATTGGGCTTAGACGAACACTTAATTTAAAATCGTGATTAATTAACTTGATTCGTTTTAAATAGTATCATTGGCTCATTGAGATGCTAGTTTAAAATTGATCAAATTAATTATCATGGTTCAAGAAGATCCATAAATTATTAGGGTTTTCTAGTTTTTAGGGTTTAATCAATATAGGTTAATATTAGATTCACTTAGTTAATAATTAGATAACTAATTGAACTTCCATAATTTGAGGCCTTTTAGGTTAGGACTTTAGTGGTCTTTTTGTGTTTATTTTAAGCTCTTATGTGACATGCATTTGTAATTGTCATTCATATCACCTCTAATATTTTGATTGCGTAATAATTAACTTAAACCCTAAAAAGGAGTATTTATTAATTTCGATATTTTGGTCATAACAGTCCTAACTTAATGGATGTTAACCAAATATTTGAATTAATCCTTATCGTCCCAAGGTAAAATTAAAAGTGGATAAATCATAACATCATACTTAAATGATTGCATTATGCATAAAGGTGACGTACGAAATTCGAACCATAAATTAACACGGCAGTCAGGCTTATCTGATGTGGGTTTAATCTATGGTCTGATATATCATCATCCTTATTAATTAAATGTTCAATTAATTCAAACCCACCAATTTGATAAAGCTCGTTCAATTGAGGTCAATATTAAACTAAGAAAATCTAATTAAATTCAACTTGAATTTCAACAATTTCCATCCATTTAAAAGCAACAAATATTTTGGTACCGATTTTCGGGCATGATGGGGTGTTAATCCTTACCCACACGTAACTAACTCTCGAATCATTTTCAAAGTAAATCTCCGGTTTTTATGGTGTCCGGCCTACCTTACCCAAGTGGCCGGTGGCGATTCAAAATCTTTATTATTTCCAGAAACACAAATTTTCAAAAGAAATACCCTAAAAATAAAAATTCAAAATATAAGGATAACCAGTAGCCGATTTTCGAATTTTTAGTCACTACACACGTATCTCTTCTAAAGTAGAATTTGTATCACATAACTCTAACACTACCGATAAACTCTTACTTATTTGATGTTTGGGATAGAAGCGTCTATCCATTTTCCTATAACTAGCTTAAGATTTAGATAATAAAACGAATTCTAAATTAACTAATTAATCAAACACATAATCATTATATAACGACCTATAAATTGATCAGGTATTTTGCTACAATGTACTGTTGAGTTGCACCATATGACCCCTAAACTATGACCATCATTCTAATTGGTTCTTAAACTTTTAAATGTTCTAATTTTATCACCAAACTATTACCTTCATTCTAAATTGGTTCACCAAACTTTTGAATGTTCCATTTTCATCCTCAAACTATGACTCTCATTTTAAATTGGTCCTCGAACTTCTTGAGCATTCTAATTTTATCCCTATATGTCAATCATATCTTATGTTAATAAAACTGTTATAAAATTTGTTAATTGTCATGAAACACCTATGTGTATTATGTAATAATATGATGTGGTACAAACGATAATTTGAGGATGAAATTGAAATATTCAAAAAGTTTGGGGATCAATTTAGAATGATGGTCATAGTTTGGGGACTAAAATGGAACATTCAAAAGTTAAGGGATAAATTTAGAATGGAACCCATAGTTTGGGGACGATATTGGAACATTTAAAAGTTTAAAGACCAATCTAGAATGAGGTCATAGTTTGAGAACGTGTGGTGCAATTAACTTTATGATAATTATCTTAGCTTTAAAGTTGAATTTTAAACCAACCATGAGACGTGGTGTGGTGGTTGCTCACCTCATCCCTTAACCATGAGGTTAGGGGTTCAATCCTTACCCATAAAAATGAAGTACATTCCATGGTCAGTTGTTTATCTCTCGGTGAGAGCATCCGCGACGAGAAAATTAACCACTGCTATTGATTTAGTGAGATACGAAAAAAAGAGAGTTGAATTTGAATTTTGATGTGCATCTTTAACTTGAGATTTTTTTTTTGATAAGAAAAGGGGTATATCGTACAGGCCTCATTAAAAACCCCTAAATGGGAGAAAAGAGTTACATAAAAGTTCGAAACAAATAAAAGCTCAAACTAGCCAACCCATCATAAATCATGAAAATAAACTAACCCTTAGTACATATACACTAAGAGTTTCGCCTAACATACTATCCTCCCAGATTAGCATGTAATTGATCCCATCGTTGCCGCTCATCCTCCCTAGTTTTCAACCAAAAATGCTTCTCATCAGCCACTCTACCCGCCAATGCTCTAGGTAGGGATGGAAAACCTCCATTCTCCGGTTGGCTTGCTCTACTAAAGGTCGCGAGCTCATCCGCGATGCTATTTCTGGCACGACTAATATGCCGAACTGCCACTCTCCAATCATGCAACAACTCATGAATTGCACCAACAAGTGCACTCCCATCAAGAGCGATCGATTCCTTGGTGATAATTCGGGTTGTCTCTAAAGAATTCGACTCAAGTTCCACTCGTCGGATACCTCTATTTCATGCATGAACCAGAGCGTCATGTATCGCCCATAGTTCGGCAAGAAGGACGGAGCATCGCCCCACATAATGAGAGAAGCCAAATACCCAATCGCCCTCACTATCTCGAAACACTCCTCCAATAGCAGCCCTTCTACTCATCGTGTTCACCGCGGCATCGACATTTATTTTATTCCATTTCGTCTGGGGTCCTCGCCAACGTTCCTGCTTCAACCTTGTCAATGTTGGTCTGATTGCAGCAGCCCCTAAATCGGCAGTAGCAGCTGTACACTCAGCTAGCAATCGAGCCCCTCGCACTAATATATCCTCACGTTGCACGTAATTGGCATCCATGACCATGCTGCATCTATTTTTCCAAATTAACCAGCAATGAATCACAAACTTTACGCTCCATTCCCCATCTGTGGAGTCTAGAAAACCAGATTCGAAAATATTCAATCGCAACCATTTGAGAATAAAAAAAGCCGATAACAATATTATAAAGTTAATATCTTTAACCACATCCAAATCCAAATGGAACGAGGCTTAATGTTACAGCTTTGAAATTCTATTTACTTTTATAAAGTCAAAATATGTTGCGATCCCTATATTTTAATAACGTTTGAAATTTAGTCCTTATACTAAAAAAATTGAAAATTTAAAAACCGTACTTATCTGATTTAGAAATTATAGTCAAATCATCAACACAGTTGTATTTTCTAATCAAAATTTGATTATTATCAAAAACGCTTATTATTAAAATTTGCCTCTAAATTTACTATGATGGTGGTATGGGTGTGCTGATTGTAGCTTTTAACCAAAAATCCTAATGATCCCGATGCTTGAATTATGATTTTTTTTTTTAAAATAAAAAAAAACTAGAGTACTTAATTTTTACCTTTTAAAGATAGGGATGAAATCACAAAGTTTATTTAAATATAGGGACTATAGACAGAACATGACCTTTTATAAAAAAAAATTAATTCTTTGAAAAGCTGGCTTTGTTAGACACGTAATAAGTTTAGCTTTTACAACAATGCATAATAAATTCTTTAAAGTTTATACAAAACCCTAAGACAAAAGTCAATTAATTAGTGCTAAGAAGAAAATAGTAAGATTAGTACTCTAAAATCAATAGGGTAGATTTCATTTGCATCATTGTTTTTTATTAAATAGAGATATTATATTCTCAAAACAAGTGAGAGAAGTCGAACTCATACAAAATAAGACAATATTAACATTTTTGACCACTCAATCAATTAATAAATCTCATTTACATCATTATTTGATATATATTAACGATTTTTTCTACAACGATATTAATCATCTTCATATATCTTTATTTTTTATGATATAATGTAGATATCTAATTTATTGGTAACTAATTGGATTAGATGTTGTAGAGGCTAAGGTTATGCAAAAAATCCAATAAACTACAATCGAATCCAAAACCCGAAAAAAACGATTCAAAAATTCTATCATCCAAATTGAAAAAATTCTATTTCGGTATATATATATATGTCCATATATAAAAATTATTTTGGTTCGATTATGGTTCACATTTTTTAGTAAAATCAATTAACAATTTTACCAGATATCTACAATATTTGTAAAAATTATGTATTAGAATATCATATAATCTAGTGATTTTAATATTCCTATGATTCTTTGAAGACTTTTTGGTTATGAATTCGATTACGAGAAGTGTGAACTCTTTTTTAACTTTTTAGTTGTTTTTTACACTTTTACTGTAAAACCAAACAAGTATTGAATTTATCATATTATTAGTTTTGATATTTTAACAAGCGAATTAAAAAACATTACCCTAACTGAACACCTCGTAGTTATTTTTATGTATCCTTGATTAATTTTAAAAAAAAACACACATAAAATTAGGTCATTAGCTTACACTATGGTAGCTCGGCCGCTAGCCCAAGGCGAGAGGGAACTTTTAGGGACAGTTTGAGGCTAAAGGGTTCCATATTGCACTCGTTGTTGAGTATTAGGGTTGGAGTGTAGTGTTTGCTAGGTCCTGCAGGATGTAATATTCAAAGTGTGTGTTTTTTAAAAGATCGTGGGACGACGCTATCGTGATAAGTCATTAAACAAGGAATGCAAAAAAGACCAACTTATATGATAAAAATTTCTTTCAAGCATCATACGACTTATCGATCGAGCTAAACCAACATGTTCGTAAGAATTAAATTTGAAAACCATCCTATTAAAATAATTATCCATTTTCATTATATAAATATGATTAAAATGTCACGCAAAACTCACCGTCAAACTTGATTAAAAAAATAAGAATTACTAAAAAATAAATAAGGAAAATGAAACACAACGACCAAAATATAAACTATGGATATTTAGTCTAAATCCTCTTATTTTTAAGATTATCATTTCCCACATCACAAATAGTGGTGAGAAAAGTCTGCTTTTTTTCCACCTTGTGAAGCTTCCATGTTCGTCAAACAAACGACTCATAGCACCACCACCCTTCCATTGTGGCTGCCGCAGTGGAAGAGAAAAACCTCCATTTTTGGACCCACCTTTTCTTCTTCATATTTAAAACCCAACACCCTTCTTTCCTCTCACTCTCACAGATGCTCCTTCTCCCACCATGTCCCGCCATGGAATCTTTTCTCTTTCCTTCTCACTCTTCTTCCTGCTCCTCCTCTCGCCGCCGCCTTCCGCCGCCCAGACCTTCAACCAGAACGACCAGCGTTACTCTTACGCCCGCTTCAGCCCTTCCCTGGCCATAATCATCGTCGTTCTGATTGCAGCATTGTTCTTCGTCGGAGTCTTCGCGATTTACTTCCGGAGCTGTTCCGATGTCAGCGGCACCAGACGTGGCGTCCGACCCGTCAACGGAGGACCCGGACGCTCGATGCGTGGGCGCGGGCTCGAAGCGTCGGTGATCGAGAGTTTCCCGGTCATGGTTTACTCCGAGGTTAAGGATCATAAGATTGGTAACGGAGCTCTAGAGTGTGCGGTTTGTTTGAATGAATTCCAAGACGACGAAACGCTGCGTTTGATACCCAAATGCGACCACGTTTTCCACCCTGAGTGCATCGACGCTTGGTTGGCTTCTCACACTACTTGCCCCGTCTGTAGAGCTAATCTCGTTCCTCAACCCGGTGACCCTGCCGTGAGTCAACTCACCGCGTCGAATAACACCGTCCCCGAGTCAGACCTCGAGGCTCAGAACGGTGACTGTAACTCAGAACCGGAAGATGAACGACGGATAAACAATAACGAGGTTAACAGTGAGGCAGAGGCTCAAGTTGCCTCGGCGGTTGAAGTAAATAATTCGAACGCAACTTTAAATAGAAACCGTACACGTGGCTCGAGATCTGGCCATTCACGTATACTTTCTTTCTTACGATCTCACTCGACCGGACATTCTTTGGTCCAGCCAGGTGAGAACACTGACCGGTTCACTTTACGGTTACCGGTCGATGTTCGGCAGCAATTGATGAACCGGAAGTTGAACCGGGCGACAAGCTTGGTGTTGCCGAGGGAAAGGAGTTCGCGTCGAGGGTACCGAACATCGGATGATGGAGGGAGTAGTGGAGGGAAGTTGGACCGTGGAGCTAAGTCGGACCGGTGGGTGTTCAGTAACAAACCACCGTTTTTTAGTCGGGCATCCTCCGTGAAATCACCGAAGGTGGCCGCACAAGACGGCGACGGAACCTCAACTTTGCCGGTTGGACCGGTGCCTGACTCAAGCCGTCCACCGGTTTAAGGGTTTAATGTTTCTTAATAGTTTATAAATATTAGTATATTCAACTTAAATGCCACGAGCTTTGTGTAGATATTACATCATGTATTCAATGTTTTATTTATTTTAAAGCAAATTTTGGTTTGTTTATTTATCCATACAATGTTTTTTTCAAAATCAAGTTTATGATCATAATTTTTTGTTGTGGAATTTCGATTGTTCGGTCGGAACCTAACAATTAAAAAAAGATATGTGTTGTTTTAATCTCGAAATTTTATCTCATAAGTATCTTTAATCGAGGAGATCAAAGTATGTAGATCATATCTAGCTTACTACGAGTTGCCTTGTATGTTGAGTCATTATGATTGGTTCTCCTTAATTAATTGGGTGGAACCATGGTTGCTCCATAATCCATTTAATCTTTTGCTCAATGGAGAGTTCGATCCCCTTTCACACAATCTGTCCTTCAATTTCGTTGAATTCTCCATTTTGGTCCTCTAAGTCTTCAAATCCTTTAAATGGGTCCTTGTGCTCTCCACCTAAATCATGAGGTGAACCACACACATTGGCTTCACATGCGAGGTAAGCTAGACACAGTCTACAAAGTGTGCTCTTCTCAATCCAAGCGTTCTTAAGACTCTCTTAATTGTCAGAAATTAAAATTTCGAGACTAAAGTAACACATAAAGACCTAAGAAATACATTTTTTCAATTACTAAGAATTTTGATCGAACAATCAAAAGATCTTTGAACATATTTAAATTTGGTTTCCAAGAGCAACGTACGTTAAAATGACACCTATGGTATTGGTAGACCATGTGAATAGGAGAATTAATGACATTTCCATTTTCTTGTTTTCTTATAAAGTTATTGTTTTGTGTTTGAATCTAATCAAAACCTTGACAAAGTCAGATATTCATTGTAATTAAAAGGAACAAAAAAATATATTTGAATTAAATATTTTATTCAATTCTGAATGATCACAAAGGAAAAAAATAATATTGCACGTATCTCTTATTGACTGCCACCTTAGTTTTTTAATATGTATTTTTAGTATAGTTATTTGAAGGGAAAAAATAGTTCTAACATTTCTTGGAAGCCACAACTCGAGAAATCAATGGTTAAAATTCAACTTTCGGAAACTATCTAGTGTTGGATGCAATGACAAAGCATATTGTACTTTTAAGGAGAGAATTTGGGTTTGAACCTTGGAGATGACATTGTTGAAAGGGAAAATCACGAATCCCGAACATGAATTATAAAATGGACAAATATTATGTAAAAAAAACAACTTTCGGGAAAGATTCATATACAGATCATTGATGTTTTAAGGGTTAAAGAGTTATTGAAGAAAGGAGAATAGTAGAGAAGGATCATTAGCCAAAGTGATTGATTTGAATAAATATTCTGAATAGTGACAGAACTTGGGGTAAGAGTTTGGAAGTAAATTTAAATTTTTAAAAAATTTAGAGGCTTAAACTAAAATTTTGAGAGTTTAATTAAATTTTTTAATAATTTTAAGAGATCTAATAATAACTTTTAAAAGATTGAGAAAAATTAATTAAAAGTTTGAAATTTAATATGAATTTTTAAAACTTTTAAGGAGGTCAAATTGAATATTTTAAAATTTCTAAGAGTAAAATTTGAATTTCTAAAAATGAGGGCATGACCCCCTCTAGTCTTTTAAAAGATCCACCTACCTTAAATATGGGAACAAAAATTCTCTATGTTTTTTTGACATGTCTATATAATCATGTTTAAAAGATCATAATTAAATATTTAAATTTATAAAAATTGAGTCGCAAAAAAGTGGAATACTAATAGCTTGCAAGTTGGTGAACTTGAAGCAATAATTCTTACTTGTAATGGAAAGACTTTGAGCACCATTCAAACGGCTATAACTTTAGACAAAAGCCATTGCCACTGCACCCGAACAAATAATTGAACCAAGCTAATGCTTTGCTTTTCTTTGGTGGGGATATATGCCCGAAAGCATTGCCAAATGTTGAGATGGCAATGGAACGAGACAAGACGAATTTTTGATTATTTCATCGCAATCTTAATAAAATACGATTTGATTATAAATATAATTTATTTGTCTTGAATTTGTCTTCAAAATTTAAGTAAAAATTTGACTTTGCCCCTATCTAATTTAATATAAATTTCAAATCTTCATATTTTTATCTAATTTAATGATTGAACCAAGCCATTGCTGAATGCCGATTTTTGAACCGATAATTCGTGTGGACATGGACGGATCTTGCCATTTCTTTATTAACTCTTGATATTAATATTTGAGAGAGTCGACTATAAAATTATACAAAATTTTATAAATTTTGATAATTAATAAGATAAAATTTCAAGGGTACCATTATATAAAGATATTTTTAAAAATTTTAAGGATTAACAATTAAAATTTTTAAATTTTAAAAAAGTCAAGGCTCTTTCGGCTCTTAACAAGGTCCACCCCTGTGCAAAAAACACAATGAATCAAATAATATCTTGGGTTACTAATTCTACGCTTCGAGGTAATGGATAATTCAAATTTGATTAATATATGTGTGAGTTCGATCTTTTTATATAAATTTAAATTAGGGATAAGTATTTGGTCGAGTACCAAACTGTTTTGACAACGCCAAACTCTGCGACTTCCCTCTTTTATGAAGCTTCCTCTTGGTACTATGTCCGAATTACAAATAAGAAAAAAAGCGAAAATGGTGGAGCAACATGAATGCTAAAAACCAGTTAAAGATGCAAAAGAAAAGGGGGGGGGGGTGGAAAGAAGACTCACTCTACTGCTTTAGTGTTTAGTCATTATCGTCACGGATGGTGAGCATTTACTATTAATGGGAGTAGTACATAAACATTAGATTTCAAGGTTGTCATACTGTTAATGTTAGACGATAAGAAATAAATAATCCAAAACTAAAACAAATAAATAAGAATTTTTATTGAAGTAAATGATTGAAAATAAAATAAATGAAATTGAATAATAATAATAATCGAAAGGAAACAAAACCAAAGGATTTACCTTTGCACGTTAATTAAGAAAGATGGGCAGTACCTTGGTTGAGTGATTGGCGTCAATTCTTCATTGTTGGAGTGTGCGCAGACATGGCTCGACTAAAAATCAAATGGTAGATTCAAGTTGAGGCATGCGAAATATAATTTTTTTAAGATAAACTTTAGATTATTTTTATGGTACTTAAGATATATTGGTCATTTATTTTTTAGGATACAACAATTATATAATTAACTGTAATTGTACGACTGCAGAGATCACGAATTGTAACTTTATCTACCTCAATCACTAAAAAATATTTTAAAAAATTACAAAGTAAAAATAATAAAAAAACTTTGTGTTTTTGTCTGCTTGAGATACGTTGGTCGTTTATCTCTCAAAATACAACAACCATATAATCAATTGTAATTATACAACTGCAGAGATTACGAACTGTAACTTTATCTACCTCTATCACTGAAAAATACTTTAAAAAATTACAAAATAAAAATAGTAAAAAAACTTTGTGTTTGTGCACTTTTTAAAACCTAATAAATTTTTATGTTTTTTTTTAAAGGGCAGGAGTTTTATTAGAAATAAACCTTGTGAAATAAGCTGTGTGAATCTACCTATAATCTCCAAAAAAAAAAAAAAAATCCCCAATTCCCTTGAACCCTAGTTCTCGTCTTCTATCTTTCAACAACAACAAAAAAAAACTACTTCTCGTCTTCTACCTTATTCTTGATCTTGAGACTCGATTTGTTGCTCGTCCTTCGATTAGAGAGGTTTCATCCTCATTAATCAAGCGTCGGTCTTCGGCTTTCTTTTGGCACTTGGGGTTCGGAAGTGCGGCGACTTTGGCTGAGGGAGAAGGAACTGGTTCTTTGTTCTCTATTTTTCGTCCCCGGTTGCAGTTTTCTTTCAGAAGGTTGTGGCTTCGCCGTGGAGTGCTCTGAGCTCTGGTCTACGGTGGCAAGCAGAGTAAATCTTAGCATTGCGGCTAGGCTGGTGGGATTTTGTTTGCTCGGTCGAGCTCCTGCATGATTTGGGCTCTTTTGGTTGGAAGTTTTACTTTCTTTCCAGGTTTGTGGGGCTTGAGGAGCTCACTCGGCCACGGTGAAGAGCGTTTGAAAGCCAACGTATTTTCCCCCGGTGCAAGGACTTCTCAGGCTCAGGCTAAAGATTTTCCAGGTTTGTTTTATATCCATTTTTCCCTTCCCTGCTTCTTGTTCACTAACCCCCTTCTGGTCAGACGCATCCCGACATTGCTGGTCGGTTCGGATTGTTTGCTGCGTACTGTGTCTTTACTTTCAGTGTGATCTACTTGTTGGTTGGTGGGGTTCTTGTTTGTGTCTAAAAGAAGCTTTCTGCTTTGCTCTTCGATTTTCTTTTCTGGTGTTGTGTGTAAAGGTCTTCATGAATATCTTGACATGGAACATTAGGGGACTCGGTAATAAAGAAATAGTGAGAGCCCTCAAAAATTCGATATTCTCTGCCAAACCACGCATAGTGTTTCTGAGTGAAACAAAACAAAAGAAACGCTATCTCGAAAAGATAAGGATGAAAATGAAGATGGATCATTCCTTCTACGTGGAACCAATCGGAACGGCTGGAGGCCTTACGTTGTGGTGGACTAATGAAGTTAAGGTGTCTATTCTTCATTTTAGGAAATATCTTATTGATTCCAAGCTCTCTTTTAATGTGAAAGAGGAATGGTTTTGCTCCTTTATCTATGAACCTTCTTATCGTGAGGAAAAGCAGAATTTCTGGGAGAGTTTGACTAATTTGAGGAGCAATCCTAACACAAGCTGGCTAGTGATAGGGGACTCGAATGTTGTGGCCAATTCTGAGGATAAACTTGGAGGTTGTCCGTTTAATCCCTCTGACGCGAAATGCTATGATGATTTCATCAACTCTTCTGAACTTTTGGAGCTGCCAATTAAGGGTGGAAATTTCACTTGGTCCAACCAGCGAAGCGAGAAGGACTCCATTCTTGAAAAGTTAGATCGTGCTCTTTGTTCCATGTGATGGAGCAATAAATTCCCAAAAGCCATAGGACTGATGGATGTGGCCATAGCTTCAGATCATGCACCGATCCTGGTTTTGCCTCATGGTTTCAACAAAAAATATAAGAAGGATTTCAAATTTGAATCAAAATGGTTGCTTAAGTAGGACTGCTCATCAATGGTCTGCACGGGGTGGAACTCAGCCAATCACCCGAGAACCTCTAATCAGTTTGGTCGAAGAGTCGAAAAATCTTGCTTGTTTCTTGCAATAGCACTTTCAGAAAATCTACACAAATGATAGAACCATTAATTTCTGTAGCTTGGAGGAGGTGATCCCGCGGGTAGTTTCGGAGGATATGAATGCTCATTTAAGCAAAGTAACTACTGAAGAAGAGATTAAGGAAGCCGTTTTCAGCATGGGGTCCTCGAAAGCTCCGGGGCCCGATGGCTTTCATGGTAGTTTCTATCAGTCTTTTTAGGATACCGTTAAGGATGATCTTATTGCTATGATTTCCCAATTATTTATATCAAGAGTCCTTGACTATGGGATCAATAAAACAAATATTGTTCTCATTACCAAAGTGAGAAATCCCTGTGAAGGGAATCGTTTTCGGCCAATTAGTCTCTGCAATTTTTCAATGAAAGCCATCACTAAGATCCTAGCGTCCAGACTTAAGGGATTTCTTCCAGATATTATTGCTCCTTCGTAATCTGCTTTCGTCAGTGGGAGACTTATTCAAGATAATGTCATTGTTACCCATGAAAATTTCCATGCTATCAAGAGGGCGAAGAAAGGGGCGAAAGGGGTGATGGCTCTTAAGATTGATGTGGAGAAAGCCTACGATAAAATGGACAGGGATCTCCTTACTTTCATCATGAACAGAATGGGTTTTTGTGAATGGTAGGTGTAGAGGGTTATGAAATGTGTTTCTTCTATTTCCTTTTCCCTTGTCCTTAATGGTGAACGTCAAGCAGAATTTTCTCCTTCTAGAGGGCTAAGACAATGGGATCTTCTCTCTCTTTTCTTGTTTGTATTTATTACGAATGTTTTCTCGTGGCTCATCACGAAAGAGATGGAAGCCTCATGCTTCGAGGGCTTTAAGATTAAAAGGAGGTGCCCGACTCTCAGTCATTTAATGTTTGCCGATGATTGTATCTTGTTCTCTTCAGCTAACTCGGTGAATTATGAGTCAGTTACAAGGATACTGCAGACTTTTCAAAAATCAATTGGGCAATCTACCAACTTCTCCAAATATTCAGTTTTGTTCTCCCCCAATGTTAGCTTTAGCCTCAAACACCATCTTTCTAATATCCTTGGTTTTGGGCCAATGGAAGAGAACAAGTATTTCAGTCTTCCATCCATATGGGGTAAGAGTAAGAAAGAAGCTCTCAGGTTTATTATGGAACGTGTCCAGAGCAAACTCAAAAGGTGGAAGGCGAAATTTCTGAATCAAGTTGGAAAGGAGATCTTGATTAAAGCAGTGGTCCAAGCCATTCCAACCTACGTTATGAAATGTTTTCTCCTTCCCTCTACTTTTTGTGATGAGCTTTGTTCTCTGGTGGGTCAGTTTTGGTGGAATAACTCTAATGCTAAGGACAGAGGTATTCATTGGATCAACTGGAGGACACTATGCTTGCCAAAGGAGAAGGGTGGCCTTGGCTTCCGTGACCTCAAGCTTTTCAATTTCTCTGGTTGCCAAAGTTGTGTGGAGGGTTTTAAGGAACCCGAATTCGTTTCTTGCTCAAATCCTACGAGGAATTTACTTTCCTAATGGCAACATTTTTGAGGCTCATGGATCCAACAATCCTTCATGGGCCTGGATTGGTATTCGGGAAGGCATTAAAGTCATTCAAGAAGGGGCGTTATGTAGAGTCGTGAATGGAAGGTGTATTTCTATTTGGGAGGACAAGTGGATCCCAAAACTTCCATCTTTTATGATCTCTTCTCCGCTTCCACTTGGGTGTCCGGATATCACTGTGTGTAACCTTCTAGATATCAATCGAAAAACCTAGGATAAAAGAAAACTTGAGAACCTCTTCCCCCCTCAAGAAATCGTGGCAATCACAGCCATTCCCATTGAGGGACCGTCTGTTAAGGATCACCTCATCTGGGCCGCGTCTAAGGATGAGGAGTACTCCACTCGATCTGGTTACCGGTTTCTTGATTCAAAGCAAGAGTCGGTATGCAAACCGTCTTCCAGTAACATCCTCGATAGGAATGCGACTGTATGGAAGGCTATTTGGGGGTTGGTTGTTCCCTAAAAAATTAGGTCTTTCTTATGGAAGTTATGTCATAGCATCGTTCCTACAAAAGGCATTTTGGTTGCTCGTTTCCATGGTGCCTTTAGGGCTTCTGATTGTTGTCCTCGTGGAAATACGGTTGAAAGCATCGAGCATCTTTTGTTCTTTTGTCCCTTCGCTGAAGCTGTATGGAGAGCATCAGGGTTTAGCTATTCTCTTTCTCTGATTGGTTTCCCTGGTTTTGAAAAATGGTGGGGTAAAATTATTGGCTTTCGACGGCCTGGGATTTTGATGATGGTTGTGCTCTCATTGCTTTCTTGTGTTGAGCAATGTGGAAATCTCGTAATGCTTTTGTGTTTGAGGGTCGTGTGGACCTACCGTGAGACGTTTGGAATGAAGCGAAATGTGCTTTTGTGGAGTTCTCGTGCGTTCAATTCAGAGGAGCCCAAGCAAATTCTCCTGTTTCTAGGGCTCACCATTCTTGGTTCCCTCCTCCTAAAGGTTTCCTTAGAATTAATTGCGATGCGGCTTTTGAAAAGGAATCAGACATGGCAACCGTTGCGGTTATTGCTCGTGATTGTACAGGTTCCATCAAGGATGTGGATTCTGTCGTTTTGATGGCCCCTTCAGCTTCATCTGCTGAAGCTTTTGTGGTTCGGCTATGCGTTTCCCTTGTTTTGCGTTCAGGTTTCGATCAAGTTATTCTCGAATCTGATTGTCTTGGCATTGTCAACAGGCTCAAGTCCAGAATCCTCTCCGATTAGGAGTCGGCAGCTGTCGAGGAAGACATCCTTTCTATGGTCTCTTCTTTCTCTTCTTTGTCTTTTTCCTTTGCTCCTCATGATTGTAATCGTGCAGCTGATTGGGTTGCTAAATCAGCCCTTTCTCTTTGTTGCCCTTCAGATTGGACTGTGAATGTCCCTCCGAAACTATCCTCCATGTTGTAACTCTGCTTTGTTATGTTATGAGATGCACCTTTGATCAAAAAATAAATAAAGCTTGTAAATTATATGAATTTTATTTAAAATCAATTCATTTATTAAATAACATTATCACAATAATATCTGAATTAAAAAATAATATCTTATAATATATTTATCCTTTTAATTTTAGAATATTCAAAAAAATAATATCTAAATTTAAGGATAATCTCTGATCATTTATCTTTTACTTGAGATATTAAAATGTTATATTTAAGAAAAATTATCTCGTAATAGGTTAAAATATTTGCAAGCTCATGGAGAGCCCAATCAATTAAGACATTCACATTACTCATATTATAAAAGCTTAAGTTATTCAATAACCACCAAGTAGAGTCTTGTATAAATATATCACACGCTTGGTAAAACATCAATATGAGATATTACTTTTTTTCGTTTCCTTAACTCAATTTACAAGCCTATTTTAAACATTAATTTCTCACTCATCACATTTTTTCCAACAGTTAATTTGTTGGTTTTTTTTATCACCAAGACATACATGTTTTGGTACAGTCCTTTTGGCTGCCCCATGTCTTGTTGTTTTCGACAGCAAACCACCTTGATTAACCCACACAACCACGCCTTCGAACATCAATGGTCCGTGAAACTCGATGAGAGTTCCGGACGAATTGGAGTCATTGCTTTCAAAGATTCTCTTCAATTTTTTCTGAGATAATGATATTGACAAAGAAAATTGTTGAACAGATATGCGTCAGCGTTTATTTGCTCTTTTAGGGACGTTGTGTAGAGTCGTTCTCTCTTTTCCACGAGAGTGGAAATTCATCAACATTCTATGATGACTTTAGAAGAAGAAAATTTAGTTGAAGATTTTAAAGAAACACGTCAGGAAGACAGAACAAGTTTTTTTGAACATGCATATAAAATCCACCCCAAAGTTGTTCTGCAATGCTGACACTTTCTCAAAGTCGTCTTGAAAAGATGACAACTTTACTTTACTACTGTAACAGGTAACAACATCCCTAAACGAACAAATAATTCTTCAAGGACCCAATTGTAGTCATTTTTTTCAATGACAATATCCCAACAGAATTGTCGAGTTTAGCATTTAGTTTATATTTTGTAAATAAATGGGGAAATGATCACAATATGGTCCTTAATTTTTTTTCTTAAAATATGGTCCAGGACAAATTATTTTTAAATTTATGGTGGTTTACTGTTCAAGTCAGAAGTCGAACTAACTTCTACCCGACTTTAAACAGTATTTTTTTAGAAAAATAAACTCAAAGTTGAAAACAAGCTTGAAGACAGATCAAGGACAATCCGACTTTAAACAATGTTCTATCACTTTTACTGTTTGAAGTCGGATTACAAGCAATCCGACTTTAGTTGTTTTTTTCAACATAAAAAAGGCACTGTTCAAAGAAGGATTGAACACAATCCGACCTCTAATTTTGCTACAGTAAATAATTATATTGTTGGAAATAAAGTAGGGAGTACCACATTGCTAGAAAAAAAAATTAAAGAACAATATTTAGATAAATTTTCCGTAAACAATATATGAATTATTACAGGTATATGGTTGGTGAATTTTACTCACTAACAAAGTTCAAATAGTGATACATATCTTGTGAAATATATTTTATTACCAGTGTATCTAATAATAGTCTATTTGATATACTCTAAAAAATAATTCCACAAATAAGGTTGGAGCCATAACAGATTTTTTTGAAGAATTCGTGTTAAAATTTCACATATACTTAAAGCATACTCAATATCAATTCAATACGTTTGTAAAGAAGCTTCCTATGACAATATATCAAATAATAATATGTACTATAAATATTTATATTTAGATTTAGATTTAAATAATATTTATGGTTATGGTTTACTATGTACTGTTTAATTCTTTTCCACTGACATTCTCATTATTGGATGACACACAGTGAGGGCAGTGCCACCCTATATAATTGGGGTCATAGGCCTCTATCTAGGGCATTTGAACATCATAGGCCAAGCTAGAGGCCAGTGGTCTGATAAATGGGCTCTTGAAACCCAGTTTTACTTGGGCTTCAATTGGAATTTCAAATAACAAAATAGAACTCTGGTTTTCAATCCATTAAACAATAAAAAAACAAACAAAAGTTGGCCAGTGGTTGGTCAAATCATGCTTCCAAGGGTGGTGATGCATTATGATGAAAGTATTGACATAAAAGCTTTGTGCTCCATTTTCTGGTCGCCCAATGTGCAAGACTACTTAAACTCAAAGTCGACTTACACCAAGACTTTCATAACTTTCAAGAAGACTTCATATCTTTCTAGGCCTACTCAAATTCAAAGACGTATGGTGTCCTATAAAAACCTTTGTAATTGTCGGGTAGTTTTGTACATAAAGAAAAGCTTTATTTCATTCGCCAAAGTCGATTTACATAGAAACAATATTGTTGTGCATTTTGTCGATTCCAATGAAAAGCAGATGATGTTTATCTTAAGAGATTTGAGTTCAAATTATTTTCTATACAAGATATATATATGTGTATTGTCAAAGGGTTAAGAATATGTATGAATAAATACTACCTTATAATCATCTTTAAGACTCTTCAAAAAATTTGTTGTGTTTTTTATGAGGATTGGTTATTGTGTTGATAATAAAGAATTAAGTAATCAAAGGGCCTACAACTACCTTATCTAGTTAGGTTGATGATCTACATCTCGTGTACTGAGAATATTATAGTAAGGGTCAATTTAACAATGTTTTCTAATGAGCATTGAACTGTCGAACGGAGAAGTAATATCGAACGATCACTCCAAGCGTTAACGAAACCTAAATGACATTAAGTAAGACCTCAAAGAATTAAGATTTGTGTTCAATTTGAACTGTGTAAACAAATATTTGTGTTATAACAATTATGTTATACAAGGTCTTGGGTTGTTGATCTTGTAGTTCACATTCTAAGTAGTGACAGAGCCATGTGTATATGGGAAGGTTATCCCTCACTTTTCAACATTTATATTTTATCCTTTCGATATCTTATGAGTATATGGGATGCGGAGAACCTTTGAGATTGATGTCCAATTAAGAATACATACCAAAATAATCACATAAAATAATAGGAAGTTATCTAATTTTAAAAAAATATTTCAGCTAAGATTTTGACACATCACAAAGATTTTTTTACCAATAAATAGTTTAGGGACTAAAAAGAAAAAAATTGGCATAGTTTAAGTACTTATTTTAACCAAAAAAAAATTAGAGGCTTAAAGTGACTAAAAATGATAATTTAAGGACTACAAACAAACTAAAAGCATAGTTTGAGAGCTGAATTTTTATTTAAGCCTTTTATTTCTAGTATTATTTTATAACAGCCACATGCGTTCTTCACCCTCCGTTAACAGATAGAAGTGAAACGCTCTTTTATCCAAATACAACAGGCATGGAAATTCCCTTCGTCTAATGATTTCCGGCAGCTGTTTAGTTAAAATTGATTGGGTATTTAGGCTGTCGGTTCGGGAAAAAAAGTCCCCAGTGTCGTTCGATCTCTTCCCCCGTCTTTGTATTCTCATCAAACATGGCAAAAATATAAGTTTCTATAGGCCTCCCAGGCTTCTTCGGTGTCCCATTTCTCACATGCTGGATCAAGTTCTGGTTATATGTTCTCGCATTATCAATACTCGTTGCTCCTCTTTTCCTGCCTCCTTCCGTCGGCCATCCGGTTTCCGATATGACTATCTCCAAAGAACCCCCGCCGGCCTTCTCTAGGGCGGCGTAAACGGCGTCCAAGATGGCGTCGAAGAGGTTACGGTACTGCAACGGAGGATCCGAGACGACAGGGCTTTGTGATCTGAAGAGAGCGTAATCCAGATTGATAGCGGGGTTGTCGTCGTAGCTGAAATACGGGTACAAGTTGACGAGCAACGGAGCTCGGTTGTTCACCAGAAAGCGGATGATGGGGTCGAGGATTTCTCGGGATTGAGGCCTGAAAGAGCCTCTCGACGGAGGGAAAGACTCCCCTAGTGTGATGGTGTCTATGGCGGTGGAGACTTTGATTTGGTTACCGAGTCCGGCGGAGACGATGGCGTTGTGAATGTTTTGCATCGCAGGGAGTAGAGATCGTGAAGCAGGATCCGAAGGTTGAACCTCGTTTCCGACGGCGATGTAGCGGAACCTGACGTCGCCGTAGTTTCTAACGTTGTTCTGGACCCAGGTGTTGGCTTCGGCTTGACTACCGGCGATACGCTGGAGATCGGAGTTGGGAAGGCCTAGCATTACCTCAATGTTGGAGCCCCTGAGAGCACGGAGAGCATCTGGGTTTGGATCGTAGAGTCGCATTCTTCTTATGTTTCTCTGGTTGAACAGAGCTACGACGTCGGCCTTTGATGGCAAGTTGGTGCCCAACATGCCATAGCTAACACCTACTTGGGCACCTGCGTTCAAATAATATATTTTCAAATGAATTCATATTAATACAAATTCACTTTTTGTTTAACTATTGATATCTAATTTATTGGTCGATTAATTCGGATTAGGAATCGTAGAGTCTCGTTATGAGAGTAAATCTCATAATCTAATTTACTTCATTCATAATGTCAAAATTTGAACTTCTAACTTTATGTAAAAGATATAGGGTCTTATCTCATTAAATCAACTTATTGTTGGTATATATAAATTATTGTTGCAAATCGGATTTTAACCAATGCATCTTATCAGGGACGGTCCCAAAACTTTATGTTATGGTGCAAACTTATAAAATTTTAGAGGGCGAAAATATATTTTTAATAAAAAAATACATAGAAAATTTCTAAAATATTTTTTAAAATCATGTAAGAATTTCAAATTTTTAGTTAAAATTTTAAGGGGACGATCACCCTCTAAGTCCATCCATGCATCCTATAATAAGTAGTAGTAATAGTGAGTGTGTGAGAGAGAGAGATTACTTGTGGGATGGAAAGAGGCCATTAGCAGGCCAAAGAGCAGCATTGCTGAAGCCATAAAACCAAAGTTGGCAGCTAAATAGGATTTAACCATTGGGAGATATGGAGATATTGGGATGATTGAAAGAGCAATGGATTGATTGAAGAGAAGCTTAATCTCCATTGCATTATATAGCCACCTAAATGCTCCGCCAATCACTCCAAGGAAAAACTATGTCATCCCAGAAAAGTCTTGGAAAGTCCTCTCCTCTGCACAGTTCATCATCAACTTGCCTTTATTTTAGATTTGGTTCTAACGTGTTTACGAATTGATCCACGTGTCTTTAATAGGGGTGCTTATCTTATTGTTAAAAAATCTCATTGCTCGTTAAGTTCGTTAAAATTTTTACTTTATTTTATTTTTAAATGTATAGATAAAATCTAGTGATACTATTAGAGTTTATATAAACATAAAATTCACAAAAAAAATATGAGGTCTGAGGAGATAAATAAATGAACTTGCCGTGACCGAGTTAGAGATGAAGTTGATATTCGAGTGTGATATTCTTTTTAGTTTCTTAACAATATTCGATGAACAACAAAAGAGAGAATGTCTTACGAATTTCAGAGTTTTAACTTTTAATCGTATTTTTTATATGAGAAGCGAAAACTAAAGACTTTTTTCATTTTTTAGTTTTATACATAAAATAATAATAAAACAAAAATGCAAGACTTTAATAAAAAAAGGAAAGGCTCCTTATTATAATTTTATTTTATATTAATACAAATTAACTTTTTTAATTCTCAGAAAATATAAAAAAAAATTAGAAATTTGAAACTAATTTTTTATGAGTAAATTACCTAGCAATTTACTGAATTTTCTAGAGTTTTCAACTAGTATTTAAAATTCTTGGAACATAATTTTTTAAGGTAGCTACCAAAAAATCATAAAAGAATTATAAAAAAACAACGAGCTACTCACGAACTTATCGAGTCGAGTTGGACCTTGCTTGAATCGACTCACTAAGATATCGAGTCGAGTCAACTCGAGTCAAGCGTTAACCGAATTTTGACCGAGTTGAGCTCGAGTTGTTTGCGAGCTGCTCAACTCAATAAGCACCTTTAAGTCTTTAATATGTTTTCACATAAATGATTTTGGACCCTCTAGAAAAAAGAGAGTGAAGAACTCCTTTTACTTAGTAAAATACATAAGAAAAATAAAAATGTTGTTGTACTTTATAATTTTTTTAGTCTCAAAATTCAATTTACCATGCACGCAATCTTTAAGTCTTTTCTGGTTTCGCGTTAGATTCGATTGGTATTTGACATTAAATTTAATAGTTAGGATAACAAAAGGACATGATTGATATGATACTGATATTTTAAATACTCGAATAAAACATTTTGACGTAGGAGGACTAATATAGAAATTAAACCTCATTTTGTGGAATGTGAATGATCTAACCCTTGGAGTACATGACCTCTTAATACCTTTGAAAAGTCTTGAGTCGTTGGATCGGGAACACTCGATCGTGTCCTCTTCTGGCAGTAAATTTCCTACATGCTTCCCATAAAGCAAGTCAAGAGAGTACCCCAAGTGTAAGTACATAAAGTCTATTACGACAATTGGATGAATAGAGCAGATTTGGAATTAGATGGCAGTCGGTCCATGTGGTTTAATTAGAATAGAATTCCATATAGAATTGGAATACAGGAAGATTTGTGGGTTTGTATTAGTAAAACTTGATGACCTAACAAAACTCAGGGTCAACAAATAACTGACTTTGACTTTTACGATTGTTCATGCTTTGGATTAAGACTAGCCTGCTTGTCTTAGCTACAAGTACAAAGCGCAATTTATGGCTTGAATTTGTTGCATGTTTATCTCTAGATATTATGGATTTACATTGAATTTATTAGAATTGTTTGTATAAGGTTTTGATGCTTGTGACATTTACTAATTGATCGAATGGTCGAGATAGTTATGTTATTTTAATTAATTTTTTTAATATTATAATTACGTTGAGATTCACTAATTGATCAGATGGTCAATGATGTTTATATTATCTCATCTTGTATAGGTTCAAATCCGGACACTTGTCTTAAAAATGTAATATATCTATTAATAAAAAAAAGTTACATCATATTTTATCATGGTGGTTTTAGAATTCACATTAAATTTCATTTTTTATTATTATTCGAATTCAATCTAAAGAATATTATACTTCGATAATGAATTTATGTATTCGATTCCAACGGGCGTCGATGGGAAATTCACATCATCCCAAATCCAATTGAATTGGGTCATGTAATGCTTTGATTAACGGGCTCTAAAGAGCCCATTTTTAGTTGGGCTTCAATCGAAGTTTCCAAGAACAGAAAGAAGTCCAGTTTTCAGTGTATTGAATCAAAATTATGAAACACCAAAAAAGGGCGAAAGTTGGCAAGTGGTGTGGTCAATCCATGTTCCACTCTGATATTTTTGTGTACAAGTATGGATACTTCCAAGGTTTTCCTGTCATGTTCCAGATTTACCATCTTTCAGACAAGAAAAAAAAGGTAAACCAAAGATTCCAAAAAGCCCTAAAATTATCAACAAGATCGGTATAAGTGTGGTAAAGAGTTTAGTACTGTTTAAACAGATCTTGAGATTTAGGTTTTGTGTATACAGAAAATTTTTGTTAGGAGACTCACCCAATAAAATTAAATGTGCGGCGTAGGTCGATTCAGATTACTCAAGATAAAATCCTAAAAACGGAGAGCTACCAAAACAAAGCCCTGAAATTGGTGATTTACTCAATTGAAACATCTTTGCTTATTTTCTATTTAGTACCGAACTGTTTTTACAACACAAAACTCCTTACGAAGATAGTGGAGCAACAAGAATGTTAGAAAATTTTACCAAATAATGTGAAAAAACATAAAACAAAATATGTTTGTCAAAATAAAGTAAACTATCGAGAACAAAAACCAAATTCTAATGAATGATTCGAAAAATTAAAAACAAAAAGATTCAACAGAATGGATCGAATCGAATCGAATCACATCGTTAACTAGGTGTATCGTAAATTAAACAGCAACAAGGAAAAGTTGGTGAGTGGTTTACTCTAGTAAAAGTGTAAAAACACATTTGCAGATTTCCAACTCAGTGGTACCAAACTGTTTTCACAACACGGAAACTGAGCACTTTCCTTCTTTAACAATTTATGAAGCTTCCTCTTGGTACCATGTCCGAAATTACAAATAGAAGTGAAAAATGAAAATGGTGGAGCAACAAGAATGTTAGAAAAGCTCTTGAAAGATGAAAAAAAAACCCTACTCATTCTACTGCTTTAGTCACTATCTATCCTCACGGATGGAGTTTAGTCTAGTGGACACTTCGTTGTCTTTTATACCGACAGTTCTTTCTGCTGCCGACGGTCTTGTTGTTTTCGACACAGCAAACCACTTTGGTTTGAAGAAATTATAGGTCTCTAATGTAAACATCAATTGTCTTTATTAATCCTCGTACAACAAAAGTCATACATCAATCTAAATGTAAACGAGCTTGTCTTATGTCTAATGGGAAAGAGTTATCTAGCTCTGCAATTTCCCCACATATTGCTGATACTTCGGACTGGTGCTTCGACGATTAAATCTAGAGAAACCGGGGGAGTTAATGGAATTGAAGTTTTTTACTATAGGGATCAGTGACTGTACAACATCGACCATCAAAGGTCGATAGTCAGCTTCCGGTTGCATTCACATGGCAGCAATAGCAGCCACTTGAATTAGATCCTTCTTGGAATACTGTCCTTGTATGGCTGGATCAACCATTTCTTCTACTTTGTCTCTGTTTGTTAGCCTTGGGAGTGCCTGTCAAATTATGAGAAGTTGGAGCATTACTTGAACAGTTTTGATTCAATAGACTGAAAACTGGAAACTAACCCATGAAACAAGGACATGTTCTCCGGGTGGCCTCTTGATATCGACCGGCACTCGACCGGTTAAAAGCTGTAAAAGCACGACTCCATAGCTGTAGACATCCGATTTTGTGGTGAGTCTACCTGTTGATGCATATCTGCATTGCCCAAATTCATGAGATTCTGGAAAAAAAATTCCAGAAAGGCATTTAATGCAAAATGACTCTCCTAATGGACTAAGGGTATGGTTTTTTTTTCTTCTCTTCTACCAAACAAAATTTATTAAATAAGAAAATGACTTCTGCATAATATGGACCTTTGATTGCATATCCATTGGTATGGCAGTGATAATTCTGATAATGAAATAGATATGGTATGCATGTGCATGATGAAACATGATGAGGCACTCACTCTGGAGCTATAAATCCGGTGGACCGCGGAATGCGTGTCGGAATCTGTCCGTTTATCTTGTCCGACCCCATTGTGGCCAATCCGAAATCGGACACCTTGGCACGGAAGTGTTGGCTGAGTAATACATTGGTGCACTTGAAGTCACGGTGGATAACAGTAGGGGTAGCATGCTCATGGAGGAACTCGAGGGCTCTGGCACAATCAAGGGCTATCCTTAACCGGCTTCCCCAATCCAACGGCCTGTATTCGCTGCCGGGATGATGAAGATGTTGTTGCAGAGTACCATAGGGCATGAATTCAAATATCAGAAGCCTATGGTGCTGGTCTGCACAATAGCCTAATAGCTCCACCAAATAAGGAGAGTTCAACCGGCTTAGCAGATCCACCTCCATCCTGAAAGCACGCTCCCCTTGCTTCCGATCACGGCGAAGCCTCTTAACGGCCGCCACGGTACCATCAACAAGGACCCCTTTATACACCACACTCGACCCTCCATTCCCGATAACATTCGCTTCGCTGAAGTTATCGGTGGCCAACTCGAGCTCCCTGTAAGTGAAAACTTGTACCCCTCTGTATCTACTTGTAGCCGGTTTACGCATACTCCCTCCGTATAGACAGTTGGCCTTCACATATGCTGCATTCCACATCCGTTAATGGTAGCATTCCGAATTATGCACTACATTAATTTCGAAAACAGGTACTTACCTGGACTAGAATTGAAGCCTATGGTAGTACGAGCGACAAACCTGCAGCTGGTATTGTGGATGCCACCGCCACTTTCTTTGCAGCTGCCGCGATTTCCGACGAATTTAAGCCTGCGGAGCATTACTATGATTAGAAAGACGGAGAGAATCAAGACAAGAGAGACGACGGACACGATAACGATGACGATCGAGTTCAAGGGGAGGATGTTGTTGGTGCTATGTTGATGGCTAGGTATGTGGTCATAAGTATGGTTATTTGGTGGCATTGCAGTGGCACTACTAGTGTTGCTATTATCATTCCATGAAAAGGGAAAAAACAATACATTTGCAAACAAAAAAACAGGATATAAAAAGAGTACAATGAAAGGGAAAGAGGAAGAGAGAGCATTAATGGTGGGAATTGGGTAAGGTTTTTATTGGAGAAAGGGAAGTGTTGGGGAAGGGTGGTTTGCCTTCCTAGGAGGTCAGACTAACGTATATGTAAGGCCATAAATCGGGTGACTCTGTTGTGCAGTATTAAAATACGGTTAAAAAATAATTGTGGTTGGTTGTAATAGAAAATGTTACTAAAATATATAACATTTAAGTTAATTTGGGTAATATTTTTTTGTTACAACCTAAAATATTAACTCAAATCAGCCTAAAAAAGTTACCTGCATTCAACCAATAATATTATATATTTTGACAATATTTTCAATTGCAACTCATTCACTATTTTTTAGCTTTTACTTATGTTGTCGTTTTTTAGAGTTTTCCCCAAAACTAACTCTCTCTCTCATCATATTCTTGTCATAAATAAGTTAGTTTAGTATGATAAGACACTAAATCTTTTAAGTAAGATCAGATGTTCGAATTTGAGCATTGTAAATGAAATAAATTGAGTTGGGAGAGCCGTTCTCTAATGTCTCTGCACTATCTGATCCGAATTAATCAACTAATAAATTAGATGAAAAATACTTTGATACACAAGCCTTTTAATTTTAGAGTTTAGAGATTAGATTGTGGTTTAGGGGGTAAGGTGTAGAATTTAAAGTTTATGGTTATAATTTAGAGTTCAGGGTTTATAGTTTAGGTGTTAGGGCTAGTGATTTATGGTTATAATTTAAAATTTAAAGTTTACAGCTATAATTTAGAGTTTAGCTTGTATATCAAAATATAACTCTAAATTAGATACCGATAATTATAAAAAAATGTATTGCATTCCTCCATTCTCTTGTAATCTTTTGAGGAATTGTCATTGCCATTTGTATCAGACTAGGGTTGGATGGTTTTGCCACCATTTCACATCGTTTTACTCCTTATATCCAAATCATTTGTTAATAATCTACCTGTATTTTTGGAAATTGTCATTTATGTACTTAAACAACTTTGGACCGTCCATATATTCCTTTGAAACCTAAATTCATTTAATACGTTATTCATCAGTCAAATACAATTATTAGAATTAGGCTTAAGTTGCAAATAAGTGCCTAAATTATTATTATTATTTTTAAATAGGTGTTTAAAGTATTTTTCGGGCTAAACATGTGTCTAACGTTTTCAACGTTACTCAAATAGGTGTCTGCTGTAACTGTCCGTTAAAAAATTTCATTAGCCAATAAAAATATGACATGTGGAAGTATTGAATATTATTTTTTTAAAAAAATAAATCGGAAATTTTAAAATACCCTAAAATTTTCAAATAATCTCAATAATCTTCAAATCTCTAAACCCAAAATCTGGCCACTACCACCAGCGTTGGTTGCATTTTTAGCGACGGACTAAAATGTCCCCCCTCACGGAACGACCCACACACCGTTCATCGTCCGTTATACTGTCGTTCATCGTGAATTATTTGAATTAACCACTCGACAATTTCGGCGTTTCGCATGACGTCGATCGATTTTCAGCGACAAGGTGGTGGGGTAAATAGTCGTGATGGTCCGGCGATGGATGTGGTGTGCGGCGACATGACAATCGGCAGCGAAATCAAGTCAAATCAGAATTTGGGTTTTAGGGTAGGGATTTCAAATTTTAGGGCTATTTTGTGAAATGAAGAAAATATTTTATTTTATTATTTATTTTTAAATATAATTTCGGAAATTTCAAAAGCTAACACGTGTCAGTTAAAAGCGGAAATTAACGAACGTTGACGGCGAGCACTTATTTGGCTCGGAAAATACTTTGAGCACTTATCAAGTAAAAAATGTATACTTTGGGCACTTATTTGCAACTTAAGCCTTAGAATTTCAACAAGTTATAGTCAACATGCCACTTTACTAAAAAAACATTGCATCATATTGAATGGAATTTTTATCATCATAAAAATATAGGGACAAAATCCACTTTGTTTTATATTACAATACTTGAACGATACTTTTACCATTATATAAAATAATCTTTAATCATAATTTGACCCTAAACTATACTTATTTTTCACACTTTGATAGTGATTTTTTCCCATTTTACCCCTAAAAAATCATTGGTTATCCATTAGGAATATGTCTTGTGTCACATTCTTACCGGAAATTGTGTTTTGGGTAATGAAAATCGAAACAATAGTTTAGGTACTAAAATGGGAGGACAGAAATAAGTTCAAGTGGGAAAATGTTTATAATTTAAGAGCAGGAGCAGAGTCAGGATTTAACTATGAGGTGAGAGGGCAAATTACTTCACTTTGACCTAAATATGGTCTTAAAAGTAATTAAATTATAAAAATTAAGTGAGTTAAAGTTCTATTTTACTCATTTTAAAATTGAAAGGACATAAAAAGTAATTAATCTAAAAAATGAGAGTCAATACTTAATTTAATTAATTCTAAAACTGACAAGGTCTTAAAAATTAATTAAACCATAAATTTTGGGAGGGAAAGGCTTAATTACAATGATTTCGAATCTATCAATAGCTTAAATGCAATTAAACCACCACCCCTCCTACGTTGAACCTATATAATATTGCCAACTAGATTTTTTTAAAATTAAATTATAATATTACCAATATATCATTTTAAAATTTATTAAATATGTGTATTTTTAAATATTAAAGGTCAAGTTGATAAAAAAAAATAAAAGTGCATGACTAAAAAATTATGTCTTCATTATAAATTCAACGTCAACAAGTAACAAAATAGAGGATCAATATTTTTAAATGAAAAATATTTAAAAAATTTAATGTCACAAAATTAAAATCCGAAAATTAAATTTGAGAATAGTACAGATAAGATAACCTAACATATTTAAATCGGTTTTAAACCAATGTCACATTATATATAATACTGCCAATTAGAAGGGGGGGAAATCATGGATATGAATATGAAAGTATCTCATTTCTTATGCTTGGGTGGCTTTCAAGATAAGTTTGAAAATGAGTTGGCCCCCAAGAAGGAGAGGCTATGATTGTAGTTTGAACCCATTTGTGTGACATTAACTGAGCTTTCTTGGCCAAAATGGTCCAACCAGATAAAGAAGTGCTCTCAATTAGGGGTGCAAAATAAAATGTAACCGTATAATCGTTATATGTTACAGGTTAATCAATCTATCGTTAAAGTTAAACGGTCTCGTTTAATCGAACCGATAAAATAGTAGTTAATGGTTAATTTGTAAATATTATTTTTTAACTAAATATGGAGTTTGTGCTTAAAATCTCTCAATTTAATTATTTTTTCTAAAAAATTTAATATAATATTTATGAGAGAGATAGTTTCATTATTCTCAAAAAGAAGTCGTGAGCAAATAAAAAAAATTTGTAATAAGTTGCAGGTTAACATGTAACTAAACCGTTAAGAAACAGTTAATCACTACAACAATTAACCATTAAATTTTTTTGTGATTAACCGTTTCTTAACGATTAGGTTACGGTTAATAACCGCTATAACGATTAACCGACCGTTTAGGCTAATCCATATGGTTAACCTACAATGAACACTCATACTCTCGACTGCGGTTTCCTTCCGAGGAATCTGAAATGGAATCAATGGCTATATCTTGAACTTGAAGCACACAGGATTAAATATGGCAACAAAAAGCACCAGACCAGAAACAACTCCTGCATAGAATTCGGTGAAACCATGAAAAATGAAACACGTTTCTGAAACAATCTGCATGCAATCATCTGAAGATGTAAGTTATCATTATTGAATAACTGTTGGCATATATGTAACTGTCTGCAATAGTGTTTTTGCATGTGAAATTTGATTGCCAGAGTTAATAGGTTGGAGCTTGAAAGAATCAAAACCCCAAGTAGGACCAAGGCCAGACTAATGAAAACAATGTATTATGTATACTGCATTTGTATGCTCAATATCTAAAAGGCTCTCACTTTCATATGTCTATGACATCAAACCCTGCAGATCATGTGACCCCTCCTTGGTTTTTGCATGAACCGTAGTTTGGGGACGGAGCCAGAATTTTAGGTTGAGGGAAAAAATATAAATATTTATAAATATTATGGAGAAATTCATAAATAACTTAATTTAAAAAAATGGGGGAGGGAGCAATTGTCCCTTCTCACCCTCATGTAGTTCTGTCATTTCTCTTAAAATATGTTTGACGTATATTCGGGTATAGGGTTTATATGATACTCTATGGCTTTGTTTGTTAGAGAGGAAAGAAAATTAGAAGGATGGAAGATTGAAGTGATAGAAAAATGAAAGGATGAAAAATATATTTTTTCTTTCCATCGGTGTGCTTGATTGAGAGGATGGAAAACTAGAAGGCAAATAAGAATCCGTTTGGTTCTATAAAATATTTTCTATTTTCCTTTTTTTATTTTCATTTTCAAAAAATCATTTTCATTTTCAAGTTTTTAAAAAATAGAAATCACGTTTGGTTAATATAAATGAAAACTTGTTTTTGAAAATAAAAACAGTGAAAATGTGTTTGGTATCTAGTTTTTCAAAATGAAAATGAACAAGTAATTATCAAATAATTAAATTAAGATCAAAATATTTTAGGTGAAAAATTAAAATTAAAATATTAAAATTATAATAAATTAAATAGACAAAAAAAATTCAAATCAATAAAAAATAATTTTTATTCTTAATAAGAATAATATAAAATGTGTTCCTAATGACTATTTTTTGGACTTTCAATTTTGCCTATAATTAATCCATAACGATGTTGCAATTTCGTGTCTAACTTGAGTCATCTCAGCAGTTGTGACATATCAAATGCGACGTGTTCCTCATTCGAACCAGAAGAAGTTGCTTCCGTGTCATCAAGTACTTGTTCATTTTCTCTTTCACCTTCTTCAAACAATTCATCCTTTTCAGCTTTCCATCTAATAAAATTATGCACAGTACAACATGCTTTCGGTATACAACGTTGTTTTCTAATAGGATAATTGCGCATACCTCTCAATATAGCAAATATTTTTTTCCAATACACCAATACTTCACCTCAGTCACATTTTGAACAAAAGAATGTCACATATTAAATAAGTCTTCTTTCCCTCAATAATACTTCGCTCAATCACATTTCGACTACCTATAAAGTGTGTATGGTATCTTTGTCCTTGAAATGATGCTAAAAATCTCGGTACGTTTGGATATCCACACGCCATTAAAACAAATACACCAATATTTAAAATAAAATACAACAAAACTATAAAAAAAAAGTAAAAATGAATATCCATATTTACAAATAGTAATAATAAAAATGAGAAATAAACGTAGGCTTAATTGTTTACCTGGTAAAGAAGAAGATGAGAAGAATAATTCAAATGATTAACGAGATATAAAAGTGGAGAGTTTATGTTTGAAAATTAAAAAAATTAATATTTAAAGATTGGAAAGGGGTTAAAAAGATGTAAAAAATGGCATTAGAAGGATTCGGTCTTGGGTAAAATAAACTTAAAATTTTAAAAAGCTTTGTTTTCATATTTTCATTTTTCTAAAATATTTTCAATGAAAATAGTGAAAACATCTTTTTAATGTTTTCAAATTTTCACTCATTTTTGTTTTTACTTTCTAGAAATCATTTTCTAACTTTACAACCAAACACGTTTTTATCAACGTTTTTTATTTTCCAAGAAAATGAAAATAAAAATGGCCTTTGTTTTCAAGAACCAAATGCACCCTAAGTTTCTTTCCTCTATGTTGCTTGATACATGGAAAAGTGAGAGGAAAGAAAATTAAGCTTTAAAATTATATTTTAATTTTAATTTTTATAATTTAGTAAAATATTTTTAATTTGGTTATTTTTATTCAATTTAGTCCCTAATTTTTTTTATTTAATCTAAAATTGACCCATATTTGTTTCTACTTTTATAATTTAATCTAACATTTTTAATATAATTTTATTTTTGTTCAATTCAATCCCTATTTTTTTCTTTAATTCAAAATTGACATATATGTATTTCTATTTTTTATAATTGAGTTCAATATTTTTAATATGGTTTTATTTTGTCCAATTTAGTCCATAATTTTTCTTGTTTAATCTGAAATTAACCTCTATTTATTTCTAATTTTTATAATTTAGTCTAATATTTTTATAATCTAATCCCGAGAGTTTGACGGTCAATGTAACACCTAATACGCGACTCAAACGAATCCAACCCAAATATTGAATGCTACAAATGGCTCATTTGTGGCCTAAAACAAATTAAAAGAAATTAGCATATTTGATTACATTAAAGTACATGAACATAAAGGGGAAACAATTAACTAAAGTCACACGAGCAAATAAACCTTTAAAAACTTTAGAAAATTACGATTTAACAAAAAAGGTATTTTGGTAATTTTACAAGATTTTAACCCAAAAACATTCAAAACTTAAGTACAAGTTTAATACAAGTAGAAACATTGTATACCTCTATTTTCTATATAAAAAAGTTCAAATCGAAGTA
The DNA here is from genome assembly GCA_019671005.1 of Hibiscus mutabilis. Classification (NCBI taxonomy): domain Eukaryota; kingdom Viridiplantae; phylum Streptophyta; class Magnoliopsida; order Malvales; family Malvaceae; genus Hibiscus; species Hibiscus mutabilis. The sequence continues at coordinate 4,820,026 of CM033735.1, read as the reverse complement.
AATTTAACTGAATCGGGGTTAATGGACTAAAATGTAAATAATTCATAAGTTGGATTTTAAGTTAAAAACTTAGTTCCAGGTCCGTTTTAGACTCATTAATTCCAACTAAACTTAATGGTAAATTCGTATTGAAATCGAATTTGAAATAGAGTGTTAATTGTAAAAAAAAGTAGTTTATGAGTCATTTTGAAAACATTCCATAAAATACAGGGGCCAATTTTTCAAAAAGTGAAATTAAACCTTCCTTTATGAAAGAAATATCATCATTGACATATAGACCAAGTTTCAAGTTAATCTGAGCTAAAATAAGTCCTTAATTGCAATTATAAAATTAGTGACTAAAATGTAAAGTTTGCTATTATAAGATAATGGACTAAATTATAAAGTAGAGGTCAATTCAAAATTAAATAAAATTGCAGGGATTAAATTGAACAAAAATAAAATTATAGTAAAAATATTAGATAAAATTATAAAAAATTAGAAACAAATAGGGTTCAATTTCGGATTAAATAAATATTTTAAGGACTAAAGTGAGCAAAAATATTATTATATTAATGATATTGAATTTAATAATAAAATAAAAAAACAAACAAAAATATTATTATATTAATGATATTGAATTTAATAATAAAATAAAAAACAAGTAAGTGTAAATTATAGATTAAATAAAAATTTTAGGGGCTAAACTGAACAAAATAAAATCATAATAAAAATATTGGATGGAATCATAAAAATTAATTATAAAAATGATTAAAATAAAATTAGAATTTTTTAAACATAATTTCATAATTTTATTATTAAAGTGGGAGAGATTTTACTTTTCTTTCCTATTTTCCACCAAATTTGGAGAGAAATCTATTTGTATAAGAGCAAAGAAAACTACCTCCTATCTTATTTTCTTTCCTTCTAATTTTTCATTCTACCAAGCAACTTTTAAATTCATTTTATTTCTAATTTTTTCTTCCTCCCTTCCAATTTTTCTCTCTACCAAGCAAACCCTAAATATCCGCAAGAACTCGGAGAAAATTAAAAGTATTAGTATCTAATACATATATGTAATGAACTAATCATGGTTGGAGTCACACCTACAATTGGGGTGTCCGTTGGCACCCAAAATTTTTAGGAAATTGTATTTTATAATATAATTTGTATATAAAAAATAAAAATATATATAATTGACGCTCTTTTCAGGGGCGGTTCAAAGATTCAAAGGGCATTGTGCAATATTAAAATGAGGCCTTAATTTATAGTTAGTAATAAATAATTCTTTTTTTCAAAAAAATTACATTAATACAAAAAATTGTTTAATTGCTCTCTTGAACAAAAACAATTACTTAAAACATCTAAAAATCTAACATTTTCACTTAAAACGTTTTAAAAATCTTAATAAATGTCATAGCTTCCTTTTTTTCCTTGAGTAAAAGTTCCCCAAGAAATTTCAGCTCAATAAATAATATGCGTTCATCAACATCAGATAACTCACATTTTTAAGAGCATTTTCAAAATTATTAGAATGAGTTTTGAGATTAACTTCGTCTAATGAAAATGATTTATCGGAATGAAATAAGAAGTCGAAAGCATTCTCATATTATTAATATTGTTCAAATCTCTTATCCAAAAAAATAATGACTTGATCGACAATAAATAGAAGAAATATTCAATTCTAAATGACTACTCAAAAGATATTAATGTTCGTACTTTATAATTAATTTGAATGACAGTGTAAGTTGTTTTACAATTAATTTAAAAGATGGTGTAAGTTGTTCGTAAATTTTTAATTATCGAATATAAAAATTTATAAGTATCTAATTTATATTTGTTCCTTATTTTTTAGCCCTTCCTTTTTAGGGCCATATACAGTCGCTCTTCTTGCACGTATTTAGAACCTCACATCACCCTTTATAAATAAATTAACACCTCATATATAAATAATTAAATATTCTTAAATATCATTAAAAAATGACACATACGTTGTCAAGCAAATGACATCGACCGAAATCATTACCTAATTGTGAAGAGAAAAAGGCTAGCGGATTTCCAAGTTTCAACTTTTATACAACTGCTAATGTGAGATCACATCCTCAAGGAAATCTTTCTGGACCGAACACTATAATCTTATGTTCGAATCTAAGATTAAGTCTCGTAATTTAACATAACAAAATACACTCAAGTATGAACAAAAAATTTCTGCCCCTAAGTATGCCCCTTTATATGCTTTATACTAAAAGCACTAAAAAATTAATTTTTAAACTCTAACCCTAAATTCTACATCTTAAACTCTACACCCTACCCCTAATTCCCTCAACCTTAACTATAAACCCTAACTTTAAATGCTAAACTCACTTTTTAAAGTAGGGGCATATAAAGGGGTATAGTTTGGAGGCAGACGATTTCTATATCATTTGTTACGAAGAAAAAAATTTGTCCCTTTTCGGTGCCTATTTTTATGTCCTAATACTAAAAATTATATTTTAAATTCCAAATCCTAAAAATACAATTTACCCTAAATTCTCTAAACTCCAAATTATTTTTTAATGTGAAAACGTAATAGGACACTATAAAAGACAGATGATTTCTACTCATATGCTACATGGGTGACATGTAAGAATATATGTTATTGAGGATCTGCCAGAGAAGAAATATTGCAAAATAAAGTCTTAAGGCAAGGCCCATTGAGTTTATTCATGGAACATCAAAATGGACCATAAAATACAGCATGAAGATTTACCTTGGCCTGCTCACTTTCTTATACCATATCCAGTCTTATCATTCTTTTGAAAAACCAAGAAATTTGGCTACTGGTGTGGCATTTCCTACTGAGTTTTCAAGCAGAGACAGTGTCTGAGGAAGAGCACAACATGTTACTAAGCTGTTTTTTGTTTTTGTTTGAGAATTTACCAATTCAAATATATTACAAAACCAGAACTACTTCAAATATTACGAAGGTTCTAGATTTTACGATCTTTTCCATGTCGTAAAGGGCTCGTTGAAGGTGCATATTCATGGTATTCAACATTTTTTCCAACAGTATACTTCAAATTTTTGTGTAGGTTCAGATTGCTGGTACACTTTCGTTACAAAACAAAGAAAACCATAGATTTTATTTTACTAGGAATGCAACAAATTGTATCAACATTTCATTTCTTGCTCACTGTCCAATGTCCCTCTTTTAAGGCTTGTGGAGCAGAAGAGGGCAGAGAGAATATCTGCACAAGCAAAAAAAAAAAAACAGAAGATGCTCGGAATTTCTTAAGGTTTATGCTGAACCTTGTCTCATGTGTTGTGAGAAGAGGGGGACAAAAGTGAAATCCGCTGTCTTTGAATAGCATGTTAAAGTGAAAAGGAAATTGAATCTTTGATGGGATTGTTCTTTTTATTACAGCAAAAAATGTTGGGCTCGATCTCCAAGTCACCTGCAGCATTGGAATGGCCTGAGAATCCCTTCTTTCTCTCTCACACACAAAAGTAAAGATATATAAGTATATTTCTTAAATCACATCTAGGTTCGAATCATAATATTATAGATGAAAAAATTAGGTTGAAATGTAACTCTGTAATTGACATCTATATTATCTGATTTGAATTAATCAATTAATGAATCGAATACCAAATATATAGTATATTTCTTGATTCCCATGCCTACATTGTTGAGTTACAGACCTTGCTTTATTAGACTGGTAGCTAGCACAATTCCACCTACACACAGGCTAGTGCTCTTAAGAGGAGGGAAATGGGATCTAAAGCAAAAGAAGAATCCGGTTAACTACCAATTAGCCTTTGACATACATACATACATACATACATATTGTTGAACTATAGTTGAATGAAATTCAAAGTAGTTGAGTCAAGCAAGGTAGTTGAACCAGTTCTTTTAAGCCATTATTGGACACTTTTTTATTTGGATAAAACTTTAATACACAGGCTGTGTAAAATTAATTTTACATAAGCCTGTATATTTACACTATAAAAACTCAAATCCTAAATTCCTAATCCTAAACCTAAAAAACTAAACCCCACCCTCTAAACCCTAAATTCTAGACACTAACCTTAAATTCTAAACCTTACAACTTAAACCCCTAAACTTTAAACCCTATCCCCTAAAACTAAAAGGCACGTCTTGTGTATCAAAGTTTTTTCTTTTTTATTTTATCCAAACCCTATTTTCTAAAGTATTCGTATACGAAACTCGTGTTTATCGATAATTCATCTCACTTTTTCAAAGAAAGATTTATTACAGTGGTCCATAGAAATAAACTAATGTAGTTCTGCAGAAAAACAATCTTTAGTATGAATTTTCCATTACCAACAGTGAAATTAGGTAATAAGAGGACATCAAGCTTCTAAATCAAGCACATGTCAGTGTATGTACAGTCAGTTTCAACAGTTTTAGTTCTTAAATTCTGGGTTCATGCATGCCCTAAACCCTGTCTTAATCAATCTGAAAGCTGGAAATCTACTGAGATATTCCAAATAGTTTTTTTTCTAAATCAAATTTAAACATAAGTGGGAGGAAAAGTTTGGTAGTGGAATAGTGGAATTAGTTGAGAATTAATTAATATCATATCAAACAGCAGAAACAAATCATGTGCACAAGGCTAGCTAGCTGCCTAGCTATGGTTTGGCATGGTTCATGGTCATGGGTCCAACACAAGGGCTGAACCACTTAACCTTGTCAATCACTCACATTTTGATGTCACCACACCAACCAGACCACAAATCTTGTCTTAAACAAAACAGGATGAGAGAATACGGGCAAGTTTAATGCGGTGGTTATTTATCTCGTTTTCTATTAATTTTAAAATTAGGTAATTTAGACCATAGCCACTCATTTTAGTTTTTTTTTATTAAATAGAGATTATTACATTTTTACATTAAAATTTTGAATATATATAGGATGAGGCAATATATACATTTTTAGTAATTAAGCCAATCGTGAATCTCATTAATTTTAGTTTTTAAATTTTATAACTTAACAATAAGACTCTGGCCCTTAATTTATTATTATTATTTTTTTGACTCTTCTAAAGTTTTTTCATGACTAGGAACGGATCTTGGTAGGGGTAACGAACCGAGCCGAGCATGAGCCTAACCAGGCTCGGCTCGAAAACAATATTATTGGGCTTGACTCGAGCTCGGCTCGAAATGAACAATATTACTATAATTTTTTTATAAAAGAATGGGTCTCGTTAAATATCTCTTTCATAACCAACACTAAAACGAAATTTAATGTCGGGAAAGGAAAAAAGATTGCCCAAAAATTAGATTAATCCAAATAACCAAGAAATATTCTTATAATACAAACACATAATCAAAGAAAATACAAAATCAAACAACAACCAACTATGGAAAATGAAACCACAAACATGCATTAGTGAATTTTTCTTAATTTATTTTATTGCTTTTCTTTTGCTAAACATATTACTTTTAGTGCATATGTAGTAGGGGTGGGAATCGGGTGGGGCGGGGACGGTTTTGCATTCCTCACTCCGTCCCCAACACTTACGGTTACGGTTTCGGAAAATCCCCATTAAATGCTTTATGGATTTTTTTCGTCCCCATACCCTCCCCGTGCGGATCTTTGCGGTTTTCGAGTAATCCCCATCCCCACAAAACGTAAAAAATTTTCCAGAAAAACATCTGAAGGCGGCGTAAAACATGCCTAAACAACCCTATGAGAGGTCCATTGGTAGGGTTTTTAACGCATGTTTCGGAGCGGTTATTGAATGTTGGATTGAAAGGTGAATGCGTAATCGTATAGATAAACACTTGTACTTGATGTTAACGTAAAAAATTTCTTCGAAAAAACATCCAGAGGCGGTGTAAAACACGCCTAAACACCCCTATGAGAGGTCCCTTGGTAGGGTTTTTAACACATGTTTCAGAGCGGTTATTGAATGTTGGATCGGAAGGCGGACGCATAATCATATAGATAAACATTTGTACTTGATGTTAACGTAAAAAACACCCGGAGAGATACAATGATCATAAAAATGACATTAAGTCATTTACGAAGATGTATTTGTTTTACGAAGTATTTGTTAATATACCCCCGCCTAAACACAGAAAAATGGAGAGATACAATGGCTACAACATAGAGTTGCTCAACATGGGATATGTCGATGTCACGGATTCTGCCTGATGGATGGTTTGGGATGTTCCATGTACGACACTAGCTGCCCATGAACACCTGTATCTCTTCTTGCTTGGTTAATGTTGTAAGGAAAACTTTGCACGTGTAACTACGCGCCATTAACACATAAAACAACCCCGATTTTGAATGTATTTTAAGAAACATAAGTAACAAAATTTTGAAATGGAGGTTTTAAACAATCAAACATCATGTTACCAGTTATTTATAGTTAGACATTCTAACATAAACTCGCTATCCATGTAATCCGAGTTACACCCGTCTTGTCTTTGTATATTATACGTTAACATGACATACAAAACTCGCCATGCATGGCGAGGTAGGCGGAACTCATCCTATGGGCACAATAAGTTTGACTCATAATGTCAATCTCCCTAATCAGAATTGAAATTACGCTGCAAGTTTACGTTTCCAATACGAACGTAATTAACAAGGATTACGTCAAGGGAATTCGTCGTATATACATGGCGACTTTCTACACTCATTAAGTTTTTACCCGCTAATCTATTTCGCATTTTCTTCAACTTTCAAACAAACTCTTAAATATCTCTAGCAAACTCCCAAATTTTCTCAATCTCACACAAACATCGATTTACAATGGCTCCAATCTCAACAATCGTATACTACAATGGAAACTATATGGGAGACGATACCACGAAAAACTTTGAGTCTGGAAATTTTTTCAGATCAAATTCATTCGCAACGTTCCTTGTGAGGAGCTAGTGAAGAAGATCCAACGGTTGGTACCTGTCAGGCGTAACAGACCACTAAAGGTTCTCTACTACATGTTCCAGACATCCTTGTTTCTAGTGATATACAATACAATGAGAATTGACAATAGAAATGATGTTGAAGCAATGGTCGAGACGTATATAGGGTACGGAGAGGAAATTTGCTACTTATATGCAGATTTTAGTGAAGAAGTTGCAAGTGACAATGAAAACCGAGTTGCAACTTAGGCAACAACATATGATTTCAACTCTTTGATGGGGGATTACAATCTTGGTGTTCTTGCTTATACCCCTGCGTTTTAGGATGTGCCTACATGTTCAACAACATGACAGTCGTACTCTAACTTTTTTTACTTAAACGTCAAACAACCATCAACTCAACATTTAACCTTTAACCCATACGTTGATGGGAAACAACCGATACTTGGTGGATCAAGTTTTTCAAGGGGCCGTCACTCTTGTACTACATTATTCGATCCAAATGAGCCAAACTACACTGATGAAGGCTACACATCCTTAGAAGAACCGATTCAAGAGCACGGCCCCGATAGTGCTGAGGTTGGGTTGTTCATGGAGCTTACAGATGTTGCTATCGATTCCGCCTCTAAATCTGAAAGTGACACTGATAATGATGATAATGCCCCTGCAAACTTCAATGAAAATTAGTTCGAACATGTTGCAAGTAGTGGTGCCCTAACACCGTACAAGCCTCCGTCGCACATGCACGACATCAACTTGGCGGTAATGGATGTGCAAGAGTTCTTTGACGTGCCTGACATGGGTTTTGACGGTTCTTAATTTGCAATAAAAAGGATGACTTGTGGGAAGGGATGCAGTTCAGAATGAGCAAAGAAGCGAAAGCTGTTGTTAAAAACTATAGCATACGTTACGACGTGCACTCCAAGGTGTATTACGCGACATCAAAGAAATACGTATGTGAATGTAAACATAAGTCGGCACAGGGATACAACTGGAAGGTGCAGGTCAACAAGATGAAAAGAAAAGACAACATCTGGGAGATCACAGTCTACAACGGCCCTCATACTTGTTGTGCCATCGGTTACAAGCAGGATCATCCAAACCTGGCCTCCAATATCATCGCTGAGAGCTTCCAAACAATTGTTTAAGCTATCCCTAAAGTCATTGTTTCTGCGCTACAGGTGCATGTTAATACAATATACGATTATACGCCATCATATAAAAAAAATTTGAGGGGAAAAATTAGGGCAATCATGGAATTGTATGGGGAATGAGAGGATTCTTACAATAAGCTCCCAGCTTGGATAAACATCATGAAGAAATACAACCCCAAAACGGTCGTAGATTTGGAAACCGAACCTTACTACAAGAACGATCATGTGGTTCCCGATGTTTGCCAATTCAAACGACTTTTTAGACATTTTTGTAGTGTGTGAATACATATAAGAATTGCAAGGCCGTCATTCAAATCGATGGCACGTTCTTGTATGGAAGATACAAGCAAATTTTGCTATTAGCCATTGTTCAAGATGACAATTGCAAGAGAATACCAATAGAATTCGCACTCGTGCCAAAAGAAGATACTGAATCTTGCTTGTTTTCCTCAAGAAGCTATGTCCTTACATTATAAAAAGGGATCACGTTTGCTTGATTTTAGATCGAGGAGGTGAGATCAAGTCAGTGATCTAATCTTTGGGCAGGAAGTTTTAGTCTCCATACATTGAACATTGTTTCTGCATACGACATATTACTGCAAACTACCATGGCCGATATAAGAAGGACGATGAACGCAGGCTTGTTATACGCATGGGTACGTTTTAAGATTTATTGTGTTTCTATTTATCACTACTTTCCCTATATCTTATTTGGGAACTCTGTCGAGTCTCAGGGTAAGAACTAGTTCAACGCAAATTTGAACAAATACTTGAAGAGTTGCGGGGCAGGAATGATCTGGGCTACAAGTACGTTGCAAAAATTCCCAAAGAAAAATAGACCAACACATACGACGACAGTTTTAGATATGGTCATATGAAAACCAACTTAGCCGAGGCAATCAACTCTTCCTTGAAGGGGGTTCGAAATTTGCCAGTTACCACCATCGTGAAAGCTACGTACTTTTCTTTGGGAAAGATGTTCGCAACCTTGGGCAAAAAAAGCTACCGGTATGTTGTAAAAAGTGTCTCACAATCCACCTGAGGATACGAGACAAAATTCAAAAAACCATTGTTAAATCAAACGGGTTACATGTTCTGTCGATGTCGCGTAACGAAGACTCTTTTTGTGTCTCGGAGAAACCACAACCAAAGCAAGGTTTTAACCCAACAGCTTATAGGACAAATCTCTAAAATAGGTCATGTGACTATGAAAAATTCCAAGCACTCAAGACTCTATGTGAGCATGTCATCGCTGCATGCTCCGCTGCCATGGTCGATTGCAAGAATACGTGGATCCTGTATAGTGGCTCCAATCTGTATTTAAGGTCAACGAAATGGAATTCCCACCAATTGGCAGCAAAATTGAATGGAATAATGTGCAGACATGGACCACAATTTTACTTGAACCAACTCTGCGAAGGAAAAAAGCAGGATGTCCCAGATCCACAAGGATTCAAAATGATATGTAAGCCATGCATCACCACGAATGCGAACCTACCGAACAACCTAAACTATGTGTAACATCCCAAAAATTGGTCTAGTCAGAATCAACTTCCGGCGATCAGAAACCCTACATCGAAAAGTCTAAATGATTGTCTTATTATTGATTATGTAGATTAATTTCATTGCTAATGGACCTTAATTGGGTCCAATGTTCAGTAGGGACCTTATTGGAATGCTTAAATTCTGAAAGTTGGCTAGGCGTACCGATACAGTAGGACTTGTATCGGTACGGTCCAATTGTTCCTAACTAATTTACCGAACTTGAGCCAGCCGTATCGATACAGGCTATGGGTGTATCGATATGGGTCCCTGTTGTCGCAACCCCTTTTAAGAATCTTGACATTTTGAAAACTAAAAAACACGGAGTCGCCACCAATCTTTTTTAAGAAGTGTGATTGGATCACTTTTAAAACAAGGGTATTTTGATAAAAATATTTTATTTATCAAAATAACATTTTGGTATACGGAAAATAAAGAAATACAGGTTCAGGGGTCGGTTACATGTGAGGAAGGGTTAGCACCCCCACAACGCCCAAAAATTGGTACCTAATTGATTTCAAAAGCATTTTTTAAAACTAGAATTTGCAAGTTTCACAAAATTTATATTTATTTGTCCGCGAAGTGAATGTAGATCTATCTTAACGGCCTTATCGCCCGAGAAATGAACTTTAATCACCTCCAACACTCCTGGTGCTAACCCGTCATTCTCGTTTGATAAGACACTGCATTAATTAAGTTTCACTTTTTAAACAAACCAGAGAAAAGATTAGGTGTGTTTTTGTTTTTTAGAATTTAGTGTTTAAACCCTAAAGAAATAGCTGCATTTATTTTAATTATTAAGTTAAAATGCAATTAAATGTGTTTTATTGAGAATGAAGAAAGTTTTACAACATACAAGTTTCTATTCTAGTTTTTAAGTCCTTATTCCTAAAGTTTAACACATATACAAATATATACATAAAATGTATAAAGAAATAACTAATTACTTAAATTAAAATAAATAACTAAGCAGTAGCTAAGATTAAATAAAGAAAAAGGAATTAGGTTTTTATTTTTTAAAATAGAAAATCTGAATTAGGGATCAATTTGAAATAAAGTAAAAATGTGGAGGTTAATATGAAAACAATTTTAAACTTGGTGCCAAATTGAAAGGAAAAAGGATGAAATTAAAATAATTAAAAATAAAGGGGCTGCGGTATAAGAATCGGATAGAAAGGGCGCAGGTTATCATCATGTTCGGGTCAGTTCAACGGGTTAGTATATATATATATAATTTATAACAAACAGATTTCACTTTCCCTTATTCATCAAAACAGATCAAACACCCTTTCTTTAAAATCCTCTGTCGAGTTCATCGTGTTCTTCATGAATTAAAGAACACGGTGGTGGTCAGCCGTGTCAGCTGCTTCCACATTGAAATCACTTTTTTTCCCGTCGGTGCTATGTTAATCAACAAAACCATGGCAACGCAACTAAAACTGAGGTAAAATAACAATCATTTTATTTATTTAAAGTAAAAGAAAAAAAATATAAGAGATGTTACCAAAAAACTTGCTTCTTTAATTGCTTTCGAATTCTGATTACAACTGCTTGCTTCTACAACTTTTGAATGCTAGTATGTTTACTGTAATTGTTGTGTGTGATTTTTCTCAATTGTTGTTGTTACAATGATTTACAATATGGTTTATATAGCTATTGAATTGCTTGAATTTTAAGCCTGAATCCCTAATATCCCCCTCATTTGATCTTGTCTCGACTCTGATTTTAAGCTTGTTGCCTTTCGTTTGCTGCTTTATTCTGATCGTTACTGGATTCTTGCTAAGGCACCAATTTAGGGATCCAATTCCTTCCTGTGTTAGTTGACTTTGCCCCTAATTTGTAGCTAAGGCTCTGGTTTAGGGATTTGGTTGCCCTTTTGATTTGCTTTTGTTTCTTTCTAACTCATTGTTTTGTGTTTTTGTTGTCGGTAATTGCAAATGGTATCAGTGAGGAACAATCAGAACGGCGTCGGCGAGGAACAATCGGAGAGAGTGGAGTGTCGAAAAAGACGAAGTAAACGGTCGGAGCTGGAACGTCGTGCGCGTGGTTGCCACTCGTGACACGTTCCGAAGCGATCTGAGCCGTTAGATTGCATCCTGATCGAACGGTTGTATAATTGAGGCGCTATATCATCCCCAGCTGGCGCGATCTGCGCCGTTGGATCCCAGATCGATCCAAAGGCCTCCCTTCGGCTGCGTAAGAGAATAAAGACGGGATTAGGTTTTTTTGGGTTATAAACTGGCTAGCAGGCCCTTTGTATAACGGCGTCGGCGAGGAACAATCGGAGAGAGTGGAGTGTCGAAAAAGACGAAGTAAACGGTCGGAGCTGGAACGTCGTGCGCGTGGTTGCCACTCGTGACACGTTCCGAAGCGATCTGAGCCGTTAGATTGCATCCTGATCGAACAGTTGTATAATTGAGGCGCTATATCATCCCCAGCTGGCGCGATCTGCGCCGTTGGATCCCAGATCGATCCAAAGGCCTCCCTTCGGCTGCGTAAGAGAATAAAGGCGGGATTAGGTTTTTTTGGGTTATAAACGGGCTAGCAGGCCCTTTGTATAATTGACTCTATCTATTTAACCGAATAAAAGCAAATGGACCTTGTTCTTTTTAATGGACTATTTTTACTTTGGGTTTTATACTAACTACTAATTAGAATACTAATATATAACCTAAATTAATTCTAACTATCACAATATACTATCAATTATACTAATTATAACACTAAGTATACATTATATGACATTTAAACTATTCTAATACTAACATTAATATTTACAACTATAATTTATTAACTATGTTATCAATGTCACTTAACTATATTATCAGTATAACACTAATACAACAATACTAAATTAATATAACAACTAAAACGAAGGTGAAAATCAAGTGACAACAGATGTTAAAAATATGTTTTAGTGACCAAATTGCAAATATTAAAAGTTAGAGGATGAATCACCTGCTTGCTTATCACCTCACGTAATATTGGTCATCTTTTGACTTAAAAGATGACACCTTGATAGTTATAATTGCTATCCAATTTTGGGGAAATGAAAATTCATAGTTTAAGCACTCTTTTGCCTAAGGGAAAGTTTCTCATTGACCCTTATGGGATGTGGTAAATGATTCAGGACTATAGTTTCCTAAAATGATAAGGAAAAGCTCTTATCTTTGTATTGCTTTCACCGTAACCAAATCCCACCCTTTGTCTTGAAATAAGCACACACCTTCATTGTTGTCTTCTTTACCAAGCCCAAGCATACACCTCTCCAATTGAACTCCTTAAGTTTAAGCTTCCTTTGATTCAAAAACTTCATTCTATAGTTATCGGTTGGGTAAGTAAAAGCCCTAAATATATTGTTGATTTTATTGATTATTGAATGCCCAGTTTCAAGTTATGATTCTCAAAACTAAGCCATTGTTCTTCAAGATTTAACCTATGAACTTATCGAATAGCTAATGGCTATTTTAAGCTTAAAATCAATTATTGATGTTATTATATTGGTTATAACAATTCTTTCATGAATTTCCTAGCTCAAAGATTGAAGGAAGCTAGCCCATCGTCTCCAATGAAAGCTAGGAAAAGGGGATTACCATTCGTGAGCCTTGAAAGCATCGGAATTCAAGGTGAGTGTAGTTGGGTCTCGAGAGTTGGCTAGGTGCCATCTCGAATCATTGATTATTGATTTGCTAACCATTGTATTGAAGGGTTTTGCATAAAACATTATCGATAGCTATATAGGTAAGCATGAGTAAGTCTTACATTGAATCTATTCCTAAGTATTGTTGTTATTGCTATCGAAGTCATTGAATCATCGTTACATGGAGCCATTGAGTATTGGACATTGAATGTTGCATATTGCTATTGAAATATTAATATATGCCTATTGTTATTGAATTACCGTATTGAAACATAGTTACTGAATCATTGCTATTGATCTATTGATATGGAATTATTGCTATTGAAATACCATTATTGAATTATTGATCATTGAACCTTGGATTCGAGAGTATTGGATACAATTGACATGTCATAGAATTCATGAGCTCATTGGTACGGGTTAAGCTACGACCTTTATTGTGGTGCAGCGGAAGGATGTTGTTGTGATTTGGTCAAATTGGTGCGGCGGGGGGAATATGACCAGACCATTATAGTTTTTGGTGCGGAGGTGGAATTTATGTATCCATATATCGCGCATCGATCCAAGGAAACTATTGAATATTGCCATTGATCATTGATGTAAAGCTTTGCCTTTAATTATTATTGATATACTGATCATTGATTCCATGTTCCACGTTGAGTATGATAGATATGTCATTGAATTTTATGCATTTACTTTCGTGGTTAGAATCATCATTGAAGCATGTTGGATTACATGTCATGTGCATTCATTGTTTATGGCTACCTCACTTAGACTATGTAAGTCCAATGAATTCATCTTCTACACATTTCAGGTTAAGAAAGTTGTCGGTTCGAGCTCGGAGTTAGTTGGAAGCTCGACAAGTCACCACAAGCTCAAAGTAAAGTATTTTGTTCTTATGAACTCCTAGAATGGTGGCAAAGTAGCTAATTTAGTCGTCTATTGTCTTTTTGATTATGTGTAAATCACCTATGTTGTGTAAAAGCCTTAGAGGATCTAAATGGTACTTTGACTTTGCTTAAAAATGGACAAAATGGCATATTGGGCACTAAAACGGGAAAACTTAGTAAACGGATTCATATGGCTCTAAAATTTGGCATGATAGTAGATTATAGTGTTTAAATCTTGCTGGTAAAATTTTATTGGATTTGGTCATCATTCAACAGGTTAAATTGGCTAAACACCAGATAAAATCTGTCATTATAGTGCAGTGCGTATCGATACAGGTGATGGCGTATCGATATGGGTAAGCATAAATGGACTTAGAAAGTAGGGCGTACTGATACGGGTTCACCTGTTTCGGTACTGCTATACATATTTGGTTAGTCAAGGATCATGTCAACCATAGCGTATCGATACAAGTCTAAAGTGTATCGATACGGAATTTGACAGTAAGGTTTGAGAAATAAATTGTATTGGTACAGTCTTAGGGTGTACCGAAACGAGTTAGCACCGGTCAACCCGTACGATACAGGTTTTGCTGTATCGATACGAGATTTTGCAGTTTCAAACAGAATTCTTATCCATGTGCATCTGTATTGATACGACACCAAGGTGTTTCGATACGGTGGTAGTTAATTCTATTAAAAGACAGATTATAGTTTTGCATTATTTACAAAATGGTCACTGAATAATGCTAGGCTCAATTAGAAGAGTAAATGTTACCGGAATGGCATGAAAATTTACAAGATCACTGTTATTGTATAGAATTTCATTATTGCATAGTTAATTGCATGAAAGGACTTCTAAGTTATCAGATTTACAGTTTAGTCCCTAAAACTTGTAGAAGTTAAGGATTGGTCTTAATGGATGAATTATTGTTTCACATGAGATAAATTGGACTAATGCCTATACTTGGTAATGTTTGAAAAGTATAACATCGATTGAATGATAAGTATTTATTAAAATTTTATCGCACCAATCACTGTATTATTCACCGGTAGCATTCTCCGACCCGGTTTTCTACCAGTCCATGTGGGGGATGTTACACTCTTCGGGGATTGTAAACTACTAGGTCATAGAATGCCAAAGTTTCCATCTCGAAAATAAATCTGTTGCTTTATTTTTATTAAGTATGCATGTTTTAACATAAATATTAATATGAAACTTCATTGGAATTCATTTCGATCTAAGTTTTCACCATTGCATACATCACCTAAAGTGGTAAAAATTTAAAATTAAAAAAATTCATTTTAACTTCTACATTTTCTTTAAAACAGTCTACAAGTTATATTACTTGTGCATTCAAATAGAATTACAAAATGTTAGATACTTTACAACTTAATCGAACACTTTTTTCTAAATAATAATCAAGTTCCATCATTTCAAACACCGTTTTTCTAGAGCCAGTGACGGTCGTTAAGCCAGAGAGAACTTGTCGTGGGCCTACGACGAGTTCTGTTTAGGATTAGGTTAATAACGTGATTAATGTTTAACTGAGATTAAAAGAAAAAAATAAAACTCGTCATATAAGCAAGGCGAGTTTGAATAAAAAAGAATGTAATTTTGAAACTCGTCGTGGTGGTGCAGCGAGTTTACTTTCAGGGTCCTACTATTGAGAATTTAGGATTTAAGGTGGTGCGTTGGACATATTAGGATCCTAAGATCCTAATTTTGCGCTTACGCCGAAGTTTTAGGGGTAAAATTATTATTTATCAAAAGTTTAGAATTAAATTAAAAATTGTCATTTTCTGACGTGTCATGTCATCAATCAAACCACATTTAATGTCTAAGTTATCAAAACCTCGTAAATAATAATGTAAGTGATTAAAATGTTATTTTTATTAAAATCGTGAACAAAAATAAACATTTATTAAGAGAAAGTGATCGTTATAATAGTTTACCCAAAAAAATAAATATTTTTTAAATAAAAATGTATATTGATAATTTTAGCCCTCGATATATTATCTAAAAAATCTCCCTCAATGCCACTATTGTTATTTTATTTAAACTTGACTATTTAATTTTTAAAAAATCAAATTTCACCGTATTTTTTTTTCCTGAAAAGAGATGAATCACATCACTATTTTAAACAAAATACTGACTCAAACGTTAGATTTTTAACGCGATTTACATGGAATCGCTAGGGACGGAATCCTTTATTAGGCGGGAGTGGGAGGGGATCGTACCCCAAACATTTATGTTTTATTCTCTAACTTCTAACTTTATCTTGGTAGAATCCCACGTTACGATTTGTGTATATTTAATTTAAATACTTAATTTTTTTTTTAAAGTAGATGTCTAAACTATTTTTTATTATATTTAACCTCTAAATCATATTTTGTTACTATTTTAATTCTATCCATTAAAAAATCTATTAACCAATTGCACATTGACACACGTCGATATTTTTGTGCTAATGATCTTTTTTAATAGAGTACATGTTCATTTTATGGTTCATGTTTAAGATTTGTGACTCTACCTCTCAACAATTGAATTAAAATTAAAGAATAAATGGAGCCAAGTTTTAGAGTCATCCAACTTATATATAAAAAGAAAAAAAGAAAAAAATATTGGATTTTGTAAAGGCTAAATATGGGGCGGCCTTTTTAACTCAATTTTTTTTATTCACAACGTAAAATTTAAACACTTAACTTTACTTAAGGAACCTAATATCTCATTTCGTTAGACCAACTGATTGTTGAGGATAAGAACATGCTTTTGATAAAGAAATAAGGCTTCCATGAAAAGTAAGTGTCCAAACTATACAATTTTTAAACTTTAGGCGCCTAAAGTTTCAATCGTTTAAAAAAAATCGTTACCCAATAAAAACGTGAAACAAGACATGTTTATTTATTATTATATTTGAAAAAGAATATAATTTAAAACACTCAAAATTTTCAAAATTCTAAAAAAGCCCCAAATCCCTAATACCTAAAACCACACATTCTCCAAATTGCCACCGTTGCCACACCGTCGCGGACACCACCAATATCGTCGTCGGATCTCGCCGCTCATTTTCCCCAACGCCGAAAACCGTCGGTAAGTGTGTTAATTGAACGTTGTTCGAATAGTACCATTCACGTTTGATGTCTGATTGATACACCTCCCATTGATTACCAGCGATGGGTGGTTAGGGAAAATGCGTTGCGGGATTCGACGACGACAGTGGTGGTGTCCGACGACAGTGGCGACAATTTGGAGAATTTGTGATTTTGGGTATTAGGAATTTAGAAATTTTTTTTGGAAATTGTGGGAATTTTGAGTTTTTTTTTTTAATTTTATATTTTAATTAAAAATAAAAAAACATTCCACGTATTGCATTCTTATTGGGTAACGACTTTTTTAAACGATATAGCACTTAAAATTGTAACGATTGAAACTTTAGACACCAATTTTTACTAAAAAATACTTTAGGCGCCTCAAATTTAAAAAAAACATATAATTTGTGCTCTTGTTTTTATATTAAGCCAAGAAATATTAGTGGCAAGTTGTAGCATTAGACTTATATAAATAAGTCAAGACCCCTTGAACATTAATCATCAACTACAGTTGGTAAGTAACAAACTACTTGGTTTGATTGAGTAACAAACAACTTGGTTTGATTGAATAAAAAATATGTGAAAGATAAGATAAGAACATGGTTTTTGATAAAGAAAGAATAGCTGCAAGTTGCAGCCTTTCACTTTTATAAATAAATCAAGACCCCTATCTCATAAATTAATCGTCAATAATTAGTAAGAGTAACCAATAAAAATGAAACACATAAATATTGCTTTGTCCAATTACAAACTTCGATTTATTTAAAACACGAGTACAACATCATACTTTAAGGTTAAAAATGATAAGTTTTGAAATTATATTTTTTGATAATATTTTAAGTTGATTTTTTTCCGACAAGTTTTAAAACTTGTCGAAAAACCACAAAAACCAACTTAAAATTAGGGATGACAATGGATCGGACTTGGATCAGACTGTATAAAATCTAAGTCTGAATCCATTACAATCGGACTCTGATATTTTTTTCGGATTTGGATTCGGGTTTTTTTTCAACCGGATTTGGATCGGATCACTTTTTGACCGGATTTTTTCAGATCGAATTCGGATTAAATTGTCATCCTTAATATTGACCCAAGTCTGAGGGGTAGATCCGCAAACTTTAACGTCTTTAGGGTATATTGTGCTTTGACTTTCTAATAATTTTATTTTAATGCAAACCAGTCCATAATTTTGTGTATTTAATTTTTTGCGTTTTTAGTTTGTCATTTAATTATGCACTTATTCATTTTTTGTCCCTTGTTTGTTGATTACATTTAAAATTGTGTTTATTATTTATGCTTTTATTTTTTTTATTTTAATTCATAATTTTAGCCTAATATATCATAACTTTATTTTATAATTTTATGTCATTTACTATTTCATTCACTAATTTCTTAAATTTTTGGTAATTCATTGATATTTACATTTATTTGTTTCTTCATTGTATTTATTTTATTGTTTGTTTATCTATAATTTTATCTTACATTTATTTTTTTCATATTTATGTATATATGCATATAGAATAAATATATATATTACACTATATTAAGGTTAATTAATATATATAAATTATAGTAATTATTTTTATTATTTAACTTGCATTTTTAAGACGTTTATATTTTTATTATCACTTTAATATGAATATATATAAGTTAATTTTGTTTTTGCCATTACTTCAAATTACTTAATATATACATTTATGTTCTCGTCCAATATATATATATATATATATACATATATATATATGTTTTTTAATGTATTTAGTTTAACTTTTTTTACTTTATTTATGTTATCTTATTGTTTTAATGTAAATATTATACATGGTATTTTGTTTTAAGGAATTAAAAGTCATAAATGTTTTGATTCGGATATGGATCGGATGTGTCGAATTCGGATCGAGATCGGATTTTGGTATGATCCATATTCAATCCATCTCCTATTAGGATTTGGATATTTTTTCGGATTCGGATTTTTTTTCAATCGAATATGGATTGGATAAATTCCTTCGGATCAATTTGGATTCAGATCGGATTCAGATTGAATTGACATCCCTACTTAAAATGTTAATAAAAAATTATAACATTTTAAGTTGATTGGACAAATTTTGAAACTTACTGTTTTTAACCCGTAAATTAAGATGTCGTTCTTTAGAGTCCCCTTAAAAATTAAAACACACAACCTGACAGCCCTTTGGAGTTTGAACTGAACTTCTCACTTTTCAAGTAATCCTTATTTCTGTGATTCTTCAAAAGTCATGCATGCCACCAATGGCATTTTCTTGATAAAGTCAATAATTGGAGGACATATTCATGAAATAGATCAGAAAAAAAATCGAATCTACATCTTCCAAAACTGTTGAGCATGAAGGACAAGGAATCAAACATTTGAGAGAAACGAAGAACAAGAAACATGAAAGAGAGGAAGCAATGATACAGAGAAAAAAGATGAATGGAGTATTACAAACGAAAACAGTATCCAAATCAAAAGGTTTCTTTGTTATTTATTTTTAAAATCTAACACCTGCAGATTAATTAGTAATTTCCGAAATGAATCCTCACGCAGTTAGTTGGCTGCTTCTGCCATATCTTTCTCCAGTTTCCCACACCTATGATGCTCACTTCCTCTAAGCAAGGGAATGCCACCTACGGTATTCACTTGATTGTGTCAATAACCACAGTAGAAATCTGGAGGTAATATTCATGAAACAGAATAGAAAATAATGGATTTTACTACTATCACCTTTCCGTCGAAGAGAGTCAAAGAGGCCATCTCTGAGTTGATCCCTTGTGCGCTGGAGATGAATGTTTCTAGTGTAGGACAACTTTCTATCCTAAGACTTGTCAACAAGGGGAATTCAAAGTAATTTCCATGGCAGAATCTCGTCAGTTTAGTAAGGTCTTTGAGCAGAAGGAATTCTAGTACACAGAACAAATTCCGGTTCATCATTTCTTCTTTGGCTGATCCTTCCACAAAGATCACATTGTCCACATTCTCACAATTCTCAATGTTCAGTTTCTTGAGTTGCACAAAACTCTTCACCATAGAGGACGAAAATAGGCAGTTCAAATTATGACAGCCCTCGATAGTCAAGCATGTTAAATTTCGGGCATAAGAATGTGTGGCCAGAAACCTATGGTTCCATGCTCGCTGAATGTTGATTGAAGATAACTCCAAATCCTCCGGAAAAACCTGCATGCATTATATATACAGTCTTGAATGCATGAATAAATGTTTCACTTTTAAATGGATGCACGTCAACGGTGATTCTAGCTAACTATTGATCACTGTAAATTACTTGTATGATAAGTGATTGATGGGCTTTCATGAGGGGCCAAAAATCAGAGAAACCTATAATTATAAAACTGCAATGATTCTTCATGTAACAATGACATGTTATAAGAATATTTTGGATTGATACATGCCTTTTCTATAAACAATTGCTGAATGGTGGCATTAAGGTCGCCTTCCCAGTGCCCTACATATATACCTTTAGTTGATTGAAGTCCATGCAGAATTGGTGTGCTCAGCTCTCCCATTGTGAAAAATTCCATCTTTGGACATTGTCTTATGATTGCTTCTTCCAACGTAGGAAATACCAAGGCATAGTTTCCTGAGCAGAACCTTGATAGGCACGGAAGACTATCAAGTTCTAAAGACTCCAGTTGGTTGAAAACAGTGACATCCGTGACTTCATCAGTTGTAGAAGCTATGATTTCTTCAATCATTTGGCAATCAGTAACACTCATTGTTTTGAGTTGCACCATGCTTTTGGCTGTTGCGAATGTCACTAAATTTCTGAATCCATGGCATTCTGATACCTTTAGAGTAGTCAAATGTTTGAGTGACACAGAAGTTGGCAGTAGATTCTTTAATTTTCTGCATTCCATCACTTGTAGAAATTCCAGGTTGCAGAGAACTTGTGCAAGTGATACTTGTTTCTTCCAGAGATGTGTCAATTCAGGAAGTTCTGACAACCTTAATTCCTTCAAGTGGGCGTGTTCCTGCATGCTCATCTTCATCCCTTAGTTCACATGGAAATAATTCTTTCCAGGCATTCTTTTCAACAGAAAAAATTTCAAGATTTGGTAATGACTGAACGAAACAGTTTGGGATAGTAACCGATGCGTCAAGAAATCCAATGAGCTTTAATCTTCTTAGATTGACAAAATATTTGTTTGGAAGTGCTCCATGCCATATCTCCTTCATATTGCCATTCCGTATCAAAAACAATTCCTCTAAATTGGAGAATGTTTCCTGAGAAATTAAGAAATATGTATGTTAAATAAAAACAAATCTTCTAAACTGATTGGTAAAAGATTCAAATGTGTTTATATTGACTTTTAATCGGTGTTAGTCATGTAAGAATAACACAAAACTTTAAAAATAGACACATGGGTTTAAACAAAATGAATCATACAATCAATTTAATCCAAGATCATATCTGAAGCAATAGACATTGATGGTAAACTTACTTTGGTCCATCAGAAAAGCTCTTGAACTATCTAAATCTTTTTAAGTATAGATATCGTTTTTGCACTAGTATTATTGGAATTCTATGTATATAAAACCTATACAAACTCAAGTGATGTTTTTATAACCAAATGAGAAAATTGCTAACAAGTTAACCACACAAGATTGTGGTTGAGAGGTCATGAGTCTTACCTCAGTGACCGAAAACAAGGGTCCTTGAACAGGGAGTAGGGGTTGGCTCTCTCCTTGTGTTTCTCCAAAGTTGATATACTCCCTTGCAAAAGTCTCTACTTTTCTGCAATCACTCACCTCCAACTGTTTTAAGGATGGCCATTCCGTAGTATGCACCTTGGAGTGGAATCCCTTCAATTTGGGTAGCATTCGAAGATTCAACTCCGTTACTTTAGGAAACACAAACTTGATGGTTGATTCGAGCTCAATCAATTCGGCGGATGTTACTGTATGTGACTCATTGGAACTGCATACCTGATCGTCATCAGGTCCAATTATTTCTTCTACAGACTTACATTTTTCTATTATCAGAGTTTCTAGCTTTTCAAGTCTTTCCACCATAGTAAATGGTAAAATATTCGAAAGTCTTTCGCAGCTTCTCACCCAGAGGGAGGTCAATTCATAAAATGAATTCATAGTGGGTTTATCGTGCCATATCTTTCTGCACTTCCCAATGCCTTCAATGGTCAAATGCTTCAATCTAGGGAACGCAACCTGCGGGAGTTATGTAAGTTTTTAATGAGGAAAAGAAGTTGGAGGAGAAACGAAGGAAAGAAAAGGATACAAAAAAAAAGGGAAGGAAGAAAATCACCTTTTCATTGAAGAGGGTTGGGGAATCAGTCTCCAAGTTGTCTCCATGACAGAATGCCCCTAATTTTGGAAGCCTAATGAGCGCCAATTCTTTTAGTTCAGTGGACAAGTAAGTCTCAGTTATCCCTTCTTTTTCTGCTGGTGGTGGTGGTGGTGGTGGTGGTGGTGGTGGTGGTGGTGGTGGTGGTGGTGATGGTGGTGGTGCATCCGTAAAGATTATTTCTTCAATGTTCTTGCAATCGACGAGGCTAAGTTGAATGAGTCCCACAAAACTTTTGATTAAAGAGGATGGAAATAGATATTCCAAATTGTGGCAACCCTTCACAATTAGGAATTGCAACTTATGAACATTAGAGGGTATAGCACTGTGTGGTTTATCAGGCCATAATTTTTGGATGTTAGTCGACGAGAGTTCCAACAATTTCAAGCCGGCACATAAAACCTGCAGCCACAATCCTCACTGTATGAATCACGTATGCTTGTGATGATATATACACGCATATCTATATTAATTAATGTGATATTTAAAATTCAAGTTGTACCGACGGAAACAGAATAATTTGACCTATCACTGAAGAAAAATAATTTTAATTAATTTTTTCAAGTTCAAGAATTAATTTTTAATTAATTGCTTCCAAACTTATATATTTAAGCCCCTACCCTGGGCTATTAGGAAGCTAAAACACTAAACAGAAAGATAAGATACTGACCATATCATTGAAAAAGGGTGTCTTTTCTCCACCACGTACCTCCCTTGGAGACGCCATTCCATACATCTTTAGACAATCATCTACTGTAATATCATTCAAAGATGGACATTGCAGAGTAATACTTCCCATGCAAAAACTTTTCAAATCTGAACATGACTCCAGTCTTATACTCCTAAGTTTCGATAACCGGACTGTATCCGCTGCAGTTTCCTCTGCCCCTTTCTTGATAATGTACTCCATCATACGGCAGTTTTTTACTTTTAGAATTGCCAACTGCACAAGTTCCAAGGCCATAGAAACGCTAAATTTGTGTTTCAAGCTATTACACTCTTCCACTTCTAAAACCCCGAGGTTCTTGAAATCTAGACTTTTCTCCTTCCATATCTCTATTGATTTGGAAAATTCTGAGAGGACTAAATATCTCACGCCTTGGCACCAAACCTACAAAATCAATCAAAAAAAATAAGGGTTGAAGTTCATAAAGGTTATAACTAAGCCACATCACGGAAAGAAAGAAAGAAAGAAATTAAGGAATAAAATAGAAGGATGGAAATCGGCTACCCAACTATGCCCCTTTTGGTGCCCAATTTTAAAAAATGTGAGTTGTGGGGTTAGGGTTTAAAGTCATGGTAGAGAGGATTGAGGGAATGATGTATTTTCAGGGGTAGAGTTTAGAGTTTAAAATTTAAAATTTAGGGTTAGACTTAAAATTTAATTTTTTTAGTGTTGGGCATAGAAAAGGGCATACTCAATGGCATAGAATTTTTGTTCAAAATAGATTGCCTCAACCAAATTTAAAGGAACATAAAATAGAAGGTACCTTTGTTGAATGCAAATGTTGGACAGTGCTGTCAAGGTCACCACTCCAATATCCCTTATCCTTTCCATATTCTACACTTTGCAACAATGGTGCATTTAAAACTCCATTACAAAATATCTCCAACTCAAGGCAATCCCTCACTATTACTTCCTCTAAACAGGGGAATCCAAATGTGTGGTTGCCCCAACAAAAGCTCTTAAGTCGAGGTAGATCCACAAGTTCCAAACTTTTCAACCTGTTGAAAATAATATCGCACGTTGCTTCATCTCCACCACTTGCAATTATTTCCTTCATCGAAACACAGTTTCTTATGAACAATTTTTTGAGTTGAGACAGACCCCGGACTGCTACACATGTATCTAAGTATTTCATTCCTCTGCATCCCCACACCTCCAAGGTGGTGAGATTTTGGAACGATGCTGAGGATGATCCTAAGCTCATCAGATTCGCACAAAAGTTAACTACAAGAGTTTCAAGGTTGGGTAGAATGTGGTTCACTTGTACATCTTGCTTCCATAAATGATCTTTCAGATTACGAAGACAGGTCAATTCTAATTTTCTAATACTTGACAATGTCCTAGCATACGTCCCCTTATTACCAGAATCTCCTTCAGTACAGAATAACTCTCTGATTTCACAATAAGAGATATAAAGCTCTTCTAGATTGTTGAATTTTTCAAGGAAAGAAATTTGGAAATCTTGAACTGGTTTTGCACTGTTGTCTTGCACCTTAAAAGCTTTTATTTCATGAAAAAAGCTGCTTGAAAATTGAGCACCACTTATCATTGCAATGTAATCACTACCTAATTCCAAACGTTGTAGCTTAGGGAAGACCTGAAAACCAATGAAAAACAATTTTGGAGTCACTGTGTTCATCTTCCTATATTAAGATTTAATAATGGTCATGAGAAGAAATTTGCATGCACAGATGAAGTAACATACAAGACAAATAGAAAAAGATAAGAATTTTTTTTTGTAAATACAAAATTGGTAACATGTCAAATATGAAATCACTGAATTGATATTTTAATTAAAATAAAGCAGAAGAACATATAGAGTGGGGGCGAAAGGGTTTATACCTTTTCAGCCAGGAGAAGTGGTGGTGGGGAGTCAAGTTGTTGGATGTGAGTGATGAGTCGTGTACCAAATATCTTCATTTGCTCACAACCGTATGCTTTTAACTCTTTTAACATTGGCCACTTTGTGGTGTGTCTACTCGGGTAGAACCATTTGCATTCTGTTAGCCAGCGAAGCTCAAGGGAGGACAACTGATCAAACTCGAAAGTGAGAGTGGTTTCTGAATCCGATCCTTCCTCTAATTTGGAAACAATCTCCTCCACTCCACAGTTAATTATTCTAAGACAACTGAGTTTTGGGAGGTCTCTGGCTACCGAGGCTGGAATTACATTCTTCAGGCTCTGGCACGATGCAACAGCATTTTTCCAAATATATTTCAACTTTGGTAATTCCCAGATATAGATTTCTCTTAGTTGAGAGGTTACATGTAGAGCGGCTTCTTTTTCTTCAGGCATGATTTCAAATACTTGTTCTAAGGAAGCACATGTTTGTACTCTTAGAATTTGCAGTCCTTGAAATATTGACAGCATATTAGAAGGGAAAATGGTTAATAACTCATCACAACCTTCAACTCTCAGTTGTTGTAGTTTGGGAAATGGATTTGGTGAAAGCGGGTTCTCCCATATCATATTCATCTTTCTCAAGTAGTAAATACTAAATACTCATTTCCTCCAAACTGGGAAATGCAACCTGCACTCATCAGGCCGATATAATGAAATTAGAAATATATATATATATATATATATATATATATATATATATATATATATATATATATATATATATATATATATATATATATATAAAAAGGCCAAAAGCCAGCTGGGAGAGAAAAAAAAGGAAAATCACAAATTTAAGAATTCTGACAATAATTCAATACCTACCTTATTGTCAAACAGAACATGACTAGAGATTGGTCGGTTGCCTTCCATTGAAGATATACATATGAAACTCTCCAATTCTGGACAGTTAGCTATCCTCAATGACTTCATGGCCGAAAATTCAATAACTTGAGTTTTCGAGTTGGAGAAAAATCGAATCAGATGCTGCAGATCCTTTAGCTCTAAGGACTTTAATTGAGGAAATAATGATAATGTCATAGTAGCCTGGGTTTCTTCTATTTCCTCCATAAAAATTATCTCTGTTAAGCAGTTGCACCCAATTATCACAAAGTCTGTGAGATGCACTAGACATTTAGCCATAGAAAATGAGAATAGGTGCTTTAAGCTCCCACATCCCTCGATTTTCAATGTTGTCAACTTCTCGTAAGTGCGAAAAGATGTAATTGAAAGCTGGTTGTGCCATATCCTTGTAACATTAATCGATTTCAACCACAACTTCTCCAAATAAGGGAACGATATCTACAGCGTTACGAATAGTTAATTCTACCCTGAGAAAAAAATTGAAATAAAAAATAAAAAAATACTGATTTGTAAGTACCTTTTCCCTGAAAAGTGGCATCTCATGCTGAGGCAATGAATTGGTAGCTCCGGTTTCGTGTTGAGGGAAAAAACTAATGAGCTTTGGTAGACTTTGTAGCGTCAGGGACTGTAATTGAGGAAACTCATTTTCATCATTAATAATGTATTCAACATCCAAACCATTTTGAATATGCAGATTCTTCAAATGCAATAGGCTTTCATCATCTGTTAACTCCTGCAGTGCAATCTTCAAACCTTTCAGTTCATCCAAATGTAAACCTTCAGTTTTCTTCAACAACTTCTTAGTTCCATGATCCAAATCATCAACGCTTGTGCTTAGCCTTAGTTTTAGGGTTCTTGAATATTGGTAGTTGCCAAACCGCTCCCACTCCCATTCCTTTCCTATAAAAATCTTGTATCTTTCCAACTTCTGCAACTCTTGAAAGAAGTCCTGCGGCGCGGCTAGTGCATCCGGAATTTGAACTTCTAAAATGGACAAACGAGACAGTGTGTTGAGATCAGCAAGACTAGCGGTACCGCTTTGTCCCCATTGAATAGAAGTGCCACCCACATATAATTCTTCTAATCTTGTCAAACTTGACAACACTCCGGGTGAAATTATTTTGAGGTTAGCACAACGACTCACACATAACAACTTTAGCTTCACCAGTTGCCCAATTTCCTTGGGTATATTTCTGATATCAGATCTCAATAGGCTAAGGATTTCCAAGCTCTTGAGCCCTCCAATAATGGTTATATCATCTCCCAGTTTGCATTGATCTAGGCACAAGGTGCTGAGGCTTGTTAGTAGACCAATTGATGAAGGTAAAGAAGAAAAGTGCATGCCAGTCAAAGCCAAGACTTTCAGATTTGTTGCTTCCTTGAAGAAGTCAGCCGGCAACGTCAGGGAACGATCCTTGGTTAATAAAAGGAACAGAAAAAGCTGCGGACAATTGAACTGGTCGGGAAGCCTGTTGATACGGGGATACTGCAAACAGATTTTGTTGCATTTTTTCATTGACTCTTCAATTGGCCAATCTGTTAGAACATCGTCTTTTTTTTAAGGCAAACACCTGATTGCCCTTGGAAGCGATTGATTTAGCGACAATATAAGTGAGATCATGCACATCAAAGTACTTCTCATTGTTGTTACCTTTAAGCAGTAAACAAGATTCTTTGAGAATACTCATCATTGTTAACAAGCTATCTCGTGCTTCTTCCAGGGTGTTGACTCCATTGATTAAATCCAAACCAATTGCATATCTCAACAAGGATTCAAACGAAGTATCACGACGCAGTAGAATGCAAAGTAGGAAAGTCTGCTTAAGGTCGTCACTCGGTAAATGATCGATACTCAACTCAATTGCCGAATAGACAACGGCAGATATCTCACTGGAGCTTCCGGAGTAAGGCTTCTTCAATTGTCGCAATGCATCCTTCCAAACAAATAAACTTTTATTTCGCAACGCCTTGGCAACTGTTGCAAGGGCTAGTGGCAATCTTGCACATCTATTGGCTACCTCAATTGCTGTAGGTCGCAAGTCAGCACTTTCTATACAGTCCCCGGCCATCTTCTTAAAAAAAACCCAAGCGTCTTCTTCATCTAAATCACCAATCGAAAAAGTCTGTGTAGCATCCATCTCATTGCTTAGAACATTTTGATTTCTTGATGTTAACAATATCTTGCACCCCTTGTGTTCACTTCCAAGTGGAATTCCGACTTCCTCTTGATCAGGTCTCTTCCAATTGTTTGAAATTCCGACTTCCTCTAGATTCAGTTTCTTCCAAAGATCATCCAAAACAATAAGAACCCTTTTCTCCCTCTTCAACCTTTCACACAATCTTCGGGCTCTTACAACCAGAGTGTTTTCTTCAAGCTTCAAACCCAGTGACTCTGCTATTTGATCTTGGATTTTTTGAATGTCAGGAGTCTGAGATACAATGACCATAACAACCGAATCGAATATCTTAGCCTCCTGTGCTTGTCTGGAGACTTCTTTAACCAGTGATGTTTTCCCCACACCAGCCATCCCATACACTCCAATCATGGTCGTAGTAGAATCTTTCAGAGACTCCATGATATCGCTGAAAAGCTTCTCCCTTGATTTAAAGGTCTCGAAGTCTGTATGGACTATGGCTTCAGGAACATCACGAACCCCCACATGATCAAATCGACATTCTTGGATAAGATCGTCAAAGGTGGTGGCATCTTCTTCCACTTTCCTGCTCAGCCGGTAACGAGACTTGATGCTGGGACACAAGCCAAAGAAGCACTTGTTCTCTGCTTTGGCTTGAAGATCCTTCACTTTATTCGTCTCCTCTTCGGCGATAGCCTTGTCCACTCTATCGCACCAACCCTGAACATCGGCTTTAATCTTCTCCGCGTTCCTTTCCGCAACAACAATATCTTGCTGGACGCTTGATATTTTCTCAATCAGCTTCTTAAGTTTGTCCTCGAAATTCTTAAGGTATCTCTGGTAGAAAATTACATATCTTATATGACGTTTAGCTTCCTGGAAGATACCTTTGGCAGCTTCGGAAGAGATATTGGCAGCAGCACCAGCAGCAATTGGGTCCATTTCCTTTTTTTGGTGTGTGTGTGGCTCCAAAAGGAAAGCAAAACAAAATGAACAACAGAGACAAAAAAGAGAGCCAAGAAAGAAAATACTGAAAAGAAGCAGGCAACAAGTCTGGGAAGAAAAGAATTTGAAAACAGAGAATGAACGAAACGAAAGGTTAACAAACAAGGGTAGTAGTAGAAGAAATCGGGTTGGGTCATTTAACCCGGTTAAATTGATAGAGTTTTAAAATATTGAGGATATATTGAATTATTTCTAATTACGACCAAAATGATAAAATGTATAAATTTTGAAGACTAAATCAATTATTGTACCATGTCATTATCTTTGTTAAGTCATCTGTCAAAATTAACGGTTTGTGACTAAAATAAAAAAAAAATAACGTGAGTGACGGTTTTACTAAAAACAATAGTTTGGTGACAAAATACAAAAGCAATAATAATTCGATGACTACTTATGTATTTAACCCAAAATATAAATATTAATGACTAAATTTACTAAAAATATATTTAATGGGCGATGATCTGTCTGGATTTTGGAATTGTTTTTCTAACACATGCCAATTAATTATTCACCAAAAGTCTTCTGATCAATTTGTACCACAACCCCACCCAGTTCATAATTATTCGCTAAAATTGTCATCTTTCTGGTTTTGTTTGGTATTTTTTGTTATTTATAATTCAATAATTTCGCAAGTGGAAAAGCGAAAATGGAAGGAAGTTTATGGATTATTATTTGAGAAAAATTTTAATATACAGTTAATGTAAATTTTAGTTTATACGATTTTTTTTAATTTTAGATGTTAGAGTTGTAGTTTAAGGTTTAAGTTTAGGAGTTTAAATTTTAGGATTTAGAATTTAAGATTAGTGTTTAAAATTTAAGTTTTCGTGTGTTAGGGTTAAAAATTTAAGATTTGTATTTTACAAAGTAAAAATGCAGGCTTGTATAAAATTTATTTTATTCAGCTTATGTATCAAAGTTTTACCTTTAGTATTTGGTGTAAAGTTAATAAGAAAAAGTATTTTGTAAATAGTATTAAAATATGATAAGTGTTTTTTTTTTATAAAGGTTGAATTTTATTATTAAAAAATATAAATATGTTATTGAATCATACAATAGGACAAGAAATAAAACATTATTAATTTATTATATGCAAAAAGTATCTTAAGATTTACAAAGAAACAAGTTAAAACTTTCGTTGGTATCAATGAAATTGACACTAACTTTAATTTGAACAAATTTTGTTATAATATTCTTTTTGAAGAGATTATTAAAAAATATTTTATTGAACAATTTTTACTTAGGGAGGGAACGATAAATATTAAAAAATATTTTTAAATTATTTGATTTAAGATTTAAATGTTTAACATGATAGTTAAAATGTATTTTTGATAAAAATAAGTAATTATTTTTGACAAAAAATATACACTACAATGATATTTAAAATTTTTAAAATTATAATATATTAAATAAGATTGATCCAGTTACACAATGTATTTTTTTTTAATTTACACTCATCAAATGGTTCAAAATTAATGTAATTTTTTTTTAGTTTTTATATTGTATAAATGGACCAACTACTTGGTTTGGTTGCCCAAAAATTAAAAAAAAGTAAGAAAAGAATATGTGAAAGATAAACCCTAAATTCTTAACCCTAACCCTAAAAGCTAAACCCTAAACCTTAAACCATATACACTAAATTCTAAACACTAACATTAAATTCTAAACCCTACAACCTAAACCCCTAAACCCTAAAACTAAAAAGCGCGTGTAAACTAGTTTACACGGCCTGTGTATCAAAGTTTTTTCCTTTATATAAATAAAGGTAAACTACATTAGTTATCATTAAACTTTAAGTATATTACTATTGTACCACTAAACTAAACTAAAATCTATATTATTTTACATTGAATTTTAGTTGGCATAAAGTAAAAAAATACTCACAACGTTTGACTGAATAGCCATTTTGGTCCCTATTCTTTTTTAGAGCAATTCAACCCTCAATGTTTCATTTTGGGTCAAAATGCCCCCTCTGCGAATAAAAATTATTAGAAAACTGACGGCAAACAGTTTGAAATGACTTGACAGAATGATAAGTCGACAGAAAAAATTTATTTTATATTTTATATAATTTTATAAAATTATTTTTTGACTTTATGTAATGTTTTCTCAAGTCAAAAATATTGTTTATATAATACTGTCATGTCAGTCTGCACTGTCATATAGGTTTTCACGTCATTTCAAGTCATTTCTCGTCAGTTGATTGATAGTTTTCATCTGCAGAAGGGTCATTTTGACCCAAAATAAAACGTTGAGGGTTGAATTGCTCCAAAAAGAATAATGGCCAAAGTGACTATTTAATCAAATGTTTGGGCATCTTTTGACTTTATGCCTTTTAGTTTAGGCTTGAATTATACCATTGGACCGTTAAAATTCATCTACGTCATTGTAGACGAACCGTTAAGACCTGTCAACTTCATCGATTTTAACAATCCAATGGTATAATTGAAGACTAAACTAAAGTTTAGTGCTAAAATAATATTAATTTTTAGTTCAGTGATATAATAAATATTAAACTTAAAATTTAGGGTAAACTATGCTAGGTGCCACCAAACTATGGAGTGGCCTGTTTTTACTATCAACCTTTCAATTGGTTCAAATTTGCCACCAAACTTTATTTTTCGACTCGTTTATACCACACCACCGTTAACTCCTTAACGGGACGATGACATGATGCACGCGCGTGATGACTTGAATGCTAGACCAAAATTCGTCGTTTTAGTGCCACTATTTTGATACTGAATGGCCCAAAACGATGTCGTTTTGCTGGAAGAAAATATAGAAAAATATGCACTCAATAGGATTTTGAACCTGGAACCTTCAAAATAAAAAACAAACTCTTAACCACTAAGTCAACTTAACATCTTTGTTTATTTTTAATACAAATAATATATATTCCAAACTACAGTTTATTATATAAATAATATTACTCTATATAAATAATATATTTATATTATTTATAATATAAATATATTGGAAATATATTAGTATACATATATAAATATCTAAATAATAAATAAAATAAAATATATAAATATTTTTTTATATTATAAATAATATTAAATAGATGAATATATTATTGTAAAAACTACAAAACTTATTTTTAAAACCCTGAAATTTCCAAAAAGCCCAAAATCCACAAAAACCTTAATCCCATAAACCCTAACCCTGAATTATAACCTTAAACCTTAAAAATTTATTCATAAATAAAATATATAAATAAATAATATATTATTATAAAAACTAAAAAATAGATTTAAAAAAATTTGAAATTTCCCAAATTTATAAAAAAAAACACCCAAAAATTCACCAAAATCCTAAAGCCTAAAACCCAAATCCATCTATTTCGGCTGTTAATCGGTTTATTGTTTAAGATTTATGATTTGGGTTTTAGGGTTTATAGGTTAAAGTTTAATGTTTTGGTAGATTTTAAATTTTGGGATTTTTCTGAAAATTTGGTTTTTAGTTTTTATAATAATATATTATTTATTTATATATTTAATATTATTGATAATATAATTTTTTATTTAATATAAATATTTTACTTATTAGTTATATATTAATATTGTTCAACTCGCCAGGGAGATTATTAGGATACAAGATGAGTCTACAATGAATGTCATACATTGATATCCACTACTAATGTTATACATTGATATACACCACTATTTTTCTCTTATTTATTATTTTAATTTTAAATAAATTCTCTTACATAAATTTCTGGGACCCACCACAAGATTTAATCTTAATTTAAAAATAATGTTAAAATTGTCTTTTTCAAATTGGCATAACAAAAATTTAACCCTCAACTTTTAAACTTTGCTATAATTTAGCCACCATCTTCGTCACCACTATTTGCTCTCTCTCTCTATCTCTCTCTTTTTAATTTTAACTTTTTTCTCTTATTTATTTTTTAAAATTTTGAACTTTGTTATAATTTAACACTCAAATTTTTAACTTTGTTATAATTATTGACATTTTGGCCCTCATTCTTTTTTAGGATAAATTTGGCCCTCAATCTATATATTTTTGTCAAATTACCCATTCTTTAATTATCACGTTGATTAGACCGTTAAAAATTTAACAGTGATAATATGACATATTGTAACCCCCTACACCGGCCTATGCGGAAGACAAGGCATAGTAGATTACATTTGCCTTTTTAAAACCTTTCTTATATCGATTATAGAAAAATTTTGGACTTTTAAGGAATTTAGCCATAATTTCAAGTTTAATAAAAATGACCATGAGTGAAAATGGATAATAGTAATCATCAAAATAGAAATATTGAAGTATCGCCAAGCATAAAAGTTAACAAAATAAACCCAACCAAAATAAGTTATATATCCCAAATAAATGGCACGTGTCACCCTGGTAATAAATGGTGGATAAGAATATTACAATCTAGTAGAAACCAATGTGCCGATCCTCCAAGTGTCGGGTACCAAGTGGCCTATCAACAACAATCTGAAATGAGAAGTTTAGAAGTGAGCTATAAAGCCCAGTGTGCTCCCAAAAGTGCAACAATAAAAACATTTTCAATATATCAAGTATGCATAAAAGTATCATCATGAAAAGGGCAACAAAGGTATACATGCAACCTATCTACCCTCCAACCGTACACCAATATGCAGCTCCCCACTGAGCTACATCTGTAAGGACTTACCCTAAGCCCGATGGGCATTAGGAGCCACCCTAAGGGGATACCTTAGGTCCGTAAGGATTTACTCGGGCCAAAGCCGCGACACCTACCCAAGGGGATACCTTGAGCCCGTAAGGATTTACTCGGGTCGTAGCCACGACACCTACCCAAGGGGATACCTTGAGCCCGTAAGGATTTACTCGGGCCATAGCCACGACACCTACCCAAGGGGATACCTTGGGCCCGTAATGATTTACCAGCTTGATCAAGGCTGCACCTACATACACTCCATATAATATCCCGTATATGTCCCCATGTATCATGTCCATGTCATTAACATCATATCATGATCAACCATATTGCATGTTAACCCTATCTGTATGATGCATGTTGCATGTCATGCGAAGTCATACACAATATGCATATACAAACATGTTATAATCATGGTAACCATTTTTTTTACGAATACTTATAAAAATATTCATTTCGTATTTAAAATCGTATATAGCACATAGAAGGGAACATACCTCAAAAAGTGGCATATGAGTGATCTAATGTCCACCAACGTCTCGCTCAACGGTGTGGAAACGAGTAATAATAGGGTCTCGCGGCTGGACTGAACGGGATGAGCTGGGCTGATCCGCGGCACAATCAGGAGAATCTCGATAACAACCACAAAATATCCTTAATTAGACCTATCATAAACCATTAATAATTATCAACAATTTAACTTATTACAAATAACGATGCTTGCGTTTCGAGTTCGATTTGGAGGCCTTAGGGTTGAAATTTCATAAAACAGGCTTCAAAAACGGGTTCAGGACGTTGAAAAGCATAAAATAAAACCTTTTCGAAAAAGTTGACTTTTTGGTCAAAAGTCAACGCTGATGTGGCATGCGGACGTCAGCAGTCAATGCTGACGTGACAATCAACGATAACATGGCAGCTGACTATTTAAATGTTATAAATTAAGTAATATAAAGGAGGAAATGACATGACAATTAACAAATATGATATAATTACACATTTGATCTTTATTACTTAAATGTCCTATTAATTTAGTCCTGATTTTAGTTTAACTAAAAAAATATTTCTCCAATAAGACGACGACATATGTCCCATGCGATTAGAGAATGACCATCTAATTGGTTGAAAATTTTAAAAACAGAATAAAGCCTCCACATGAATTCAATCCCAGACCGCATGAATGAAAAGCAAAGGCTCCAACCAATGAACAAAAATTTTATGCTCTAATTATGTCTCTTTCTATGTCTCATATTAAAAAAATACTAAAAAAATTAAATTATGATCCCTAACCTTAAATTGAAAATCTTAAACCATAAGCCCTATACTATAAAAAATACACACTAACCCTAGACCTTAAACTTTAAATCTAATTTTTAATGTGGGACATAAAAAAGGACATATTTAGAGGCAAACAGGGACGAACCTAGGGGTGCTGGGGGCAACAGCACTCCTTAAAAATTTTAAATTCCCTTATATTTTTATATATTTCCTTTATATTTCTTATTGATAATCTAATTCTGCATCCTTAAAATCTTATAATTTTATGCCGCTATATTTCTAATATAGATCCTAAATAGTTCGCACTCTTATATAAAATCTTGGGTCATTCCCTCCCAAATGAGCCAAGCAGTTTTCTGGTTTTAAAAACTACAACAACTTTTATTTTGGGCGAAAATTCAAACCTTATCTTTTTAGACGATCATAAGAGGACATTACCATTAAGCCAAACCTCATTCACCACGGGTAAAACAAATCACATTTCAATGAAGATTTCAGGAAGCAAATAAATGAGAAAGAAAGTTATCTGTATATATCCTTCTCTAATCAGTGATTCCATAGTCTTGCCCCATACTCCCGTGGCATGGGAAATGAGGGTTTCATAACCTTCCGTGTGTGTTGTGACCCCAAACATATACCCACTGTGCATTTACTACCTTCATTAGAGGGCTGTCGGAACCTCTCAGGCCTTCCGATCACCATTCCAACAATGAGCTTTGGCACTCCAACAGGAAGAGATCTAAAAGCAGATGATAACAGAGATGTGCCTCTAGAGCCTCCAAGGCCAAAAGCTCCAGCAAGCAAAGATTTAAATAGCAGTCCACAACTACAATTATAGCGGTAAGAACACCATCAGAAGCACAATTGCTGCCGCAATTTAAATCCCGGCCGGTAGGAACAGCATCAGCCTGAGCTTTCTTAATAAAATGTTCAAGTGCTTTGCTCATAATATCAACAGCTTTACCTCTGTCATCAGGAAGCACAAATGGGTTTTCTCCAACCGATTCTGAATAGCATAAAAGAAGTTCCTTTCTGGTCACAAACTCGATATCATCCGAAATCTCAGTTTCCTTTTCACCAGCAGAAATATCAACTATCACAACTCTTACCTGTCATTCCCATTAGTAAGGAAAAAAGGGGGATTTTTTTTATGCTTTTTGCTATCAAAGCAGAAAATTTAAAAGAAAAGGGAAAAAAATACCCACATTGACAACATTCTTAAACTTGGATTAAAACCAAAGAAAATGCAAAAGAATCTAGAAAGAAAATTTGCCATATTTCTTATCATTGTAAAATACCATCAATTATGAAACTAATGAGATTAGCGTTCTGCTACCTTGGAGGATGCGGCATTAGAAGAGGTGGAGAGAGAGGATCGAAATCGGAGTTCATCGAGCTTAGTATCAGCTGTTCCAACACAGAAAACTTTAGCAGTAATACCCAAGGGTGAGATAGCTAATTTGTGAATGAGTTGAGTCTGGTCTAAATGTTGAGACTTCAGTTAAACCACCACCACCACCAGTGCACTGCACATCATGTTTCCACTTCCACCTCAATTTGTTACAGCCTTGTTTCACAATTAGCTGATAGCTCATAACGGATTACATTAGTTAATAATTTATAGCTGAATGTATTAGTTGATTTGACTAACAAATTGTATTAATTGATTATATATATAAGTATTTAGTAAAATTAACTAATAACTGATAGTTATTTGATTATTTAAATAAACAAAATGACATAAACACATGATTATATTCAATACTTATTTAATTAATTTGCTTATGAAAATAACTTTTTTAATATAACATTGTTAAGTATATTTGAAGTATATAATAATTTATTATTTATATAATTATTTTAATATAATTTAATTAATTATTAAATATAAATATAAATGTGTGAAAAAAATAAATAGTATTAATTTACAAATGTCACAATATAAATATGTGGGGTGAAGAATTAAAATAGAAAAAGTTGAATTTAGGTTATTTAGAGATTTTTTATAATTATTAAGGGTAAAAATATTTTTATAATTTTTATGTCAAAACCTCTAATTTTAAAAAGCTCTTATTATATTTTTTTAAAATTAGAGGTTTCACTCCAATATGCTATTCACCAAACATTCAAATTAACAGATTTGACTAGTCAAACCTCTAATATTAACTCAAACCTTAAATTTTAACTCAAACATCTGATTACCAAACAAATTCTCTTTAATTTCCGGTCAAAATAAAAACTTTAATAAAAGTTGTAGTTTTTAATCTAAGAAGAGTGTTTGGGTTGGTTTAATGGTTGGATAGGAGCCTTTGCCTTTCATTGACGTGGTCTAAGATCAAAATCCTTGTGAAGACTTCAATCAAATCGGATGGTGTCGAACTTCAATCAAATCGGATGGTATTAAGTGTAATCATCGAATTAAAAGATTATTTTTAATTAAATTAAAATCAGGAGTAAATCAATAGGATATATAAGTACTGGATCAAATATGTAATTATATAATTTTTAGTTTATTATCATATTATCTCCTCCATTCGATTTTAAAGATTAGTTGCTTAATTGATAACATTTTAGTAATTTAATAGTTTGATTGACAAAATTAATAAGTCGGTAGTCAAAATAAAATTTAATCCATAATTAAATAGTTATCAAGGTAGTTTAGCCTAATAATAATAATAATATCTAGCGAACTAAAACTGAATCGAAACTCAAACTTATTAAATTTCATTCAAATTCAGCAACGCTTGGTCTAGATGAATTTTTAAACATTGAAGCATATTTTTTTTTTGATAAATAGAAAAAGAACGTATTATTACGGACTTTATTAAAAAAAATTTAAACTTAAATAAAAAAGAATACCTATAATAATACTTACAGAAAACAAACAAAAAAAACTTGACAAAAAAGAACCGAACCAACAACCTAACAACCAATAACAGACAAGTGGGAACCGAGCATTAACCGCCAGGATCCTCAACCATATTCAAAACATCAGACGAACCATCTTCAGGCGAGTGCCCCTCCCTTGAAGCATAAATTATTACCGATTGAAGATATAAATAAATTAAAAATGACTGAGCACTAATTAAGTCTTTCTCAATGGGACAAAAAAGTTTGATATAATAATAATAATAATAATAATAATAATAATAATAATAATAATGTAATCCTCAAAACATATATTCTATTAATTTTACATTAATTTAAAATAATTCAATAAATAAATTATTTATATTAAATACTTTATTAGTGAAGTAATCATATTTATTAACAGACGACATTAAAGTCATAATAATTACGTTCCATTAATTTATCAGCTGTTCAATAATAAAGTCAATATATCTATCGAGCTATCACATATGTCGATTGTCGAGTAGAGGAACGATAACATGAAGTGCGATAAGTGATCGGATGGTGTGTCAAGAATGTGTAATGTCGAAAATTTTTAAAATATAAAAAATTAAATATATTGAATTATCGTTGAATTATAACTAATCTAATAGAATATTTAAAATTTTAAAACTAAAACTACTATTAAATTGTGTGACGTTTTAATTTTAATCACAAAATAATTTGTTTATCATAAAAACTTAATTAAATGACTAAATTATTAGTTTTTAAGAAAGAAATGACAT
The DNA here is from genome assembly GCA_019671005.1 of Hibiscus mutabilis. NCBI lineage: Eukaryota > Viridiplantae > Streptophyta > Magnoliopsida > Malvales > Malvaceae > Hibiscus > Hibiscus mutabilis. The sequence goes on along the minus strand of CM033735.1, from coordinate 4,781,313 downwards.
ATTTGGGCCTTCTTGATCTACCAAAAGACGTTGGATACAATCCTCGTATATCAAAGCCCTTTAAACTTTGGGTTTGAGCCTAGTTGTTAGGCTCTCCTTTAACTTTGAGCCATCACTCAAAAGTCTGAAACTTTTGGAAAACAACTTGAAAAACGACATTTTTACTCAATTCCGGTTAAAGGGTGGCCGGTAAAATCAACAATGGAAAGCTAACCGTGACATGGCTCAGCAAAGAAAGTGGTCCGATCTGGGTTTTGTTTTCTGTACTCTCAAAATAAAAATATTAGACCGACCCTTTTTTTTCTTCTTTCTAATCGTCATTAGGAATCAACTGGCAAGAAACGCGTTAAAGAAAGTGGAAGAACACTGGGTGTTAACTGGAAGGAATACACAGTGAAAGATCCAAAAAGAAAGGATCTAAATTACCCTCTCAGCTTCATTTCCATTCCTGCAAGAACTGATACACCCATCGAATTCCCGTCAATCAATCAGAAGTTAAAGTTCGAAACTTTGAACAAATCAGGTGTCTCAAAACACCCAAATTCCCATTCTTTTAGATCTTAATGGCATGGCCCTCTCATTTCCATCTTTGCTCAAATCCACCCTTTTTTCCTTAACCCTCCTTTCAGCTCTCTTGTTCTTCTTCTTCCTCCAAGCTCCACGAAAACCCCCATTAATCCCCCAAAGATCGCTCCTTTCAACTTCTTCCTGTTATACTCAACACTCTTCTGATTCCGACAGTGCCCTCATTAACTACCTTTACCTCCATTACTGTTTTTTCAATGGCAACTCTTTCCTCTCCATCCCTTTCCTTTATCTTCTCCTTCTCCTCGACTTTTACATTCTCATCAAAACGGCACAATCCCATTTCTCCGTTGTCACCACAAAGCTCTCTTCACTCCTCAATTTGTCCCCTTCCATGGCTGCCGTCACTCTTTTAGCCCTCGGAAATGGTGCCCCCGATGTGTTTTCCTCCCTCCATGCCGTCCGTACGGGTCATTACAGAACTGGGTTCGGCGCAATTTTGTCGGCCGGAACTTTTGTCTCCGCCTTTGTGGTTGGTTTTGTTGCTATCTATGCAGCTCCCTTTGGGGTAAAGCCTGCGCCTTTTATAAGGGATGTGTTGTTTTATCTTACCGGGGCATTGTTCTTGTTCTATGTGTACTTGAGTGGCGAGATTTTTGTGTGGCAAGCTGTTGGTTTTGTTGCGTTTTATGTCTTCTTTGTTGGGTTTGTGTTTTGGATGGATTTTGGAACCGAGAGAGAGGAGGAGAAGCCTGTTTTGGAGAAGGAAATGGTGTCAGAAGATCACGATTTGCTGGATAAAAATTTTGATGTTGAGAGGGGTATGAGGGCAGAGAAGAAGGCTTTTGAAATTGCAGGAGTATATGAAGCGGTAAGTTTCTGGAATTTAGTACCAGGGAACTTTTTATGCTGTGATTTGTTAGGTTTAGTGTTGAATATGAATACTATTACTAGATATAAGTATTTGTTGAGGCTATTTTGACTGTAGATGCTAAGTGTTTCTAGGAACTGAACCTTGATGTTGTCGGCTTCTAAATGCTTAAAGGCTTATATGAAACTCATCTATTATTTGAGATGGACAATTAGAAATGGGATTGAAATGTTTAAGCTGAGCTAAATTTTCCAGGTTCATTTGTTGTGAATTGATGAATGTGCATGTTGGATGCTATGAACATGGAAGTTAAAGAGTGGGGAAAGTTTTGGTTGAGCCTTCCTTTTCAATATTTTCTTGTCTATGGACCATGGTAGTGGAATCTAAGAGTATACTGCATTCTGCGTGTTGTTGAAATTCATTCTTCCTTTGATCTCAATGCTTTCATGCTTTTATCTGTAAAAAATGAAACTAATCCGATACACCCCGAAATGTGAAACTATACACATTGATTTTGGTCCCTTTTTAAGTGTTTAGAATTATTCTAGTTTGCATGGGGGTCTATTGCAGGAGCTAGAGAAAGGATAGGCTCATGAAATGTCTTGAATTAGGATATTTTTTGCGCGAGTTTCTTGTTCACCTCAATTATGTTCTTTTGCTTGTACTCGTAGATCATAAACTTCTACTAGCTTTCTGTCTAATGTTCTGTATTATGTCTTCTATGCAGATCTCAAAGGCATGGGAGGTTCCTATCTCTTTTCTTCTCAAGCTCACGATTCCACAAACTTCCCCTTCGGAATGGAATAGATTCTACCTATCTGCTAATATTGCCCTTTGCCCTCTAGCCCTGTTATATGTTTGCAACTCGTACATGCCATTCGATCACCCCATTGTGTTCCTCCTTCATAACACCCGTTTCCCTCTTTGGTTTGTTGTACTCTTTTCAAGCGTCTCTCTTGCCGTCCTTCACTTCATATTGGAAAAAGAACCTCCGAAGAATGAGCAAATCCCTGTGGTGATTATAGCATTTGTGATGAGTGTGTTCTGGATATCTACTGTTGCTGGGGAATTGCTGAACTGCTTGGCAGCCCTTGGATCACTTCTAGAATTGCCTCCGGCACTCCTTGGGCTCACAGTACTTGCATGGGGAAACTCAGTGGGAGATCTCGTAGCTGACGTTGCAGTTGCCAAAGCAGGCCACCCGGCAATGGCTATGGCTGGATGCTTCGCGGGGCCAATGTTTAATATGCTCGTTGGGCTAGGATCGGCTCTGGTAATGCAAACGGCCAATATTTATCCTGAAGCCTATAAGCTTAATTTTCACATTGGTATCATTGTTGCATTTGTCTTCTTGCTTTTGAGCTTGATGGGATCTCTATTGGTCATAACTTGGTCGAGATTCCGGGTACCTAAGTTTTGGGGATTCTGCCTCGTTGGCCTTTATATTGTTTTCACACTAGTTAGCTTTATCATTGCTACGTTTTCCGGGTGATCGGTTTGATCCTCTAAGCTGAAGGCATTCGATTCATATATGCTGATGAAGGCAACCGATGAACTTCAAAGACGAGGAGCCTGATTAGTATATATATGTTCACTGTGTCAAAGGAGGATGAATACAAGGAATTGTGGGGGGATTTTTTGTCTGCAATTTCTAGATATAATTGTATTCTTCATATCTGTTAGATTCTCAACTATTATAATCAATGTTTTGTTTAGAGCAAATTAGAATATTGTACAAATCAGAATAATTTATGTGCAACAGGCAGTAGTCTGAGCATAAAGTGATGCATTTGTACTCAATAGATGCATACTGGTCTTCATTTTTTGTTTTTTCTTACGCCATTTTTACATGTTTTTGGTTGGATTTTTCTTTGCTTGTACCCGTTAGAATTCTTGGCTTTCTTATAGATTCACACAACAAGACACCTGCTTCGAAAACCAGACGGAGAGCGGTTCGTATGAATGTACACTCAGAGACAGAGGTACATTTATGGGTGCAAATGAATAGAGCGTGCAAATGAATAGAGCATTTGACGAATTATTCGTAAACTATTTGTATAATAATTCTTTTATTAAGTTAAATAGACGAGTATAAAATTTTTTATGTTCGTTTAATAAACGAAAGAATATAAACAAATGCGTGTTCAGTTTGTTCATGTTCACAAACAAGTTCATTTATTGACTCATTTATAAGCTCTTTTACTAGGTTTTTTTAACATTTTAAATATTCATGAAAGTAGAGACTAAAATCAACACATGGTGAATTTTAAAGTTTAAACTATGAACCCTGAAAAATTTAAGGACTAATAATTTAATTTTATCATTTTGACAAACACATATATGAACGTGTTAGTGGACATATAAGCAAGGGTACCCGAACATGTTCATAAATAGTACATGTTCATGTTTGGAAATTCTAACAAAATATACAAACATCTTTAAAAATAAATAAATAAACGTAAATATAATATTAAAATTTTAAATAAATATAAATTAAATGTTAATATTTTAAAAAAAATAAATAAACCAGTACGAATAAAGTTTTACTCGTTTAAAAAAATTCGGGAGTTTACTTACACCGGTACACGACTCGCTGGATCTTCCTCTTGAAAAAAAAAATGAAGAAAAGGGTAATTTGGTCCGAAAACAAAAATTAAAAAAAAATACGAAAAAGGAGGGGAAGACCTCATAAGTAGGTTTCTGACATCATAAGGTCAAAACCGAACAGAAAAAAGAACTCTAAAAAATCATCAATACAAACTACTTCAGCTTTTGTTGTTTCCAATCTTAGGTTAGTTCTTGTACGAAAAAAATACAACAAAAAAAAAACTCTAAAAATACCAACCTTTTCCAGTGTTCATTCATTCTTTCTCTCTCTCAACCCTAAAAATTTGTTTCCAAAATCGGATCTTTCTCAAATCTCAACCTACGGATTAAATTCTCTTAGAAAGAGTTTTACCCAATTTTACCCTTTTGATCTTGCAAGCTTCTCTGCCCTTTTGACATCTTTTCTTTTTAATTTGTTTCAGGCTGTTCTCAATCTTCCCCTCAAGGTACAACTCTTCCTCCAAAAGGTATAAGCTTTTTGTATACTATCTTTTTGTACGTATAATATACACATCTATACGTATCTGGGTTGGTTTAGGAGATGTTATTTGATGATCTTCACTTTTAATGGCTATTTTCTATGTTTAATTGCTGTAAATATATTTGCTTTGCTTGATTAGCTAAAATTGAACAAAATTATCAGCCTTTAGATTTAAATGCAGAATTGAATGGATAGATTTTGTTTTCATGTTATGTTGTTTATCGTGTCATGATCCTTTTGGAAAAACTGGTAATTTATGTGTCAATTAGCTTAAGTAGGTGTTGATTTGAACCATTAATGGAACTTGATCTTCCACGGGAAGATATTAGAGGAATTGATTCTGGAAATAACAAAGAGAAAGGGGAGGGAAATAATGGATGATATTTGCATGTTCAAATAGAATTCGATTGGAGTCCAAGGGATTCGAGTATAAATGTCGCCATATGTTTACCTGTTTTCTTAACTTTCTGGTTTTCCTTATACAAAGAGTTGATTCTGTCTGGGATGAACACAATGAAACATGTAATGCTTCATCAGGGTTTCTTGCTGCAATTTTTTTTGTTCTATCTCGCGCAGATATGTTTATGTATTAGTGTGTGCAGATTAGAATGGATCAGCAAGGGCATGGACAGCCCCCGGCAATGGGGATCGTTAGCTGCGGAGCTCAAATGCCGTACGGCTCTGCCCCGTATCAAAACCAAGTGACTGGGGCCTCAAATCCAGGGTCAGTTGGAGGCATTCAATCGACCAATCAGCCAACTGGAGCTCAACTTGCACAACAACAACTTGCTTACCAGCAAATCCACCATCAGCAGCAACAGCAACTTCAGCAACAACTTCAGACATTTTGGGCGAACCAGTATCAAGAAGTCGAGAAAGTTACGGATTTCAAGAACCATAGTCTTCCCTTGGCCAGGATCAAGAAGATCATGAAAGCCGACGAAGACGTGAGGATGATATCGGCCGAGGCCCCCGTCATTTTCGCCAGGGCTTGTGAAATGTTCATCTTGGAACTGACATTGCGTTCATGGAATCACACGGAAGAGAACAAAAGGAGGACGCTTCAGAAAAACGACATCGCGGCAGCTATTACTAGGACCGACATATTCGATTTCTTAGTCGACATAGTTCCCAGGGAGGATTTGAAAGACGAAGTTCTTGCAGCAATTCCACGAGGAACAATCCCCGTCGGAGCCCCTGCTGATGCACTTCCGTACTACATGCCTGCCCAACATGCACCCCAAGTTGGGACTCCAGGGATGATTATGGGGAAACCGTTTGTCGACCCTGCTTTGTATGCCCAGCAACCTCACCCATACATGGCGCAGCAGATGTGGCAACCTCCAGGTAACGAGCAACAGCAGTCATCGTCGGATCATTAGAAGCTCTAATAGCATAGAAGGTAAAGAAAGCAATTACAGTGCTGTAAATTGCTTTTAGTTGCAGTTTTCATTCCCTGGAGAACTTTCATGTATTCATATATTTGCTTTGCTTTTGTAAATTGGTGAGAAGACATGTTCCTTTGGACATCTTTACTAATGTTGTATGGAACCGAATAAGGAGGCTTTCTTTTTCGTTGAAATGGTTAGTTGGTTACTTAGAGATGTAACAATAGAGATACATACGTAGAGATTTTCTTACTCGACATCCGATTATTTTTTGTACAATACTTAAATTATCCGTAACCAAATTGAACATCGAAACTCGATACAGAACTGCCAACTTTCCTCCTTTCAACGTCCAAGTTTTTGAACAATATCCAGGAAATTTGTCTGAACAAACCATCAAAATACATCTGTCATCTTTGCCTCATCTTAAACTGCAAAAAGACAGCTATAATAACATCATCATTCATACACTCCTACATACAGTGTTAGCAAAGGAGAAAAGTCAAATAGAAACGGAATTTGCTTTACTTTTGAGAATGATACCGACAAGCCACCCAACATAAGACTTCGTACAACACTGTTTTGTCTTGTACCTTGATTCTTAGCTTAACATAGAATGTACAGATAAATGAGGTTATTCTATTTACTGCAACACTAAACACAAACATGGCGAAAAGCTCAGAGTTTGGAGCTTTCATGGAGAAGTTCACTCTCCAACCAAGCCCTTCACAGCACCAGCTCCCCTTGAGTGGCCTCTCCTTTGCTGTTAAAGACTTGTTTGTCCCTTGCTATAACTTCTCCTCAAACATTATCACTTTTCTTATATATGATGTTTTAGCATCTTAATGCTTTGTATGTCTAAAGTCTAATTGATTTTGAGTTCAAATTTGGAACTAGATTTGATATAGAGGGATATGTCACTGGTTTTGGAAACCCTGACTGGGCCAAGACTCATTCAGCCGCTACAACAACAGCGCCGGTAGTGGCAGACCTCTTCACGGCTGGCGCAACTTGTCTCGGAAAAACCGTCATGGATGAAATGGCTTACTGGTCTGGATTTTAATAGATTTTTATGACAGCATATATGCATATATATATATTTTTTCATAATACTTGTTTGTATGTGTAATTTTTTCTCATTCAGTATGTATGGAGTAAATAAACATTACGGCACTCCAACAAATCCTCGTGCACCGGATAGGGTTCCCGAAGGATCTTCGAGCGGCTCTGCAGTTGCAGTAGCTGCAATGCTAGTAGATTTCTCCCTAGGTGAGTATTTCCATTTTAGAATGAGATTCATCTCTTTATGTATCCCCCTTGAAGTGAATGCATTTAATTTTCTAAAGCAGGAACTGACACTGGAGCAAGTGTAAGAGTCCCGGCATCATATTGCGGAATTCTTGGATTTCGGCCATCACTCGGCGCCGTCTCTACTGTAGGAGTTGTTCCTATGTCACAGAGCTTCGATACTGTGGGTAAGGAATAAACTAAATGTAACTAGACCAACTAATAATTACTGACCCTGGTAGGGACTTAAGTTGGTATCATTCTTTTGACCCCAAATTCTCATTTAGGATGGTTTGCTCGGGATCCTATCATTTTAAACAGCGTTGGGCGTGTTCTTCTGCATTTACGAGACGTCGTTCCTATCAAATCGAGTCAGATTATTATTGCAGAAGATTTTTTTCGCCTATCTAATGTCCCGAGCGACCGAACAGCTCAAATTCTAGTAAAGTCAACTGAGAAGCTCTTCGGAGGTAAGTAATTCTACCATAGGCTTCTTTGGCTTGGCTCGAATGATAACATATAGGATTTTATGTGTTTAAAAGTGCAGCTCAATGTGTTAAGCATATTATCCTTGGAGACTATGTGAAGGACAAAGTGCCAAGTTTGCAGCATTTCATGGATAAGGGAAATGAAGACCAACAGGATAATATGCCGTCATCGTTGGCAGCCCTTTCACGGGCAGTGAGATTACTTCAGAGGTGCGAAAAACATCTTGAAACTACTAGTATGAATCTAAGATAAGGAATTTAAGCATTGTTTACTTGGTTTATTTTCCTGTAGGTTTGAATTTAAGAATAACCATGGTGAATGGGTCACCAAAGTAAATCCGGATTTTGGTCCAGGAATAGACGAACGCATATGGGATGCCATTAAAGTAACTGGAGAAAATATTGACTTCAGCCACTCAGTGAGGACGGAATTACGTGCTGCACTTACCTCACTGCTTGGGGTAAGTAACCACTTCCAATGTAAAGCAGTTCTAGCCAAATCCTGGTTTTTCATACAAATCAATCAACTTTTATATGACCTTTTAGGATCATGGCATCCTTGCACTCCCAACAACACCAGGTAAACCGCCAAAAGTACAAGCAAATCCAGGCGCATCGGATGTATTCTTTTCTAGGCCTTTCAGCTTTTTGTCCGTTGCTGGAGCATCTGGTTTCTGTCAGGTTCGAACTCAATATACTATAAGTTTTGTTTTTCTTTTTCCTTTTTCTTATCCGTCTTTGGTAGGGATATTGAATGGGTTATACCATCTGTTCTCTACAGGTTAGTATACCTCTAGGGATATATTTTGATGTTCCAGTGGCAATTTCCCTAGTGGCAAAACATGGTTCAGATGCATTCCTGCTGAATCTTGTTGAGACTTTATATGATACCCTCCAAGAAGAAACTAGAAAGCTGAAATAATAAATTATGTGTTTGATATGTTATCTGGCCTAGAAATAATCCTGCCGGTGAATTCTCGTAGTAATATAGTTAATGCTGCAATACATGATGCAGAAAACATGAGAAATCTGTTCCACAATTACTATTTCTAGATCCCTGTCTATGGACAGCTTAGTATCCAAAAGCTGAATTGTAATCATACATATAGGAACATAATTGCTGCTCAGTTTGTAAAATACATACTGCATAGTTTAAGTTTGGACACTGCTATAAGCTATCGAACACGAAAGTTGTTCCTGAGCTTTTGTTTATGTAGGATAATACGACTTGTATATTATGTAAAAGACTTGTAAGTTATGTAAAAGACTAAGAGTTATCTGTTAGTAGGATAAAGACTAAGAGTTATCTGTTAGTAGATAAGAAGTCTTCTATTATTAGGATTCCTAGTTAAAGATAAATTCTTAAGGACTCTATAAAAGAGTTCTATGTTGTAACCTATTTGATATTGAATAACAGAACACTCTCTCTTCTGTTTTCACTACTTTCTACATGGTATCAGAGCAAGTTTAGATGAAAAAGAAATTCCTACAACTGTTGATGAGGCACTAAAGCATCCTAAGTGGAGAAGGGTTGTTGAAAAAGAGATCAGTGCACTTGAGAAAAATGGTACCTGGACAATAATGGATCTTCCCCAAGGTAAAAAACTTGTCGGTTGTAAATGAGTTTTTTCTGTGAAATATAACTCTGATGGCAGTTTGCAGAGATATAAAACAAGGCTCGTGGCTAAAGGGTATACACAGACCTATGAGATTGATTATACTGAAACTTTTGCTCCAATGGCAAAACTCAACACTGTTCGAGTTTTGTTAAGTCTTGCTGTCAACAATGATTGGAACCTGCACCAACTTGATGTCAAGAATGCATTTCTTAATGGGAAGTTAGAGGAGGAAGTTTATATGAAGATCCCACCTGGTCTGAAATCAGTTGAAGGAAATCAGAAAATTTGTAAACTCAACAAGTCACTTTATGGTCTAAAGCAGTCCCCTCGAGCTTGGTTTGACAGGTTTACTAGAGTTATTCTAAAGAATGGATACAGGCAGTCACTAGCTGATCATACACTCTTTATTAAGGTAACTTCGAAAAATAAAAGGGTTATCTTGATTGTTTATGCGGATGATATAATCTTGACAGGGGATGATGATGAAGAAATTAGTTGCTTGAAGAATCTTCTGAATAGAGAGTTTGAAACAAAGGACTTAGGGAAGCTTAGATACTTTCTGGGCATGGAGGTTGCAAGGTCAAGTAAGGGGTTGGTGATAAATCAGAGGAAGTATGTCATTGATTTACTAAATGAAGCTGGAATGTTGGGGTGTAAACCAGCAGATACACCAATGGAAGCTGGCTTGAAATTTACTAATGAAATAGGCTCTTTAGTTGACAAAGACAGGTTTCAGAGATTAGTGGGAAAATTGATCTATCTATCACTAACCAAGCCAGACATTGCTTTTCCAGTAAACGTGATAAGTCAGCATATGACCAATCCCAATGAAGAACACATGGCAGCAGCAAATAGAATTCTTAGGTACTTGAAGAAGACTCCTGGACATGGTTTATTGTTTAAAAAGACACAGGACAGATCTGTGAAAGTATTCACTGACTCTAGCTGGGCTGGAGAACTCACTGAAAGGAGATCAACCAGTGGCTACTGCACTTTTGTTTGGGGAAATCTCGTGACCTGGAGAAGTAAGAAGCAATCAGTTGTCTCCAGAAGCAGTGCAGAAGCAGAATTCTGAGCTTTGGCATTAGGAATGTGCGAAGGAATTTGGTTACTTAAGTTACTGAGGGAGTTAAACACAGACCAAGAAAATAAGTTTGAGGTTTTGTGTGATAACCAATCAGCAATTCAAATTGCTAGGAATCCAGTTCAACATGATAGAACAAAACATGTTGAAATAGACAAGCATTTTATTTCAGAAAAGATTAACAATGGGATGGCTTCTTTGTCATACATCCCTACAGAAGGACAGCTAGCTGATGTACTTACAAAAGCCTTACCCAAATCAGTTTTTGATGAGTTCTTATCCAAGCTGGGACTATACAACGTATACTCTCAAGGGGAGTGTAGGATAATACGGCTTGTATATTATGTAAAAGACTTGTAAGTTATGTAAAAGACTAAGAGTTATCTATTAGTAGGATAAAGACTAAGAGTTATCTGTTAGTAGATAAGAAGTCTTCTATTATTAGGATTCCTAGTTAAAGATAAATTCTTAAGGACTCTATAAAAGAGTTCTATGTTGTAACCTATTTGATATTGAATAACAGAACACTCTCTCTTCTGTTTTCACTACTTTCTACAGTTTATCCGAGAAAATCTTATGCATACAATATAACAATAGCTGAAACACACTGGGACAATCAATCACCATATAAACAAAGACATAATCAGATTGCTTTAGATTCAGAAACTAATCTACAAAAACAATGCCGAGCCTTCGTCCCCATGTTATCTAACATTTTGAAATAGGCATATCTCCATGATTTCTTAAACAGCAAAGGCCCTGCAATACTCCAAAACGCAACAACAAATCCCAGGGTTGCACTCACATAAAACCAAAACCAATCTACTTCAAGTCCACCCTCTGATCCCTCAGGATTTCCGGCATCATCAGGTTTCACAGCAGTTATCACTGAGTGGAGGTCCGCAAAGATTGTTACCAGCAAAATTTGATGCATCAAAACTTTGGAGTTGAGTGCTTGTTGGAATTTTCCCCATTAAATTGTTGTAAGCCACGTTCAAGTAACTCAAGAATGTCAAATTCGATATACTTGTAGGGATTTAACCGGAGAGTTGGTTGAAAGAGAAGTCTAGCATTCTAATGTCCCCATATTGCCTATACTCTGAGGGATCCTTCCCGACAAACGATTTAACGACAGGTTGAGCGATCTCAAGCCTAAAAGATCAGTAATTCCAACAGGGATTTCGCAGGATAACTTGTTGTCTGAAAGGTCCATGCTCGTCACAAGTCGAAGAGAGCTACTGTATTCAAGCAATATCCCCTTGATCACCACTAATGTTGTCTCTATTGAGTTCTTGAAATGACCAAAAGAATAAGAAATTGGGTCACTTGAATTCCTTCTGCTGACCATGACACTGAAATTATTTAAACATTCTGGTATCTTTCCTGACAAATTGTTATGCGCCAGGTCTAGAATTGTAAGAGAACTAAGAGCACAGAGTTCATGAGGAATATCACCTTGGAAACTATTTGAACGAAGACCGACAATCATGATTTTCGACAGCTTTTCACCGATCCAGCTCGGTATGCTCCCTCCGAATTTGTTTTCACTGAGGTCAAGAGCCAACAACGATGAACAATTCTGCAGCGAGGGTGGCAAAACTCCGGAAAGGTTGTTCTTGCGTAGGTGTAAAGACTGAAGAAAGGTTAAAGAGCCCATGGAGCTAGGAAGGCTACCACTTAGATTATTGTTCTTTAAATCCATGGAAAATATGCTTGGCCAACTCATCCAACAGTCTGGAATTGGTCCAGATAGATAATTATCAGCTAAATGAAGAGTTCCTAGGCTCTTTGGTTCCTCCATCCTGCAACACAACAAGGGTGACATGGACCCTGAAAATGAATTGTTTGAAATATCGAACGTACCGACATTGGATGGCAAGCAGGGTAATGAACCCTGCAGGACATTAGAGCTCAGATCAATAGATGATTCATAACCAGCTGGAGGATTTGTGTTGAGAATTTCAGCAACATTCCCCTGGATTTGATTGTGAGAAAGATTCATATAAAAGAACTGTGAAGACAAATTCCAAAACCAGTCAGGAATTGTATCAATGATCCCTGCAACAGATATATCCAAGAACAGGAAATCCTTCTGGGAAAATAGCCAATGGGGAAATCTCGAGCCTAAATTCCATGATGACAAAGCTATAACCCCGAGTTGGAAAGGTGGAATCCAACCAGGACTCACTCTCAAACTCAGTCCATGATTTCCTGAAGCCTGAAGTAACCTCAGTCTTGTGAAATTAGAGAAATGAACCTCAGAAACCGCACCCTCTAACATATTTTTACCAATCCATAGGACTTCCAGTTCCCTAAGCTGTCCAAGCCATTCAGGTAAAGACCCGTTGAATCAATTTTCGGATATGTCCACTTCTCTCAACGATGCAAGTGTTCTTAATGAGTCTGGAATTGGACCAGAAATCGAATTATTCGTAAGGTAAAGGCCACGTAAATTTCTGAATAGACCAAGTTGATTGCTCAGGTGACCAGAAAGTATGCAGTTAACCAGAAACAAGAACTCGAGTCTATCAGACAGGCATCCTGACAGAGATTCTAAGACTTGTGATATGTCTTGACTCAACCTGACACCAGACAGAACAAGATTTGTCAAGCTGCAAAGGTTTCCCAAGGATCTTAATGATGCTTCTTCAAGATTGTTGTTGGAAAAGATGAGGCTTACGGCCGATGTCAAGTTTCTGACATCCTCTGAGATTGTGCCTTGCAAGTTATTTGACCCAAGATTTAGGTACTGAAGATGGTTCAAACCGTACAACCAACTAGGTATCGATGAATTGAATTGGTTGCTTGATAAGCTGAGGTAGGTAAGAGAGGTCATGTTTCTTAGACTATCAGGGAAATGACCCCGGAAACTGTTATGTCTAAGATCAAGTGAAGTCAGGGAAGTAAGGGTAAAAATCCAGCTAAAAATGGAGTTACTAAATGCGTTATAGGAAAGGTCCAGAGTTCTCAGAGATGAAAAATTAACAGTTTTCAATGGAGGAAAAGGATCAAGATCACAATTGTATAGACCTAAGACAGTCAAAGAAGGGAGAGCATTTGTCACCTCGAACCAATCGGGGGCTTTGCTGAGAGTTATGCCACTCAAATCAAGGAGTTTCAGCTTTGTAAGATTTGTAAGCCATTGAAGATTCTCTGCATACAGATAATCAGATAGTGTATCATGGAGATCAAGGTACTGTAGATTTGTAAGGTTTCCGAGTTGAGCGGGGATCGATCCCTCAAATCCAGCATTAGAGAGGTTGAGATATCTGAGATTTTGCAAAGAACCTAGGAATCCAGGAATTCGTCCTCCGAAATTGTTTCCACTCAGGTCTAGGTATCGCAAACGCTTCAAACCAATCAGAGAAACTACCTTACCACTCAGTCTAGATCGCTCAAAAGGTTTGCCTGGAAATGCGTTATCATCGCTTGGCTTATGAATATTTCCAAGACGAAGCTCCATGACACGACCGGTTACATTGTCACATACAAGCCCGGTCCAGTCACAACAGTTGCCCCCATTGCTGCTCCAAGAGGCAAGCAGGTCTGAAGCATCTGTCGGGTCATGTTTGAACCTCAGAAGAGCTTGTCTCTCACTTTCAAGACAAGCAGCATCCGAGATCGCATTGCAAAGGCTAATAACTAGAAAACTGAGGCAAAACAACTCTAAGAAAACAACAGTTCCAACTTTCTTGGAATTGTCCATGACCATGGAAAATGAAGAAAATGGAGTTGGTGGATTTGTCTACTTCATCTTGGAGCTAATTTATAGACAAATCTTATCGTATATGACCAATACTTTCATATCTTTTTTGACAAGATAAAAAGCTTTTAATACAAGTAAGTAGTGTTTTCATTGACAATTATGTTTAACAATCATTTAATGGGAGAAGGACTCTTTCACATATACAGAAAATTTATACTTTCCCTAGTTGGTTTCACCTACTAAAATCAAATAATGTAAAATAGTTTCTATTGGAGAACCTGCTCAGTGAAATGTCAAAATCTTCAAAGTGGAGAGATTGATTTAGTAAAATGTAATTTTTCATCTTTTAGCAGATTGGTGCAGCTTCACATATTTCTTTGGAAACCTTTTACTTGCACATGGGTACTTGTATTAAAAAAATGTCCATAGGTGTACCAAGACTCAGTCACAGTTCTTATTTTACTGCAGTCTATCAACCAAAGTTTAAATGCTAATTGAGTCAATTTGTCTAATCTATTTATATATTTTTGGAAAGACTTTGTTACTGAGAAACAAAAGGGGTAAAAGAGGCATTATGCTCTGAGAAAATAATGTTGTGCTGACAAGGCAACCTAAGATACCATCACTTATCTTCAAACTGACGGCAGTTCTTGCCTTTGGACAAACTTTCACTTATCCGACAGTGAAACAGTTGGCAACGTGGAGAAACAAGCATGGCAACAACCTTGGAATGGGGAGCCTTCATGGAGAAATTTGTTCTCCAATTAAAATCTTCCTCTCAGCAACTTCATCTTGGTGGACTCACTTTTGCTGTTAAAGAACTGTAAGTCATCCTCTTCTATAATCTTTTTTTCTGTGCTCTATGGTTACGGGATAATTCGAAGCATGCTTCTTGTTTTGGTGTTCTTTAATGGTTATTTACCCATTTTTCCTCTTTGTGTCTTCAAATTTATCTGTATAAAGCTTATCTGTCTATTGTTTTCTAATGGATTTGTATGTATCTACTAGCTAAAAGTATGAGTTAATGTCACGACCCGTCGATTAGTAAGGTACCCTCGCTTTCCTGGTTGTATCGTGCCAGCATCATGTATGTTCACTGAAAACAAGCTGGTGAACACAATATAAGCTTGTGTTCGTGACACTAGCACGACAAGGCCTAAGGAAATGAGAGTACCTTAACATTTTACATCAGCTTTATGCCAAAAAGTGTATATTTGCAAACTTGTAAATCAGTTTCAGTATTGAAGTTTTGGTTCCTTTTTTTTTTACTTCCTTTTATGCTCTATTTTTAACTTTAGAAATTAAAACTTGGAAATAGATTTGATGTGGATGGATTTGTCACTGGCTTTGGAAACCCTGACTGGAAAAGGACTCATTCAGCTGCCGTATCGACAGCGCCGGCTGCTCTCAGTGTTTTAGAGGGAGGTGCCACCTGTGTTGGCAAGACTGTCATGGATGAAATGGCATACAGGTTAGAGTTCTCAGCCTTTTTTTTTGTAGCAATTAAAATTTCTTTCCATATTTTCACCATATTTGATATCTATCACCTGATATATGTGAGCAAATGTTCCTTTTATTCAGCATAAATGGAGAAAATATACATTATGGCACTCCCACAAATCCTTGTGCACCAGATAGGGTACCTGGAGGATCTTCCAGTGGCTCTGCCGTTGCAGTAGGCGCAGGGCTCATCGACTTCTCCCTAGGTGTGTATTCTTCTTAAACAAGGATGCTCTTCTTTGTTCTCTCCAAAGCTGTTTTTGAAGTGATTTGGTCTCTAAAATAGGAACCGGCACGGGAGGAAGTGTGAGAGTTCCTGCGTCGTATTGTGGGATTCTTGGGTTTAGGCCTTCACACGATGCCATCAGTACTTCCGGTGTTATTCCGATGTCCCAGAGTTTCGATACTGTTGGTAAGTATCTGATCAAGCCATCTTAATATCTTGTCCTTCTGAGAAATGTTTGAGAGAGATTTCAGTTCTGATAAACCATACAAGTACATCTGAAATGACAAACTTTCAAAGTCATGGTTAATTAGATCTGCATAATTTGTCGAACTTCCCGGTTTTACAGATCGTTCTTCTAACATCAGTTCTAATGTAGGATGGTTTGCTAGAGATCCTGCAGTTTTAAATCGAGTCGGACGAGTCCTGCTGCATTTACCTAATGTGGAAACTGTAGCACCTAGTCAGATTCTTATCCCTGAAGATTGTTTCAGATTGTCGAGCATTCCGAGTGATCGAACAACTCAAGTTCTCGTAAAATCAGTGGAGAAGCATTATCGAGGTAATAATCAAACTATTGGCTTATGTTATTGGTGAACATCAACCTGCAAAACCTCATTTTGCAATGCAGGTCAAATTCTAAAGCATGTAAATCTTGGAGAGTCTGTGAAGGAAAAAGTACCAAGTTTGCAGCACTTCATGCCTAAGGAGAATGAAGATCACGCGTACAATATTCCATCTTTGGCTGCCCTTTTGAGCTCCATGCGACTGCTTCAAAGGTGCAACACATCCCGGAAATTTTAACTGATCATTCAATCCGAATGCTAATCCTTGCTTCGTTAGGATGATGCTAGACGGATAGACTTTTCTGATATAGACTCCTGAACTTCATTTCTATTTCATAGGTATGAATTCAAGAACCATGCCGAATGGATCACAACTGTGAATCCTAAATTAGGCCCTGGACTATCTGAGCGTATATGGGACGCCGTTAGAAAACCAGGCGAAAACATCGATGTCTGCCACCCTGTGCAAACCGAATTACGCGTTGC
Organism: Hibiscus mutabilis; assembly: GCA_019671005.1. Lineage (NCBI taxonomy): Eukaryota > Viridiplantae > Streptophyta > Magnoliopsida > Malvales > Malvaceae > Hibiscus > Hibiscus mutabilis. The sequence goes on along the minus strand of CM033735.1, from coordinate 4,764,482 downwards.
TCTTACAGATCTTCTTAAGGTACTTGCAACAACTTGCCAAAAGAGCAACAAAGATTGTTTTTTGCGTACAATTTTGTATGAAAGTACTCATATAAGGGCCTCATATTAGATGGTTGAATCCATTTCAGGATGAAGGCATCCTTGTTCTCCCTACAGTTCCAGGTGATCCACCGAAACTACAATCAGATCCGGCCTCGCTCGAAGTGTTCCGTGCTAGAGCTTTCAGCTTGCTATTGGTTGCCGGAGTAGCCGGATTCTGTCAGGTTATCTTTCTCTCATTCTCCCCTGTCAACCACATACATGATACATACACAAAACAAAACAAAAACCTTTCAAAAATCAAAATGATCATTGGCTTTTTACAGGTGAGTATTCCATTGGGGATGCATAATAATCTGCCTGTGTTGATCTCCTTGGTGGCAAAACATGGTTCAGATGGTTTCCTGCTGAATCTTGTTGAGAATTTATGCAACACCATTCAACAAGAGGCTGGATTTTCTCAGAGAATTACTGACTGAACTTTCATTTCTTCTTTCTTCTATATGATTTCTGACTATCTGTTTGATTTTGTGAATTCAAACATAGTCGGACATAGCCGCATTCATCTCCGGAGTAATGCCTTTCAAAGATCCGGGACTTGGTCGGACATAGCCACATTCATCTCCTCTGCCTCCTAAAATAGTAACCGCGCTAGAATGAAATCATCAAAGAGATAATAATCAAAACAAGCTGATATACTTTCTTAGTTCGTTCAGTCATTTTCTGCTTCTCCATTTTCTTTTCCTCAAAGGGAGTCTTCAATGTGACATCCTCTTCTTCAGCCGGTGAGTTCAAAGGAATGGTACAACTTTAGATAGCACCTGCATTTCAAAATCCAGTGATCATCAAAGTTGACTGTAACTAACGCTTCTTCTCCGGTTGGCCCATCATAAAATTGAAAAACTTCTCCATCCTTTTTGGATGTGGCCTGGCCTCCGTCTTTTCGTAAGCATTACGTTTTCGCTTTAGAAGGGGACCATCAGCTATTGATCCATCTGCAGCGGAGTCTTCACTGATATCTTCCAAATCTTTCTGATACACTATTTGAATCCCACATTTCTTCACCTTAACACTTATGTGACAATCATCGGATGTGATTGAAACCTGAAGTTCATCGAATTCCTGGTTTGAGCAATCTGATATCGATAAATTATCGGTTCCACTTTCACCACATTTATCCTCTAAGGAAAATGGATATAATCTGTCAGGCGTCAAATAACAAAAATAGATGTGGTCCTTTACTATGGGCTGGTTATATTCTTTAGAAAAATTCCAGCCACCCACCGTGACACGCCGAGTGTTTCTACCCCAAAAAACAGATCCATCGGAACCAGCTTGTCCAGGATTCCTATGACGGATAACAGCTTCACATGTGAGTTCCTCATCCCTTGAAGCATCAGCATTGACAAAAATGCAGCAGAAAGCAACTCCGGTCCATTGACTATCATTCCGAATATCTTTAGGAAGTGGTATCGTGATTGAAGATCCAACTGTTTGATGGCTCAACCATTTTGGTATTTCACTCCCAGTATAACTGCATCAAAACTTTTTCTCATATATGCAACTCGCTGCAAAATAAAACTTATGTTACGTAATTCTTTAAGTATGATATTCCGTAAATGCGAAAGAATGATAAATCTACCTGAATATATTTTTTCAGCAATGTTGCTGCATTGATATTCTCAACCAATCCGTAGCAGTGAAGACCATTATACCGTGTCCAATCCCCTGCATTGCAAAACTTTGATGGATTTGCAAATTGTTCAATACAAGCACCGATATCCGGCACCGATTTGAGCTCCCTGCAATTTGACAGTCCAATATATTGAAGCCTGCGAAGTCCAATACCAAACACAGGTACGCTGATGGAATTGTTACCGCCGAGATCAAGTTTTTCCAGAGAGTATAAACAAGAAATATCACTAGGAATATCTCCTTCACCAAGATTGCAGTTGCTTAGTTTCAGCTCTCTTAATGAACTCAAACCAGACGATGAATGTAACATCAGAGGCACAGACTCGATCCTTCCTCTTTGCAGTACCTGGAAAAGAGAAGGTAGATTCGGTGCTAACCTCAAAGATGGTCCCTTGAGCCTATTCAAAGACAAGACTTTAAGGTTTTTAAGTTGAAAAACGAAGGATGGCAGTTCCGCAATGGTTGTTTCACTTAAGTAAAGCTCTTCCAACAACTCTACTTGGCTGCAAATTCTCCGGTAAATTTCCGACTTTATAACAATCAGACATTTACACCCACCTATGCTGCCTGGGAGACCAATAAGGTTTCTGCAATCTTTTAAGATTAATGTTTCAAGAGATTGTATTCCAATTTTGGTTGGAAGATTCCTAAGACTTCTGCAGCTTCTTAATTTCAAAAGTTTAAGCCTCGAAAGAACTCCGATCGATGGATGAACATCTACTATTCTTATACAACCCTCCAATATCAGAGTTTCCAGATTTGGAGCTGTGTGAAGTCCGGTGTCTTGAGCAGGTTTTCGGACCCTTTGAGGTTGAGCACTTTCAACTTATACAAGAGCTGTTGAACACAATCATAAATTAGAGAGGATTTGGTTAATATTTTTAAAATGAGCTACAAAACATGATTGGATGCATTAGCTCTTACCATATTTGTTTTCCATAGTTGTTCAAAGCGACTGTATGGTAACAGAAGTGCAACAAGGTTGTCTGGTTGGAAGCATGGAGGTAAGAATCTTAAAGGATATCCCTTCCAATCTAAAAGCCGTTGCTCATTAGGAAGATATTTGAGATTATCACAATTTGAGAGTGTATAAATTAAATGCTCAAAATAAAATAAATCCACATTATCCCTTTTAATAGCAAAACTTTATGTCCTAAGCTCAAAATTTTATGGCCATTATATATAATTTTACATAAAAAATATAAAAAATAAAAACTACTTGGTGACCAATATCTTGATTTTTATTGGTTCTCATTTTTAAGGGGATAAACCAAAAATACTCTTCATATATATATATATATATATATATATTTCCCATCATTCGGCACCCCCTCCTTTTTTTCATCTTTCTTAAAACCACAACCCCTGCTATTTTTTCTATTGTTTTAAAGATCCCACTGCTGTTTGTTTTTTTTTTCTTTTTTTTTAGACCATTCGATTTCCTTATCCACTATAATTTTCCCTAATTGAAATCATTTTTACTATTATTAAACCCTTGAATCAAACTTCTCAACCCCAACAACATGTGAAATTTAGTTGATCGAGCATAAATATTTGGGTTTTGGGTACATTCTTCCCTTTTCTTTTTATTTATGTATAATCTTTTTCTATAGTTCAATGAAAATGTGGATGATTTTATTGGTACCCTTTGTTGTTTATTTTAGTCTCTTTTTTGTGTTTTTATTTTATTTTACTTGTGATATGTATGTTATTTTACTTGTTGAATGTTGGTTAATTTATTATTAGCTTGTATGTATTTTATTATCATGGTTTCATATTATCCCTTTTATAATATATTTTCTTGTATATGGTATATAATATATAATTAAAGTATATTTTCTTAAAAGTATATACATGTGATTTTTTTATTTGGGTTTAGTGTAGAAGTTTGGGCCTCTTGGTTTTTTGGGCTTTGGGTTGTTAAGTTAGTTTTAGATTAGTTTAGGAATTAATTAATTAATTTAGGTCGTGTGCTCGTCTAATAGGGACATGATCCTTAAATTAATTAAGTTAATCCTAGGATTAGTTTTAGAGCCGTAGTTAGTCTTAAGGTTCGAATCAGTTTAATGAATTTAAATTTGCCTTTGGCTTATTGGGGTAAATGTTAAATTCATTAAAATTGGTTGAACATCTCTTAATTATATTTTAAGATAAAATTGACATGAAAATTAGACTAACATTTTAATTTAAAGCTATGATTAATTAATTTAGCTTAATTTAAATGGTATTCTTGGCTTATTAGAATACTAGTTTAAAATTAATCCAATTAATTATCATATCACAAGATAACTCATAATTTATTAGGGTTCTCTAGCCTTTTTAGGATTAATTAATTTGGGGTTAATACTAGAAGCACCTAATTAGTAACTAGATCATTAATTAAATTTCCATAATGTGGGCCTTTGTGTGTTTAACTTTCAAGTCTTTGTTTGACATTCACTTTATTTGTCATCATTTGATCCATTTGGTTTACATGTTAATTAATTTAAACCATAAAAAGGAAGGTATTTATTAATTCCGATATTTGTGTCGTAACAGTTCGAGCTTAAAGGATGTTGACCAAATATTTGAATCAATCCTTACCGACTCAAGGTAAAATTAAAACTTAACCAAATCATTACATCATATTTTAATTGCTTGCATCATGCATAAAGGTGACGTGCGGGATTCGAACCATAAATTAACACGGCAGTCGGGCTTATTCGATGTTGGTTTAATCTATGGTCCGATGTATCGTCAACCTTATTAATTAAATGTCCAATTAATTTGAATCCACCAGTTTGATAAAGCCCGTTCAATTAAGGTTAATTTTCAATTAAGGTGCCCGAATTAAATTCCTTTCAAATTTCGACAAATTCCTTTGATTAAAAGCAACAAGTATTTTGGTACCGATTTTTGGGCGTGATGGGGGTGCTAATCCTTCCCTACACGTAACCAACTCCTGGACCCTTTCATATTAAATCTCTGGTTTTGTGGTGTCCGGCGACTCCAAGTTTTTTTAAAAAGAAATCCCTTTAAGCTAAGATTTCAAAAGTGATTTATGGGATAATTCGTATCGACGGATTTTCTAAAAAAACCACACTTATATTTTTTTAAAAGAAAGGGAAAAAAACATCATCACAGCATGACGACTTCACTAGAGACCGATTTTGTTTTTACAGACCAAAAGGAGAGTTAGGCCAAGAAAATATTTGTTACTTTTAATGATGGAAAATTGTTGCAATTTTAATTAATTTTAGTGAGGTCGATTTTTCTTGAAAATATAACTACGATTACATGGGCTTTGATAATTGGTAGTCTTCGAATTAATATGTCATTTAATTTCTAATGAATCACCAACATGTGTTGCACCATGTTCATCAAGCTCTATACCCGAGCTCCGTCCCTTGAGTGGGAGTGAAACGCCCATACCCACGTGAGTAGCCCTCTACGGGTTGGTAATTCACTTTCGGGATCCACGCCTTTTGATACGTGAGTAACCCTCTACGTCATTAGGTCGTGCTTTCCCTCGAACCGAAACCAATTTGCAAGCTTATAATAGACCAGAATTGGAGTTCTTGTTGCCTTAGTAGGTAATAAGATAGGTTTGAGGTACCCTTAATTAGAACCGAATCTATGTGTGAGAATCAAAGAAGCCTACCCTATTAGAGCCATGCAGATAACCATAGCGAACTAGAATTCATGTGGTTAGGGTTTTTTTATGTGTTTGCCTTTTGCTTAATTTGTTTGTATTTATCTTTTCTCGTTTTTGAATTTATTGTTTATCTTATGACTAACACGCTTCTTTTTTGTTTTCTATTCCTTTTTATCCTTTTATTTTTCATATCTTGTCATATCATGAAGAGCACAATGAGTCAGGAAATAGTCTAAAATTAAAGGCTAGGTCATGGGAGATTTGGTCTGTAGCAATGACGAAAAGAATTTCGATGTGCAAGTATGGTTAGAATGAGAGCAACTACACGATAGAAACTGTATTTCAACCAGATTTAAGTCCGCAATGTTAGTCGAGACTTTCATGAACACGGAATTTAATGATATGTCTGGTTAAGATGGAATGGTTGGGATTTCGAGACGAGAAATGCTTTCAAAAAATGAGTATGGCGACACCGCATATTTGTTAGATGTTTCGATCGATCAATCACTACTTCAAGCCTTGGTAGGGTTTCAAAATTTAGCCTACAGTTGTTTCACGACTGGCAACGTTGATTTGACCCTGACAATTGAAGAGTATCAAGCTCTCGTAAATTGCAAGAAGATCGATGAGAACCGTGTCTACTGTAAACCGAACAAGAACAAATCTTTCTGGGGCAAGCTTGGTAGGTTCTCGAACACTTTGCCATCTTGGGGCGAAAATCAAGTTACAATTTGGAACCAGAAAGAATATCTCAAGTGGGAAGGAATTCTGGCCTTAGCTTCAGTACACCGCAAGGGTCGAATTCAGCGGGACCCTTTCAAGAGAGCAATTCAAGCGTACCAAATGCCAACATTGGAGTGACTACAGTTTGCTGATTACACTATTTGGAAGCAAGAGCAAGAATTGGCACATTTAATGACTCAGATGCAAGAGGCCACCCAAAAGTTACAGTTCCTAGTGAAAGATACCGCCGAGCTTTAGAACTGCATGGACGATGAATCTGAGGAGGGAGAAAGAATTGTTTGGATCTTCAAGGGGATGGTCGACCTAAATGCTAGCTTAGGACCACATACGTAGTGGGTTTTCTTTGATTATTGTAACGAGACAATGTTCCCATTAATGCAAGTCATTTAATGATGATATTTACCGAACTCAGTGTCGCTTTTTACATTCATTCATGCTTTCATAGTAGCATTATTTCATGATATATTATTAGTTTTGTTCAATGATGCATTTTTTTACATTCACTGCATCATATGCATCACTAATCGGGGAAAAACATTCGCCTCAAAAAGTAAGAGTGGGGAGGGAATGACTTCTGACCAGTTCGACTTCAGAAAAATGAATGACCTAGTGGCTAGAATGGCTAAGCTCGAACAGCTCTAGGAACAATTGGTTTGGAATCAAAAGGAGACAATATCTTATGTGAAGAAGTTCCAAGAGGAAACAAGGGGGCAAATCATGAACTGATGGGTATGATGGCCACTATGACTAAAGAAGAGGGTATGAAAGAAGACTCTTTTGTGCAAGAGGAGGGTGAGAATTAGGATTGTGACTTCATAGCGGAGCAGATTTTATCTAGTGAAGACCAAGCTATCATTAGCCAATATGAGATAGAATGCATCGCCTCCGAATGCCCAACCGATTTGGTGATGGATAAGGCCGAAGACTCCCCTTGAAAATATTTTCCTCGTCGGTAAACGAAGAACGGAAAGAGTTAGAGCCACATAATGAGAAATGTACAATATGAAACAAGAGGATGAGGATGCCGACTACATTGTCTTTTGAATTGTCATCCCTGTAAACACACGATCAGCCTTTGATGTTTGTGATTCCAAAACCTTATCAGTTGTTGGTTAGCCAGGCTTTCAAGGCTCCAGAAAAGAAAGAAGAATCGAAGGACTTCTAGTTCACTCCCAGTCCTTTCACTTACCGAGATTTGTATTCCAAGCTGCTACACGCTCGATTGGTGGTACCTTGCTTTTTCAAAGCCCTGTCACCTCCATATCCAAGTTGGTTCAGTGAGAAAGATCATTGTGATTACCATGCCAGAACTCAGGGGCATTCCATCGAGAGGTGTGTAAGTTTTAAGCGTAAAGTTTAACATCTCCTAAAAATTGGGGTATTAGAGTTTAAGACAACGAGTCCAGGTCTGAAAAATTGATTTTCCAGCCATGACCAATACTATGAAATTAGGAGAAAATAAGGTCAACGTGATGAAAGAGGTGGATGAGGCGAAGTTGCCGACATCGGCAAAATCTAAAAACGTCAGCAACCATTATAATCACGACCGTTCCATGGGAAGCTTGATTCTGAACCCGCTTAAAAGGTCTGAACCAGTCTTGAAAAAGTATACAAAAGTGACATGCTTTGATAATAGTGTGTCTTCAAAGAAGGGGAGCCCTATTTAAGGAAAAAAAGGGAAAAAGAAAGCTAAAATGCATGATACAAGAGGAAGTGACAATAGGACAAATATGTTATTCCCAATGACAAATTCGGAGCTGTTACCTCTATTAGTTCAGAACAAACTCTTGAGGCTTCCTCCCCCGAAACGGTATGCCTATTTCAATCCCGATGTGTTTAGTGTCAGAGTTCTATGTGAATATCATCACGGTGATTTTGGCCATACAACAAAATAGTGCGTGTTTCTGAAGGGCAAGATCTATGAACTTGTTAAGAACATAGTGCTTTCTTTTGAGAATGAAGACCTAAGTTTAAAAATGAGGCCAAGTTTTTGGGAAGGTTTGAAACGTCTGGATGAATGACCAACGTCGCAAGGGTCAAGGATTTCTAGGGCATCCTATCCATGTTTTTATGTTTTTTTGCTTTATCTATTTTTTCTATATGTGTTAACTTTGCTTTTGTTTACCCGAAGATAGTAGTAGTGATCTTTTGTAAATACTCGTGTTATGTTTGCTCTTGTTATTTCAATAAAATGATGTTTTTTTCTTAAATAGGTATATGTATATATTCTTTATTCCCCTTGTAGACTTCCGGATATCACATACAGGATGTGGTATTGATTCTAATGGTAGAGATCAATTGAATGTTGTGATAACGATGAAGCATGATTTTCTTCAGTCTGCTCTAGTTGGTAAAGCACGAGAAGTAGGATTACTACTCCTTCAATGATGTTCAATGATAATAAAATCTCCTATGAGGGCCCAAATAGAGTTGTTTGAATGTGCCTGAAAAAAGAAAAGAAAAAATAGAACGTTTCGAAACAAGACAAATTGATTTAACCTTCAAAGCCTGGTAATAGGCATTAATTAAAAAGCACTCCAGTGTTCGAAACCTGGTAATAGGCATTTTCGGATACGAGTGTGGAACTTTAGGGGCACTCCGCTGAAGTTTGAAACTCTTCGCTTTATAAGTGATGGTAATATTTTCAAAATCGTGACTATGTCAAGTAACTCGGGGTATTGTTGTATGCTCCATCATTATTCTCGAGACAAAGGACCGTGGCGAGTTAAATTCCCCTAGAAAAAGGAAACGAATGAACAAATTGAATAAGTCCCGAAGATGAATCCGTGATTACACTGACACAATATTAATTATAATCAAAAGTACACACTTGCAATTACAATTATCAGAATAGCGTTTTCCACGCACTATGGGCTAAATAAAAGTCGGAAAACTCAAACATTTTAAATAGAGAGAGATGATGAGAACTAGAAAGAGTAATTCTCGAACCAACTAAGCAAGTACCATAATCACGAGGATGAACTGAGCAATCTAGGAGGAATTTCGTAAATATTGCCACAACCTTCAAATATTGCCACAACCTTCAAAGGCAAATGTTAAAAAAAATCTCTTTAAGCTAAGATTTCAAAAGTGATTTATGGGATAATTCGTATCGACGGATTTTCTAAAATAAAACCACGCTTATATTTTTTTAAAAAAAGAAAGAGAATAAACGTCATCATAGAGAGACAAAGGACTTTGAGCAATCGCAATGTTTTCATCTTTAAGACGACATCGACATTCAAATTGAGCATTTTGTTCGATTCCTGAATAGTCATGGGAAAACGATCAAAATTCACTTTAAAATATACCAAAGAATTCCCAATCCACTTCTAGATGTCTAGAGTATTTTTTGTTCTTGAAATAGGTGTCTAAATTTCATTTTGACTCTTTTTAATGTTAATACCTACAAAAATCAATCACTCAATTAAAAATCTCAAAATTGATGTCATTATCGCCTCTGATATTCTCGTTGGATCCCACCATCGCCGCCGCCGAAAGTCACTGCCTATTTTTTTCAACCACCCATCGACAGTACTCAGCGAAAAGTTTTTCAATCGAAGATCGAACGATGAACACAAAAAGCTCCAGCTGTTCGACGGTTGGTTGGCATGTCTCCCGCTAATTACGGGCGATGAGTGGTTGGGGAAATAGGAGGACTCCTACGATGGCAGTGGTGGGTCTGTCGAAGATATCGACAGCGACAATGAGATCAATTTTGAGATTCGGGAATTTAAGGTTTTAAGGATTTGAGACTTTTTGGAGATCTTGAGAATTTTTTTAATTTTTAAATATTTTTGGAAAAAATAAAATAAAAGACATGTGTTAGATCTGATTGGGTGATAATTTTTTAACGATGTTACCTTAAAATGATAATAGAATAAAACTTTAGACACTTGTTTTGTACAAAAAAACATTATGCACCTATTTAAGCTAAAATAACGTTAGGCCTTATTACAAAAAAATAGCTTAAACTTCTATTTTATAATTAAACCTTTATCTATTTATTTATCTATCTATCTATTTATATATATATATATATAATAATTATTTGATACGCTGGCACTGGAAACTTTTAGTTTTCACAAGTGCCCTTAGTTTTAGGGCTTACGGACTCAGTTTTAGGGCTTACGGACTCAGTTTTAGGGCTTTAGGTATAGGGTCTTTGAATTTAGTGATTGTGAAAAAATTTAGGGTTTAGGGTTATAATTTAGGTTTTATAGGTTAAAACCTAAATCCTCAACATATTACCCTAAAACTTAAATCCTAGCATCTAAACCTAAAACCCTAAATTCTAACCATTGCCCCTAAATTCTAAACCCCCTACACCTAAACCCTACACAAAATCCCTAAACCCTAAAAATAAGGCACTTGTGGAAACTTATATATATATATCCAATATACTGCGGTAGAAACTTTTAGTTTCCACAAGCGCCTTACTTTTAAGGGCCAAGACGAAAATTTTAGTATAGTTGTAGGTCAAATTGTTGACCGACCAAAAATAGAGAGGAAATAACACTATGAACATTATACATCCATACATGTGTATGTATGTTTTCTTACCTTTTATTGTCAATGATCACGCCTCCAAACATTTCAGTTGCCTAAAAACATTCAAGAATAAGACACAAGAAAACATAAAATAGAAAGAGATGCACACGCATCTTACGGGCAAAGAGATATAAATTCTTGTCTCTTAGAATGAATATTGTTCATTTTTTTCATAGATACTACTTTTTTGAGTTTGTGGGTACACCGAGTAGAGATTGTAAAGAAAAAAAGTTAATTACACAATACATCTCCAAATTATGATTCTCATTTTAAATTGGTGTTCAAACTTTTGAATATTTCAATTTCATACTCAGATTATAAGCCTCATTTTAAATTGGTCCTCAAACTTTTAATCATTCTAATTTTATCCCCAAATTTTAACTCTCGTTCTAAACTGATCCTAAACTTTTGAATGGTTAATTGTCATGTAAATATTAATGTGTATTATATAATAATATGATGCGGCATAAATGATAATTTGATGATGAAATTAGGACATTAAAAGTTTAGGGATGATTTAGAATGAGAGACAATTTGGAGATGAAACTAGAACATTCAAAATTTTAGGGACAAATAGAATGGGAGCCATAATTTGTGGATGAAATTAGAATGCTCAAAAATTTGGAAATACATGTAGTGCAATTAACTGTATAAATATATGCAATTTTCGTGAAATGACACAGTGTTTTTGGTTAGGACATGGTGTACATCTTTTTCCTCTCACAATCTGCATCATTTTTCAGGTTCCTCAATAGATTTTTCCCTAACAATTTTCCTTCCCATTTTTTGTAGCAAGTTATGCATCCCTAATTTGTTGTTTTGATTAACTGTTAGCATAGACTTCTTCATAAGAACATCGATTCTGATGTCCAAAAAGAAATCACAACCATCCAACACTTTCATTACAAAATCTTTGTCGTCTCCATTGAAGAAGCATATTATGTCTAGAAATATATTCTTTTCCATTTCTTCCAATTCATCGAAGCTAATTCGAAGTCTGTCGATAATTTCTTTGTTCGAGTCCTTTTCTAGTCTTCGGATTGCACTTCTCTATTGAGCTACATCTCTCCCGCACAAAAAAGAACCCAAAACTTCAAGAGCTAAGGGGAGACCACCGGCATATTTTGCAACATGTTCGGAAAGCTCAACGAAAACATCATCCGGTACTGTCTCGCTACCAAAAGCTTTCAAATTGAAAAGTTGAAGTGCATCATTGTTATTCAATGTTGAAGGCTTATACACGGCATCGACTCGGTAATATTCGAGCAAATGTTCATCTCTTGTTGTTACAATGATTCTACTCCCTAAACCGAACCAACCAAGCCTTCCGACCAAGCATTTCAGATGTTGTAAATTATCGACATCACCGATAACAACAAGGACCTTTTTGTGAGACAACCTACGGCTAATCATGGCATTCCCTTCATGAACATTGAAAAATTCGAAGCCTTCACCAGACAAGATCGGGAAAAGAAGTTTTTGTAGAGAAACGAGTCCGAATTTGTCTGAAACTTCTCGAACGTCGGAAATGAAGCATTTACCTTCGAAATGAGATGACATTTGGTCGTATACAACTCTTGCGAGGGTTGCTTTACCGATGCCGTCCATTCCGCAAATTCCTATTACGCGGATGTCACCTTCCCCAATCTCTATTTTCGAATACAACTCTTCCAAATGTGAACTAATTCCGACCAACTCATCATGAAGAACCGGATATGTTTGACACAATCTTGCAGATATTTTTTTAACAATGTTTCCAATAAATCCTGATTCATGCCTATAAAGAAATAAAATTTAGTTGTTTGAAATAAATATTTTGCTGGTATCTTTTTAATGGGATTTTCTTTTTTCTTTTTCATTTCAATGAATCAAGAAACATAGTATAGTTTGGGAGCAAACAAAAAGCAAGAATAAGAAGGCAAGATATGTTACAGCATCGAAATGCACAATTTGCCCTTTAGTTGAAATATGGAACTTTACAATTAAACACTTTGTTCAGGACTAAACACTTAATTATAAAAAAAATCTAGGATCATTAATTATATATATATATATATAATGATATATATCTATGCACTAGCCGTGAATTTTTTTTATTTCCACAAACGCCTTAATTTTAGGGGTTAAAGATTTAATTTAGAGTTTATAAGTTGAATAATTATTTGATGCACCGACAGTGAAAATTAAAAGTTTCTACAAGCGCCTTAATTTTAGGGTTTAGTAGGAACTTAATTTAAAGTGTATGATTTAGGGGTTTAAGTGTATGAATTTTAAATTTAAGGTTCGTGATTAAAATTTATAATTTAGAGTTATAATTTAGGTTTGTAGATTATAACTTAAATCCTCACCATATTACCCTAACCTCTAAACCCTAAATTCTAACCCTAAACCTCAAATTCTAACTACTATTTTTAAATTTTAAATTCCTAGACCTAAACCCCTAAACTAAACCCTTAAACCCTAAAATTAAGGTACTTGTGGAAACTAAAAGTTTCTACTGCCAGAATTTAAAGATTGTGGTTCGAATAAAATTTATAGTTTAGAGGGTATGATTTAAGTTTTAGGGTAATATGTTGGGGTTTAAGTTCTAACATATGAACCCGAAACCATAAAGCTTAAATTCTAAGTACATATAAACCACCATCCTTAAATTCTAAGTATAGTACATAAACTTAGACCCCTAAACCATGAAGCTTAAACTAGATCTCTAAGACTCTAACCCCTAATATTAAAGCCCTTTGAAAAAAAGTTTTCAATATATATATATATATATATAGGGTTAGGATCTATTTACATGGTATAAAACTCAATTACTTTTACACTTTTTTAAAGTGTTAGAACTGTTGGATGATGATAATTAATGGCTAAGATTCTTTTTTTTTTTTCGTGATCTTATTCGATAAGAGTCCCGATTTCTGCTTAGAGATTGTGAAGGAGTATAGGTGCTTTCTACATAAACAAAAACTATATAGCCATTCTTGCATACAGTAGACTAAAACGCTAAAGGCAGACAGCTCGAACCAAAGCTATATGGCCATATCAAGCATTCACTACTGTCCCGCCATTTGGATGAAGGACTTGACCAGTTATGTAAGAGGAGCAGACATTACAAGCGAGGAACACATAGCACCGCGCGACTTCGATAGGATGACCAGCTCTCTTCATTGGCACTTGACTCCCAAACTGGGCAGTCTTCTCTTCGTCAAAGGATGCCGGTATCAGTGGATCGGACCTGGTGCAACACCGTTGACACGGATGCCTCTGTTCACCAGTTGAAGTGCAAGGCCTCTAACGAAAGCCACAATGGCACCCTTGGTTGCTGTGTAATCAAGTAGCGTAGCGTTCCCTTTATACGCATTCACCAATGTCGTGTTTATTATCGAACTGCCTTCCTTCATGTGCTTCAAAGCATGCCTACAAAAATTATCACATCAGATAATATGATACTGTAGAATTTTATGTTAAAAGTGAATTTTATGTTAAGTGTGTGAATTGTTGCGGTAGTCCCTGGCCGGTAAATGCAACCGTCTCTAAAAATTTAAAACTTTTATATAATTTTAAGAAATAAAAAATACATATTTTTATATAATTTTAAGAAATAAAATTTTTATGTATTTTTTATTTAAAATCCATTTTAAATATTATAGAATTTTATAGTTTCATCTGACCTGATTTTCATTACCTAGTCGCGAAGAAGTAAGAAAAGATGTTGGTCCTAAAGACCCTTAAAAGCCTTTCCTCATCAATCTCATCCACACTGCTTGTCTCATACTGCTCGGCAGCATTGTTAACCAGAATATCAATCCAACCGTATGCTTTCACGACTTCGTCGACCACCTTCTTGCAGTTCTCATCAAACCCCAAATCAGCCGGTACGGCCATCGGATTCTTTGCGTCGGCCGTCTTCTCCTTTTTCACCATCTCTAGAGTGTCCTTTGCGTCCTTATCCTCCTGGCCCTTCACATACGTGAAGGCCACGGTTGCACCCTCTTTGGCAAATAAGATACAAACCGATCGGCCTATCCCGGAATTGTTTGAAACCAAAATATATATATTCGATACGAATATAAACCCAAGATCTATATATATATGTCAAATCATTAAGAACCAAAACTACTAGATTTGCGGAAGCGTACCTGAATCCATTGATGTAGATTTTTCCAGAGGGTTTGATCTTCCAAGATGATAGATTACCTCTTAGCACACAACTCTCAGACAGGGAAAAGAGATATGCAAGTTAACCTAGATCTCGGGGACCACTACCCTTTATATAAACTGAATTAAAACAGTTTATTAATATTTACAACTCTGCCCCTCATTGAGTTATAAATCTAACTTATGGTATCTACACTTTTAATTCCATGACAATTCAGTACCTATAACACGTGTAACATAATTGGTCACTTAATTACGTGTTAAACTTTATAATAGCAACGTACATTATACATATGTGCCCACTATTATTGAATTTTAATCCAACAATCTCCCACTTGGGCAACATATGTTACCTGACAAATGTACGACCTTATGAGCTCAAAAATTTGCTATCATGTAATAGGTATTCTATAACAATCTCGTCCATCAATTATATCCATATAGGATCAAAGCGGTCTTTGCCATATCAATCATGACTGGACCCATCAATGGTCACGTATATAAGCATAATCAAATGACATAGATCAATCATGGATGCGTAGCATGGAAATTACATGTAAATGTGAACCGAACATGCCTATTTCCAACTGGTCCTCTTTAAACATAAGTGAGGTCCTTATCCAAATAAGAAAAGAGTGGATTAACTCAATACTTTATTTCGATCGAAAAATAACCAAATACATAAATGTCTGAAAATAAACATAAACATAAAGTGAACAAATAACAAACTCCCACTCAAACAATAATATCCTTAAATGATGTAACACCCATATGAGCAAAGTGTGCTCATGAAAGACCTTGGGTGGTAAACCTTTTGAGCGGATCCGCTATCATAGAGTTTGTCCCAATGTGTTCAATGGATATTTGTCCATTTTGCACTCTTTCTTTCACAACTAGGAACTTTATGTCAATGTGCTTTGACTTAGACGAGCTCCTATTGTTGTTGGAATACAACACTGCTAATTTATTGTCACAAAATAATTTAAGTGGTCTTTCTATATTCTCCAAAATACGCAGCCCATGACAAAATTTCGCAGCCATATTCCATGATTAGATGCCTCGTAGCATGCTACAAACTCTCTTTGCCATAGTGGAAGAAGCTACAAGTGTCTGTTTGGCACTTTTCCAGATATAGCTCCACCACTAACAGATAAATATAGCCTGATGTAGATTTTCTGCTATCTTGGCACCCAGCAAAATCAGAATCCGTATACCCTACGACCTCCAAATGATCTGATTTCCTGTATGTGAGCATATAATCTTTTGTTCTCTGAAGATACCTCATAACCCTCTTGGCTGCTTTCCAATGGTCCATACTAGGGTTGCTTGAGTATCTGCCTAACATCCCAACAATGTACGCAATATCCGGACGCGTACATACCTGAGCATACATTAGACTCCCAATAGCTGATTTATAAGGAATCTTATGCATTTCTTGAATTTCAAGATTACTTTTAGGGCATTGGGCAAGACAAAACTTGTCTTCTTTAGTGACAGGGGTGTCTATTGGTTTACTATTTTGCATGCCAAACCTTTTAAGTACTTTATCGATATAGTTCTTTTGTGACAATCCAAGAATACCCCGAGATTGATCTCGATGTATCTGAATTCCTAAAACAAAAGAAGCGTCCCCAAGATAAGTTTCCAAACTTTATTGTCTTGCATGGATTTATACTCTTCTTGCATGGCATCAATCCACTTTTGAGAGTTAATACTTTGCATGGCCTGATGAAAGTTGATCGGATCATCTTCCATCATTCCATTATCATCCTCATTTTCTTGGAGAAATATAATATAATCATCCGGAATAGCATTTCTCCTTTCTCTCGTGGATCTCCTTAATGGCACTTGTTCTTGAGGTTGCTGAGTTTGCTCTTCTGGAACAATTACCTCATCCTGAATAAGAGGGAGCTGTTCGACATTGTCTTGTTGAGGTTCTGGATTCACTTCTTGATTGATGATCGGTATAGAAACTTGAACATCATCAAAAGTGATAGTAGGAACTGAGTTAAAACTCAATTCCTCCTCAAAGACAATGTCTCTTACCTTATTTCTCCTCCAAACTCAACATCCTCAAAAAATATTGCAATTCTCGTCTCAAAAATATTCTTAATTATGGGATCATAAAATTTATAGCCCCTAGATCGCTCGTAATAACCAATAAAGTAGCTGCTTCGCTTTGGAGTCCAATTTCTTTTCAAGTGGCCTATAAGGCCTTGCCTCACCGGACATCCCCAAATGTGAAAATGCTTTAGAGTGGGCTTTCTACCCACCCAAAGCTCATAAGGTGTCTTTTCAGCTGCTTTAGTGGGAACTCTATTCAGAATGTACGCTGTTGTCTTTAATGCTTCTCCCCAGAGTGACTCAGGTAAGGTAGAATGAGCAATCATACTTCTTACCATATCTTTAAGAGTCCTATTACGTCTCTCAAAGAACACCATTCATACTAGGTGATCCCGGCATGGTGTACTTTGTGGGACAATACCACATTCCTCTAGGAACTTTGCAAATGGTCCTGAACGTTGTTCACCTGATCCATCATATCTACCGTAGTACTCACCACCACGATCAGATCGAACCTTTTTAATCCTTTTGTTGAGTTGATTCTCAACTTCAGCTTTATAGGATTTGAACACGTCCAAAGACTGAGATGAATGAGATATAGGTACCCATAACGTGAGTAATCGCTATGAATGTTATGAAATAGTGTTGACCATTCCAAGATGCCGTAGGGAATGGCCCACAAATATCAGTATGAATTAATTCTAAGACGTCTGTAGAACGATTGGCACCTAATCTCTTAGTTTTGGTATGCTTTCCCTTGATGCAATCAACACAAACATTAAAGTCTGTGAAGTCAAGGGACTCTAAAATACCATTAGACACAAGACGCTCAATCCTACACTTTGATATATGACCTAAGCGTTTATGCCATAATGATGCTGAATTTTCTTTATTTAATTTTCGCTTAGTACCACGTGATTCCACATGCAAGGTTTCATTATAGGATGCAATTGTATCTAACAAATAAAGGTTGTCATAAGCATTTAAATAACCAGTTCCAACAATACTTGAATTTAAAGACAAAGTAAACGATTGTTTCCAAATGAACAATAATAACCAAATTTGTCCAACAAGGAAATCAAACTAAATTCCGCCTAAAAGACGGAACAACAAAAGTGTCTTTCAAATCCAAATAAAAACCAGTTCCTAATAACAACCTAAAATGCCCAATTACTTCCACTTCCACCGATTTTTCATCGCCCACAAAGATGTTTCTTTCACCATCACTTGGCTTTCGTAGCTCGGGCAACCCCGCATAGAAACACTTATGTGAGTAGTAGCACACCAATCTAACCACCAAGTGTTTCTAGGTACTGAAGCTAAATTAACCTCGTAATGCAGACCAAAGTAAGATTCATACCTTTCTTTGCACGCCATGCATGATATTTGGTACAATCTTTCTTCATGTGTCCAGGCTTGTCACAAAAGAAACAATTATTTGGAACATTCTCTTGTTTCTTTTGAGCTGGACCCTTAGCAGCTTCATTCTGATATTTTCTTTTCTTGCCCTTGTCTTTAGAGGCACTAGACAAATGAGCACTTTCAGTTTTCTCACGCTTCAACCTTTCTTTCTCTTGAACACAATGAGAAATGAGCTCATTTAGAGTCCACTTCTCCCTTTGACAGTTATAACTAATTTTAAATTGGTTAAACTGTGCAGGAAGCGATACCAAAACCATAAGGACGAGTAAATCATCAGAAAACTCGATCTTAAATGCCTTAAGTTTTGAAGCAATATGAGACATTTCCATAATGTACTCCCTTATATTTCCTTGACCCTTGTACTTCATAGACATCAAAAAATTCAGAAGTGATGTCATCTCAACCTTATCGTTTTTAACAAAACGTTGCTCAATATTGTTAAGGAAATCCTTAGCATGTATAATTTCTTCAGATTCTGCACCCCTAAAGGTTTCCGGAATGCTGTGTTTCATGATCATCAGACTCATGCGATTAGAACGTTCCCACCTCTCAAAATCCCTTTTTGCATCAGGGGTGCTTACCGCAGTGAGAGGTGCAGGTTGTTCTTCCCTTAACGCAAGGTCTATGTCCATACAGCCAAGCACTATCAATAAGTGCCTTTTCCATTCCTTGAAATTCGTCCCATTAAGCATGGGTATAGAATTGACATTAGCAGATATTGTGGCAGCAGAAGAACTAGCTGAATATAGAACAAAAGAATAATAAATAAATAAATATGCTCACACCAATAATTCATAAGTAAACAAATAAATTCAAAATAATGACTAATTCCCCGCAAGATACCAAACACAACATTAATATCAAGTCTTTGGACAGTAATATTAACTGTAAGCGGTACTCTTGTTGTAGCAATCAAACATTGACAATAAACTATGTTGAACAACAGTTTAATCTTTGGACTAACGTATTGCACACATAAATTACCTTATAATTGTCACACATTTATCACCACATGTGTTATTTGAAATTCGGCCAAATATTAATTTTTCTTTGGGCTAATTAATAAACGCATGAATTACAAAAACACAAACATCTTGATATTTTAAATAAGTTAATTTACGCAGAAACGATCACTTTGGTGACATTGTGTTTCAATTAACCCATAAAATATTAGACATAGCCAAAACATGAATTTATCTGTTTCCAAAAATTTCTCTTAATACCCAATGATCAAAATTAAAATTTTGATCCATTAGAATTAAATATATATCTTAAATAAAAATATATATTTCATAACCTGAGTTCTTATATACGATTACTAAACAAGTAAAAGCAATATCATAATTTTAAAAATAAACCCATATTTATTTACTTTAACTAATAAATTCCTAAAAACTTGATTTAGGGCACGCAAATTCATAATTATGAAAAACTAAATTTAACCGATTAAAAGAAACATAAGATTAAAGTTATCACAAATTCAACAGAGATAAAAATTCATTGTATTCCCAATTGAAACTTAATTCTTAATTGCCACTGAATGACGCAACCAACGAAAAAATAAACTAATTTCCAATTGCAGATATAATTATGCAATCGAGGAATATCCATAGGAAGGCAAAACACAGATCACCATAAATACAGAAACCATGGATTTTAAATCAGAAAATAACGATGGAAGATTAATAACCCAAAAATATATGATCTCAATGATTCGACAAACCTGGTTCCGATGCCACTTGTTTGAAACCAAAATATATATATTCGATACGAATATAATCCCAAGATCTATATATATATGTCAAATCATTAAGAACCAAAACTACTAGATTTGCGGAAGCGTACCTGAATCCATTGATGGAGATTTTTCCAGAGGGTTTAATCTTCCAAGATGATAGATTACCTCTTAGCACACAACTCTCAGACGGGAAAAAGAGATATGCAAGTTAACCTAGATCTCGGGGACCACTACCCTTTATATAAACTGAATTAAAACAGTTTATTAATATTTACAACTCTGCCCCTCATTGAGTTATAAATCTAACTTATGGTATCTACACTTTTAATTCCATGACAATTCAGTACCTATAACACGTGTAACATAATTGGTCACTTAATTACGTGTTAAACTTTATAATAGCAACGTACATTATACATATGTGCCCACTATTATTGAATTTTAATCCAACAGGAATCGCCACCGGTAACTAAAGCCACCTTTCCCTACAAAAGACAGGAAAATTATTCATACAAAGTATGAATTGGAAAATTAGAATTTCAGGCAAGAAAATTTATAAAATGAACGAGTACTTGAAGCTTGTTTGAAGGCTTGTAATTGAGGCTGCTGAACTGAGGGACAGGGTTCATAACATGTTATTTTCCTGGTTGTGAATCTTGTTTCTGAAGAGGCTGTTGCTGACCATCAGAAGCCATTTTGGTCTCGAACAATCTAAAGATTTTCTTGGGAAAATTATTTCGATGGACTATGAAATGGGGTTTGTTTGGATACCAAGAAAATGCAATGGAACTGACTAGTGAACGAGAAAAACATTTATAGGATGGTGGGGTTTTGATCCTAATGCGATGCATCATGCCTGGAGAGTTGATGCAAAGGCTAATATAAAACGGGGGGTTTTGAGATGGACACGTGGGACCAAGTGGCAGAGGGAGACGTCGACGTGTCATGTCAGCCTGCATGCAGTGGACACGTACGTGGAAACGACCCTTTTTTATGACTCGGCACCCAATTGTGAATTAAACTTTGAATTATATAAAAAAATGGAAACGCCTGTGAAGTAATGGTAATAGTCTCCCGTCATTTTTGTGCCCCCATTTTAAAAAAATTAAATTTAGAGTTTAGAGAGTAAGGTTAAGATTTATGGTTATAATTCAAAAAATTAAAAATAAAATATATTTTTTAGAATATAAAATTTAAAACTAAAATTTAATTTTTAAATGTTTTTCAATATGAAACATAAAAATAATAATTAAAGGTAACTGATTTTTGTTTCCTGTGAAGCGGCAAACATTCTAGGTTGAAGGTTATTAAATTAATCGATTAAACTCAATTTATTTATTTATTTTATATTACTAGTTTTATTAGTTTTAAAAATTCAAATATAATAAATCAATTAAACCAAATATTTTTAAAATAAATGTTAAAAGATAAAATTAATTAATCCATATAAATGTTTAATTCTATTTTTATTTTATAAATGAATATTAGTCAATTCAATTTATTAAGTTCATGAGCGGACCATTATAAAGATCAAAAGGAGTCTGGGCTCCTACCAACTAATTTTCCTCAACAGTAAAAGAGTGGATTAACTTTCATTATCCCAGTTTTTTTAAAATCTTATTTTTATTAATTTTTTAATGATTTAATCAATTTGCTTATTTATTAATATATAAAAATCAAACTAACCAAATAAACACTCTTACTATAACATCTCTATTCATAAATGTGTGATTTTATATATGTATTTCATGAACTCCTTGTTAGTGTGGATAGCCATAAAGGCATAAGAGGTTGTTGGAAAATAAACAGCTTGATGGTAGTATTTATTCTTAATCTTTTAGAAAAATATATGTTATACAGATAAATTATTCGAACTTAAAATTTTAAAGATAACAATATTTTCTTTTTTATTAAACCATTTAATGGGTTCTTCTTTTGTATATTTTAGATGACGTGGGTCTTGACACCTCAATATATTATTTCTTATAGGTAGAATAATTTTTTTTAACTTTTTTCGGTGCCCATATATATGTGTTAACATTAAAAAATTAAGTTAAGAGTTACAATTTAGAGAATTAAGATATGATGTATGTTTAAGGTTTATAATTTAAAATTTAGATTATAACTTAAAATTTAATTTTTTTTCTAGTGTTGAAGCATAAAAAGAGAAAAAAAAATAGGAGCAATTTTTTTATAGGTGATAAAATGAAGAGTTACCGACTAAATCACTATCAGATGAAATGCTTGCGTATGTTTAGATGTTTACGTGAATTTAACTAGTTTTTGTAAAAGCATATTATAATTATTTTATTTTATGGTAGGCTTTTTGTTTATTTTATGACATTTTTTATCTATTTTTATAATAATTATAGTTTGTTTTTCTGACAGTTGTCTGTCTTTTGACATTTTAACATTCAGGTGATAAGTATCAAAAAGTATTTTTATCAGCAAAAGAGGCTGGTTTGTATATGCTTGTGACCCCATTTTGTGGTTGTGCCGTATACGAAGAACAAGTAGCGTAAGAATTTTTTTTCTTAGAACATTCTAATCAAAGTAGTTGTTTACTAGATTTCATTCATAAATTTATTTAAGTTCTTCTGAAAGTATTAGATTTCATTCAGAAATTTATTTAAGTTCTTCTAAAAGTATTAAATTTTGTATTTTAATATCTTTCACTTTTAAATTTTATTGTATTCATTTTTACATATTAAACTTTCAATATTTACAGTGTAATACTTTTGTAATCTTTTTATTTTGAATATAATTTAATATATTTAAAAAATTAATTTTTATTATAAGAAAGTTTCATTAAATAAAATCATCCTTACAAAGGATGATAAAGGCCCAGAGAAAACAAAGGCAACCAAGGCCTAGAATAAACATCACAGACCCAAAAAATATGTAATAAGAAAGGAGCCTTAACTTGAACTCGGTAACAACAGGACATGGAGCACAACAGGTAAAGGGGCAGCATCAATTGTCCGAAATAACGGAGAGTCCGCCAAACAAATAAGCCTTTGCGGTTGGAGATTCCGACAAAAAGATGTTCTAAAAGTTCGAATTGACAAAATTAATTAAATAAAATCTTTGAAGTCTAAAAAGATGAGCATTTTTTTCCCGAAGAATTAGCCACTGAAACTGTTATAAATTGTCAGAGAAAACATAAAAAAAGAGAGTTTAGAATCCCACCAAAAGACCAATAGAGTCGAGAAATATGCACAAACAAAAAACAGAAAAAAAAAAGAGAAAATCCATCAACCCTTCTCTAGGTCTTCAAGTACAACGAACTCGTTTTCAAGCGCATTTTTTTTACTTATTTTTATGACACTATACACATTTTTATTTGTTTGAGATTTATTGATTGATCAAGTAATTCAAGATATTATATTATTTTATATAAATTTAAATTTTAATAGTTATTTTTAGAATATAATTATCTTTATTTAATAAAAAATACTGATTTTAAATTAAATATTTCATATTTAAAGGTGGTCTTTGGTAAGGATGATTCGATGATTTAAATTACTTTATATATAATTTAGAGGTGGTCTTTGATGGGGATGATGCCTCAATTAGATTTTTTTTCTTTTTAATTTGATGAAATGGCCAATGGGCCAACCATTATAAGTGCGCACACCCTAAACCTGCGCACCCTTGAAAATGGTTCGAAATAAAAAGCAGAGATTTTCAGATGAACAGATAGATCGCGCGAAAAAAGGGGAAAAGGATAGTACCTTCGGAGCCTTTGAAACTATGGCCGGAAACGACGACGATGTTGGATTCGGCGATTTCATGTTCGTCTCATCGTCACATTCGATCAACGGTCCTGGTTTCTTCGCCAATAACACCATCACGGCCGCCGCCGCCAACGACGAAGAAGACGACGATGATTGGGGAGATTTCATCAACTCCGGCAGTAACATCTCTCGTTCCGAATGTCTTCCCGTCAATGATCTTCAATCTGATCCTTCTCCCAAATCTCCCGTTCCATCTCTGCCTGACTCGGCTCCGAGCCGGGTCGAATCGGTGAAAACACAATGGGATAAGATGAATGGAGCTTTACAGTTATCGATTTTCGGGGAAGAAGAAAAAGAAGATGAGGGATCTGGTGCAGTGGACGCTGGGCTTAACGGTGTGAATAGTTCGTTTTCGTTTTCTAAATCAGATGGGAATTTGAAAGGAAAAGGATCGGATTTAAATGATTTGATAGGGGATTTGTATAAACAGAATGGGAAGGGGAATGAGGCAAATGGGTTTCGGTCGGGTGTGGATGTTAAGCAGGTAATTGATTTGAATCCGAAGGTGGAGACTTGGAATTGGAACGAGTTGAATTCGGGGTTAAACGGATTGGGACTGAAGGTGGATACATTGGATTTGGGTGGAAATGGTGCTGATTCGGTTAAAAAGAAGGATAATTTGGGTTCAAATGGCTATGCATTTGGAATGGATAGACAAGAAGCCAATTTGGGGTTAAGGGGGTTGAACTTGAGTTCAAATGGGTTGGGTTTGGATCAGAAAGGATTGAATTTGGATTCGAATGTTGGGAATTCTGATTTGGTTGGTGAGGAGGACGATGATGGTTGGGAATTCAAAGCTGCAGAACCAAAAGAGGAGCCGGCAGTTGAAATTTTGAAGGTAAACTTTATAGAACTTTTGTTATTTTGATTGTTAGTCATTTCCAACGTTAATGATTTGCTTAAAAGAAGGGGAATTTTGATACTTAGTCCTCTCGTAGATAAATGGCTGTTGTAGGAAGTAAGGTTTTTAACAGGCAATTTATTGATGTTTCTTTTTGTTTTATTAGAGTAATCCAATTGCACCAGTGTCTAATTTAAATATGTTCCCTTCGAGTTGGGATCCGTTGGGTACAAATGCCAGTGTGCCGAGTTCAAATATTAATGGGGTAACTGCGAATGCAAGTAGTACAAACTCCAATGTAGTTGATGACAATGACGAGTTTAGTGATGATGATGATGGATGGGAATTCAAGGCTGCAGAGCCTGAGACACGCCTTGCTACTGGTGATACTAAGGTAAAATTTATTTCTTTTTCATTTTGATAAGCCAGAAAATCCTTTGTCAACAATATATCTATAAAATAGTTCTGTAAGTTCTTTTACCTTTGTTAGTGGTGATAGTTTGTTGTTACTGGTGCTCTGTTGGGTGAGATGTGTAATTTTGCTTTTGGATCTTGTTTATACATAAAGTCAATTATTTTGTACTTTAACTTTGATTAATACATATATTGACAAGTTGTTCAGGGACTCTATTTTGTATACTTCTGCTGACATTTACTACTTTGAAGGTGGAAGGCCAGGAACAGGAAAATCCTAAGGGACCTGAATTCAACTTTGTGTTTGGAAGTAGTGTGAATGGTTCTAGTGAGTTTTTTGGCACATCAGATGGAATCTCTAATAAACCCGGTGAATGGAACTTAGGATTTAGTTTCTCCCCTAGTTTTGAATCTCAAAACAAGCTGAATGACACCAAAAATTTTGAGATTTCTTCTTCAGTTGGTAAAACTATTGGTTGCGACGAACTGTCATGGGGTTTTAAGGATGCAAGTTCTGGAAATGGATTGGAGACTAAGGTGATAAATTGATTGATACTTTTTTTCTCTGTGTCTATCGAAAACAATCTACCTCATCAATCTCAATTTTTTGTACTTGTATTGTTTCTGTAGGAATTGCCAAAGGTTGCTGATGCTTCCTCATCTGGGTTAGAAGATTTTTCATTTGGCAGTCATATCCAGGTATGTTCATTTTAGCTCTTGAGTAAAATGTCATTCATAAAAACAATTGAAGGGGCATTGGTGGATCCAACATGTGGTGCTAAACTTATATAATTTATCTCATGTTAAGAATTAAATTCCTGTTGCATGAGATATGCATTTTCATCTGATAAATTGTATTTTGTTTGTCATTGAAAGAAAAGTTACTAGTGGTACACATTGGAAAGTTTTCTTCTTTTATTTACTGTTCCATTGATGTGCACAGGGGAATGAGGATACTTCAAAGAAATCCAAAGGAGCGTTGCCCTTGTCCATCTTTGGTGATGCAGAAGTTGAAACTGAGGATCCATTGAGATATGAAGATGTTTCCATTAAACATAACATTCCAAGTGCTGGCATTAAGGATACACATCCAAATATATCTATCAATGATCTTATATCAAATTTATACAGTCAGGCTGAGAAAAAGGCTCCTTTAAATCAGATAAGCAACCCAAGTGAAAATGGACTTCTTTCCTCTAATACAGTGGTGGGTTCCGACTTAGTAAATGATGATGATAATTTTGATGATGATTCGTGGGAATTTAAAGATGCCGTTTCTGGAACCAGAGGAGAAAACCAGAATTCTTCGCTTGGTTTCGGAGAGTCATACGAAAAGTACTCTACCAAAACAGAGCTAAATGATTATGTGGACTTGTATTCTAAATTGACATCTGAATTGTGCTTTGTTGCTCTTAGCCATCTCGACAATATGAAGGTTGGTAGAGTCCTTAACTTTCTTTTCTTGCCTTCTTTTTGTTGACATTAATGTTTTTAAAAGTATTTTCTTTCTGAAATATGTTTTTAATTAGAAAGATAAAAGTATTGCTGCTCTTTCTGGCGAAGATTCTGAAGTGAAGGGTATTGAGAAGGAGATCCAGGTATTCACTTATCTCTGATAATTCTTGCTATGTTCCTTTCCCTTTTCTATTATTTCTAGACTCTCTTTTATTTGAAAGGTATATGCCAAAAAGATCAGGAGAAAGTCTACAAAAATTCCCCTTCTGTTTATATTTCTTGAATTTGTGACCCTTTCTCACTTCATACCAAAATCATAAATTTGGAAGATGAAGCTTTCTGGAGCTCATTTGTCTTGATACTGCTTTGTGTTGCTTATGTTATCCTCGAATGATAGTATAGTTGTTCATGTTCATTGACTATTTAATGTCTGAATCTTGTCCGTTTCCTGTGGTTGTAGGATCTATATAATGAACTACAAAAAGATGGCATAATATCTGAAGAAGTGACCTCGGAGAATCTCCAGTCAAGAAGTATTCACCTTGGTGAATATGCCAAGGTTCTACTAGAAAAGAAGTTTCCAGTGCTGGAATCAGAATATCAGTTATCAGAGAAAGTATCACTGGTTTGTGTCTTTTGCTTTGATTCATGGGGCTCTCTATATGCTCTAATTTTCAAGAAATTGATTGGTTTCAAGTCTTGAGAGACCCATTAACAAAATGTAAAAGCTGTAGTTCTTTTCCATTACGACCCCTAGGATTCTAGGACCCTCATTTGGTGGGACTATATCTGGGTATGGCCCTTTTTTATTTTTCAGGAGTTAAGACAATTTTCCCAAACATCAAGTTGATCTACATGGCATAACAGGCTTTGACTATGACATGACACTGGCTTGTATTTTCAATTCAACAGGCAGAGAAAGATATGGTATCAGCAGTTGAACTCTTAAGACATGCTGCATCAACATTGAAGATTCTAAAATTGGGATCAGTTGAGGATCAATCTAATTATATATCTACGTGGTCAAGGATTTTGTCTGTTTGTGAACGTGAGCTGAAATATGGTGCTATGATTTGGAAGGAGTCATTACAAAAAAACATCCACAAGGAATTATTATCTAAACCTCAAGGTGCTTGCTTGAAAGGTGAACGTATAAATTTTTATGTACTCTTTGTTGAATTAATCTAAGTTTTTTGATATGATATTTTGTTCATTTACAGGCAGGCAGTACATCCTAGCACTTGGAGAGATTTTCAGAGTTGTCAGAATTGTCGGATCTTTGTCCGCAGAACTCTACAAGCCTTGGATATTGTTCAGTTCGGAAAATCATACTAACTTCCTTGCTCTTGTGCGGGAGTGTTTTACGGCGTGGTCAAGTTCAGGACTTGAAGAAGCCCTTCAAAGCCTGACTGATTCAACTGATTTAGAATATGACGTTGAAGCTTTACTTGGTTCCATTCAGAGTATTCATGATCCTGATGCGCATGAACTCTATAAACAAGTTTTCTCTGGACAAGAACCTACATGCTGCCTATCAGGTTTAACTGCTGCGGCAGTGCCAGGTATGAATTTATTGGATTTAAGCTAAGAAGTGGATAAGTATAAAATTTTCTCTAGGATAAAGAAGAAAAGGGAAAGAGAGAGAAGCCATTTCATTTCGTCATGTGCTAGGGGTAGGCAAGTCATCAAAGGAGTTGGCTCTATAGGGTCTTGAAGAGTGTAGATTTATGTATAATACACGTCGACCTCTCAGATAATGCAGTCCTTAAACTTTTTTGAACCTAAGTTCCATAATCTTGGAACTTCAATGTTCTTTGCTTTTAAGTTTCTTGTAGGGCCTATATAGGGTAAAGTTGTGATGATCATGCTTTTAAGTTCCAACATGATAAACATGCTTAGTTAGCATATTTTGAAGTGTGATAACTGATTCTAAAAGGTCACATTTTGCGTTACCTCGGAATATATCCAAGCTAAACAATCTGGACCGTGGACTCTGTTCTTGGTCCACTCACATCAGTCTATGAAATTATCTTGATTCTCTTGTATCAGGCATGAAGATGGTGCTTTGGGATGGACGGCATTACTTTGTAACCATTGTCAACTTGTGGGCAAATTTAATATGTCATGATCCACCAAATTTGCCAGACATACACGCTCAGAAATGTTGATGGCATGAAAAGACAAAGCTACATTTTCCGAAAGTTTCACGGCGAAGATCACACTGAACCATTTTTCTGTCCTGGATGAGGCTTCTGGATTGTAATCAGAGTTACCCCGGTACAAAGCTTTTACTCTAGAAAGAAAGATGTAGTACTCTGAGTTTTCCAGAAACCGATCTGGTGCAAGGTTCTTAATCCGATCAAAGCCGAATAGTTATTCAATGTTTATTTAGATTGGTTGTCATTCTTTTTGAGAGAGCTGTCATATAGCAGTTTGCTGTAGAAATCCTGTCCTATTTTTGTGATTTACTTGTATTATATTATTCATTTGCCAACTGGGTGAAATCAAATAAGCACCCCCATAGATTGAAGAGTTGTGAGGCTAAATAGTTCATCAGTGTCTTTCTTTTCTCGTGTACTGCAACATCAATAATTTAAAAAAAGTTTTCTGTACCTAATTGTGCCACATATGTTGAAATATCTGTTCAGTGTCTTAGAAGCAGCTGCAATTTAAGATTAAAAGAAAGAAAAAAAAAACGGGCTTCCTTTTAACTTAATAGTCAAGTATCTATTCCTATAGTGTCCTAGTTACTTCCTTTTAACTTTCTCGGAAATTGAATATTGTCTATGTTCGGAATTCTTGATTAACTCGATCAACATTGTTTTCTTTCTTTGGACATGTAATGTACTTTATTATTTTACCCAATGTTTTGTTTTTTTTTTTTTTGCCTCATTTGCATTGTAAATGATTCAAATCCTAAAACCCAGACAAGTTATGAAAGGTCTTATTTTCCTTGCAAGCATATCAAAATGGGGTGGCGAGGGGCTTAGGTGTTGGGGTAAATTCAAACCTATGGATCTAATCTAGTTAAAAAATGAATGTTATAGCCCTTGGAGCAAAACAAGAAAGACAAGGACATTGAAATTTCAAAAAAGAGCTAAACGCATCAATCAATTTTATATTAATGCTAATCAAAGGATCATTTCTGGTATAGCTCACTGAGTCAAAAAGAATGATGATATCCTGATGCATTGCTGATCTTATTCACACCTTTCTTCATGCTCATCTTCCTACTTAGGTTACGTTCAGCAATACTTCTCCAACGGATGATGGAACACCAAATAGAGAAGCAATGTCAAATAAGCATGAGAAGCGAGCTGAACGGATGTTTCTCCGCCTGATTTAAAACTCAAACAAGGTTATTGGGGTTTATACTTATATTTACTCCGACTCGACTGTAACTGTCGATTATAGTAAGCTTTTCAAAGTTGTTTCATATATTTAGAGGATAATTATTCCGTACTTACGTGTGAACATGAGTTAGACACAAATATCAAACATGAATAATTTTAAGGAAACAAAAAGTCTAAATAACACTAGGGGTGTTGGAAACACCAGAGTTACTGTATATATATCATGTTTAGAATTGTTTAATTTGGTTTCTATTCTAGCTTCAGCATTTGCAAGAAATAGAACATTGAGTATGTAAATCCACATCAAAATTTTGATCAAGAACATCCAATAACAGAATCATATTCCTTTTTTTTGCATACAAGTCTCCTACAATCAAAACATCATTCCTAGAAAAGAACTTTGAATATATAAATCCAAAAATAAATAAAGAACTCTTGAGGTTTCCTAAGAACTTCGTAAATATATATATACATCTTTCTCAAAGGTGTATGATGTATCAGTTTCTTTGCGTTGCTACTTGTTGTGTAATGGATCAGGAGAAGAGGGAACTTCTCTATTAATTGTAGCAAAAAAGCTGTCTCTCCCATTATCCAGATTCTGATATTTCCAGGTTCTCTGAGTTGTCTCCTCTTGATCTTCAAGCTTCTCTGTTAAAAACCTTGCTCCCAATACTCCATGGTTTAGAGCTGAAATACTCAGAAAAATCAATAAAAGATTACCTACTAAAAGACCCTTTGAAACCATTGTATTTCTCTTTCACAACAAGCTGCTAAAAATGGGAGATAAAAGACTACAAAGAAAGCACAAGAGAGAGAGAGAGTTTGGACTGGAAGTTTTTAAGTTGGTAGAAATATTATATTGGGACTCAAAGTTTAAAAGTGAAAATATTTTATGGTCAAATCCCCACTGCAGCAGCTTGCAGTTTTCTTAATAATTTTGATTAGAAAGTTGTCCTCTATGTGATCATAGTGTATATGATCAGTCATCAGTCCATTGATATTGTTATGGTTCATACTTTTATTTTCCGATGATTTCGAGTTTAAGTCGTGAATATAAAAATAATGCTAAAAGCAGGGACTAAATTATTACTAGACTTAAAGGGGCATATAATATTTTTTTAGGTTTTTTTGTTTTAAATATTAGTCAAATAAATTTTTTGTTTTTTACAATTTTTAAATTTAAAAGTTAATAAATTTTTATTCTTTTTAATGTTTGATCTTAATTTTGTTCAACTGAAAGATTCGGCTCTTCTAAATACAGTCCGAGCTCGATGTGGCTGCTGAATAGTTGAGTGGTTGGATGGTTGAAGTCATCTATACTTACCTGGTTCATTCCAGTCCAAATCTCAGACTATAATTCCAGCCAAGCCTAGCCAATGTCACTCAAATTCCAACAGATAAAAAAAGAATTTTAAAACTAGACCAACTCAAATATTTTTATCTAAAAAGGGCCTCATTTTCAGGATCTTACATTTGACTCTCTCTCTCTCTCTCTCTCTCATGTCCATGTTAATGCAGTTTCCAAGGGATAACAACACTAATTATATATATTAAAAAATGGGTTCTTTGCCTTTTGAAGAAAACAATACATTTATCTTATAAAAAAGGCATCTTCATCTTTTCTGCTGTTAGCCTGTGGGGTTTTAGGTTTCACCTAATAATATTTTAGTGTAATTTTGTATCTTCTCTTGGACTTCCTTGTGGCAGCTATTGCCATGTGTAAATACTGATTTTCTATAATCTTTTTAGGATTTGTCTTTACTATAACCTTTTTTTATCATTCATTTGTTGCATGATTATATTATGCATGGAAAAAGTAATTTTTTAGTCCTTGACCTTAGTAACTTTTTTCAATTTAATCCTCGCTTGTCCTGGACTTGTCATAGTCATTTTAATTCTGTCGGATTTTGAGATTGTTTATAATCTCAGAATCTAAAAGTGTCACATCAGTAAAATGACAAAATAATCAAATTCAAAGATTAACGCATAAGAAAAAATTTAGGGACTAAATCAAAATAAATTATAGAATTCAAAGATTTAGGGTTACTTTATCCATTATTTATGAATGAAAAGTCCAAGCATCCTTAACATGCTAATTATGAGATTATTAGAACATTTAAGGCCCCAAAATAAGAGAGGAGAAGCCCACATGTTTTGACTGAAATGGTGGACATGGAAACAAAATTCATGAGGAAACATCATGTTTATGAGGACACTTCCAAATTCTTGTTCCCATGGGATCCAATGCATGAAATGATGTGAAGTTGACCATTGCTTGCGTTGCTCAATTAAGTTGTCCACACCAAAACGTTTTAATCAGTGTTGTTTTATTGGATTTGAAAGCTGCAACAATGGAGTATTTTATTATTATTAACCATAAATGGCCAAATTTTTGCACATGTTCCTGGCCTTCATCCATCTGTCTATATGAAGAATCCTCTTTTGCAGGGAATTTACTTATAGTCTAATTATGGTTTTAGTCTCTCTAGTCTCTACTATGCTGAAACCTGAAATTCAATCCTTCAATTTTAATTTGGTATATATTGGTTCATTTATTCTCTTTTTTAACTATTGGTATTCAATCCATTGACTGATTGATTCAAATCGATATTGCAGAAAGCTCATTATATGGGCTATCCTACCAATTCATTTTATTCTATTTACAATGTCAAGATTCAAACATTTTACCTTGCTTAAGCGACTTAGCGTTTTATCTGCTAGACCAATTGGTAGTTGGTAATTCATCTATTTTTTGGGGGTATAATCACTAGTAACCAACTCATTGGTTGACTAATCCAAATTAAATGATGTAGAGGCTCATTTGGGAGCGGCCCTCCCAGCCCAATTTGAATTCGAACCTCCAACCTTGCTTAAGGGATTTAGTGTTTCATCTTATATACCAACTGGTTCATCTACTTCAATAATATTGGTAATAGATTCAAGTTGATAACACCATTAGTTGTTAATGTTAACATGATGACATAGATTTTCTTAAAACAACCTTAAACATTTGGCTGACATGTATATCTATAGTATTAATTAAATATGATTGACTGGATTTCAACTCACATTGTGCGATCGAATAAGAGTAAAGGAACTCCACATCATCAGTTTAGGGATGATGCATGGGTCGAGTCATATTTTTGGCGGACTCGAATTCGACCCGAACATAATTATCTTAAACTCGAATCCGACTTGATCTTATTCTTTAAAAAACTCAACCGACCCGAAAATTATATACATCAATCCGAACTTGATCTATAAAAAAATAATTTTGGGACTTAATTGCAAAAAAAAAAATTATGAGTCTAATTGTAAAAAATAATTAATTTTAGGAACTTAATTGTAAAAAAATCAATTTTAAGGACCTAATTATAAAAAATATAAAGAGAGTGTATTATTGCAAAATATCCCTAAAAATATAGGGAAAAATTACACTATTAGTCCCAGATCGGGTCAATTTTTTTCACCCTAAACCTAAATCAACCCGAACTCACTCTTAATAAAACCCAACCCGAACACAACTTTTCCACAAAAATCCGACTCGATTGGATTGAGTCGGGTCAGAACCTGTCGGGCACGGGTGAAACGCCCATACCTAAGCATCACTTTAAGTATTGGACCACATTAAAATAAAAGGATCAAATCCAAAATTTTAACATATAGAGTACTGAAATATTAATTAGACCTTTACTTGTTCGAGAGCTTGACCTCTTATCGACCGGCAGCCAGAAGTTTAACCGGTATCCACCAGACTTGTTTTTCGGATCGACAAAACCAAAGAACCAGAAGGCACTTTCATATTTCGTTTTCAAGTTTGAAAGGAACAACCGTAAATCAAGTTTGACGAGAAAATGGTGAAGAAATACAATTACATTAGAAGAGTCACTTGTAATTTATATTCCCACAGCATTAAAAATGAATGTGTACATGATGTTTTACTAGATCAAGAATAATATTTCAGCCGATTAACAGCTGACGGACCAAAATTCGCTTTCTTTGTGATCTACGACTAACCCTATTTAGCTTTACGAAAGGACAGTTTACGCTTATACCGAAACGGTGAACAAATACAGCTTGAGCACAACAGCAAGGGCCAGCTGCAAGAGAAAGATACTAGCAACGATCAAGAACCAACTTTCTCCGGCTGAGGTAATGTGAGCTTTGAGATTAAGTGCCACAAAAGTTGCCGACATAAACCCGGCAACACCTGAAATTACCCATCTGAAAATTTCCAAGGGGACAACGGATAGACACTGCAACCAAGAACAAACAACAATTTTAGATGCAAATTTTGTCATAGAACATTGCTGAAAGGTGGTTATATCACATATCGAAACTTTACATGGTTCAGACAATACACTCTCCAGAAATCCCGGTGACAGCTTTACAGTGAAAATTTTTTACTGGAAGTTTCGAGCATAAGGGATTAAGTTTACTCGGTTCTTTAAACAATTTGAATCTCTTTAAAATTAGAGGGGAAAGAATGTGGGGATGGGGGAATCAACTTGTAACCCAAGTAAAAAACTTCAACAAGTGTTTTTCCAACTCCGAAAGATGAATGAGAAACCGGCAGACAAACAAGCTTATCATTCAGAGAACTTACCATTGCTGGAATAAAGATAAATAAGGAGTATCCATATAGGCAAAACAATTGGACAAGGCCTGATGGTGCTGAGAAGTACTTGAGAACAACAAACAACATAAGAGGAACCAAGGTGACATATCCATAGAACACACCAGCAGACCATGTAATCAGATTTATGTCGTAATTCCATTCTTTGTCCCGGAGCTTGTGTGCTATATAGGTCACAAAAGTCCCAATAGAGGCTGCTACAAATATAAGAGTGGTGCAAATCCAGAACGGTCCATATCTGCAAAGCATTGAACATTTTCAATCATGCATGAGGAGCAAAAGATGAGTTCTGAATGGACAAAGTGAACTATTTCCAGGAGATGAAAGTTATTATATGGCAGCTAATGAGAGGAAAATCAGATTTTAAGAAAAGCATACTTGTATGGCACGTCAGATAATTACCCATAACCAAGAAATTAAAGCTTGCCAATGACCAACTCTTTAACCTGTTTGTTTAGAGTTTTAGGCACCCATTCCTAAATAAATGTTTCTAATCGTGTGAAATAGCAAAGAAACTTCCAGTCTTGAGCTTAAATAAGTTCCAAACACCTAGATTCAATAATTATTCAAGCCCGCTATCTTTAAAAACAAATGAGTCACGGGCAGAAAACTCACAAATCGGGATTGGTAGCTGTTTTCTCTGTAAATGTTCCTCTAAATGGATAGAGTGACTCCTTAAGTCTATCCAAAATATCTGAAGTATCAACATCAAAGTACGGCTTGTATGCAGCAACTGTGAATTTATGAAGCCAACCACCTCCTTGTGATTCATCAGGGCCCCTAGGAGAGCCACCGACAGGTCTTGAAAATGAATCTGCCTCAACAAAATGCCATCGTTTGTCACCAACATAACAACAAATTTTGTTCGTGCGACAAGCTAATTAGATTTGGCATTTGAACTCTATTTGAAATTTATTTTTTAATCTATTTGAAAGTTACTTTCAATAGAAGCTATATCGAATGTATCATCAATGTTATGGATCGTTTTCATACTAAGAAGTAGACCTTTATCAAACCAAATCTTTGAGTTACTAATTCATGGACATGACGATAAAGCTAATGCATTGGTGTACACAAAGCGACCGAGATCATGAATCCTTTGTATAATACACCACGATAAACAAATCAAAGCATAAGAACTGCCACGAATCGGACTGACCAAAAACAAAACCAAAGATTAAAGTAAGTCAAATAGGATAAAACGAGAAATACCGTCCGCATCACGTGGAGGTTGAGCTCCACCAGAGATCTTTCCCTGCACACCCGACGGAGGAAACGTCTGAAGGCCTGAATCTACAATAATTATTGATTAATTAATTAAAAAGATAAGCCATACACACAAATAGCTACCTTAAAGCTAAAACAACACTCTTAAACAGTTCATCATCCAACAAAACAAATTTTCATCTCATTCATTGAATTCCGATAATCCTTTCGCTTCCGACATTTCTAGCGCAACCAGACAATCAACTACTACACCAATTACATTAATTTCAATTCAGATCCATAATTTAACAATTAGAAAATTAACGAGCACCTGTAAATTGGACCGGGACACGGCCGGGATCTGAAACGGCCTGAGAAATTAAGGATTGAGAAAATAATTAGAGAACGAGATCTGATTAATTTTATCGAAAAAATAAACAAAATTAAAAGTACTAAATTGAGAATAATTAAAAGAAGAATTCGTTAAACAAAACTTACGGGTACGGATCCAGAAACTTTCTGGTTATCAATGCTGGTATAGCCTCCGGACATCATCTTTTCTTCTCTTTTTTTACCTTTTCTTTTCTTCTCTTTGTTCTAGCAGATCTCTCTCTGTCCCTCTTGTTGAAGTCCAGAGCCTTTTGTTTTTATTTATTTATTGGTTAAATATGCTTCAAGTCCCTGTACTCTTTATATATCTATAATTTAATCCCTTTCTTTTATTTTAAAAACATATTTTAAGTTAAGGGTGAAGTTTCATTCAAACATAAAAATTACCCTGTAAAGGGCAAACCAATCCACCAATAGTCGGGGCGGAGTTACATTGACAATGAGAAGGGTTCTTGACTCCGTCTTTAACCAATAACAAACTCTGAACAAACAAACAAAAAACATTAAATTAAGAAAAACGACGGCGTTCCTCTGAATCAATGATGGACTGATTATTAAAATTTTTCGGCAATTAATAACATCGACATAATTTAAGAAAGGGTAAAATTTTGATACACTTAATTTTACACAAGCATGTGTATTTACATTATAAAACATCAAATCTTAAATTCTTAATTTAACCTTAAAAAATTAAACCTTAACCCTAAATTTTAAACACCAACCTTAAATTCTAAATCCTACAACCTAAACCCCTAACACTAAAGGGCATGTATAAACTAAAGTTTACACAACCTCTAATCAAAGTTTTTCCCTTTAAAAAACCCACACAAATCGTGGGTAGCATCTGTTCAACTTTCTTAGTCTTTTCAAATAAGGCACACATACCGTGCAAAACTGGTGCTCGAACCCAGGTCACCTGAATGAATTACATCATTTTTTACCACTGAGACAACAAGGGGTGAGCTAAATAAATATTTCTCTTTCTCGCTTACTTTTTGAATTTAAATTTAAGTATAACTTTTGATACCGTCAAAATTCTTCTATTAAATTCATATGGCATAAACATATTTTTCCATATTTACCTAATTTCCAAATATCACTTCAAGAAATTTAATAAGTAGCCATACTTTTTAATTTACCACTGAAATCCACCTGGAGGCCACATCTTTCCACATCAACAAAGGTGCAACAGCCGTTAAAAACACATTTCCGTTTAAAGATCAAAATTGAAGAATTGAAAACTAAAGTGTTTAAAAGCAATAGGATCAAAATGATCATTCCGAATTTTGGTATTAAACATGTTAATGATATATGGGGAAACTCTTTTTTGATTTTGGTAATACAACTTCAAAATATTGTTAATTTTATCGTAGTAATGAACATCTTAATTGTGGGAATCAAAGATTTAAAACCTCACCATATTCTTCAAATATATTTTACAAAAAAATGGCAAAGAATTCTCAAAAACTTTCCGTTCTTTAACCTCTAGCCATGGATAGCTACATTCTGTTATATAAAAGCAGCATCTGTGCCTAGGTGCGATGTTCCCCTCTTCTAACTGGAAAAAAAATGACATAATGCTATACTATAACTTGAAAAGAATGTTCAATTGTACTACACGTATATATTCTGCGACTGTCTCCGCATTGCATACCGACTTACATGCTTATTTCGAGAATGAAGCAAAAAGAGGTCAGCTCTGGTTGGTGAAAGAGCATCTATGTTGCTGCAGCTACATTTCAAAGAATCCAAACCTTACCCTGATAAATTACGAACGGTTTGTATTCGACCGAAACCTGATTATTAACTTTGCCTCCAAATAGTAGCTGATATTTGGTCATGTCATGCATTTTTTAATCTACCCCTTGTAAGCAATAGATATCTTTGGAGAGCAAGTATAAGAACCCAAGCTGTGGCTGAAATTTTCTCTTTGATCATCAGAAGCAAAGCGGAGCTTAATACGGTCTTTGTGATTTGAGCCTCTAATCCTTTGAAAAACCCAGAGATCCCTTCCCTTTTCCAAATAGTACGGACAACACCTAACACTGTTTTCCGTGGCTTTGGTTGAGCTCTCTTAGTTTGATCATCACTGCTGTCGTCTGGATCTGCAGCTTGAATCATTACCTTGCACCTGCATTGAGTAGATAAACACATTACTTCCATAAACTCAACTCCAGTGCATGCTTTTACGATGTCACCATATGGGAGAGCGGCTATTTACCTGATTGCAGGATAAGTGAAAATAGTTGCAATACTCTTCGAAACTGCACCTAACAAGAAAGCTGTGAAGGCAGATAGAACTACCAGGGATGAACCATGGTCTGCTTCCTTCAATTTTTGCATAAGTAGTCTTTGTTTCAGCTGATCAAATACTGTAAACTGCAGTGTACCATAATTCTTGCTTTAGTTACGAGGGCAGGAACTTAACAATCAATATTCAAGAGTAAGAATCGTGAATAGCGATATATGCAAGCACCTGAATTGAAGGGTTGGAAGTAAGCAAAAGAGATATGCCAAGGCCATCGAATGCATCACTCAAGGTGCCCTCGGAGAGGGTCTTCCAGAGCCCTTTCGATTTTCCAAACGCACTTGTCTGCATCCTTGAGGAGGCTGTATCCAGGGGCTACAAAATGATAAACTAGGTGTTTAACATCAAAATCCATAATCAAACTAGATGTGTTCTTGGGATATGCAAAATTCTACATGATAAAGAAAGTTACTCGAAAGTTGAATGGCAACAAGATCAGTATCTTTTCCACTTCGGTTCACAAATATAAATAGTAGTCTAAAGTTTAGTATTACCAGTTACCGATTTTGCAACTTCAAAAAAAGGAGTAATCATTCGAAAGGTCACTCATACTTGAAGTATTAAGATGGAACTGTCTCATAATCATAGATAGGTATTACCCTTTTATTGCCCAAAACACCCACAATCCAAAATCCAAGCACCAAAGACTTTGCATTCAAATTTCAATGGCATAAAATTATCATTTTCTATCCCTTTCAACCTTTTTACAGAAATTTCAGTATAGCACATTTTACTCTTGTTTAATCTGTCTTTGCAGCTAATATCAAACACCGCCAAGAAAAAGTGTAAAAAATAGATGATGGTAATTTCTAACTGAACATGGGAGGTTGAGTATTCCATATTTTTCCAAAGCATCCTACAGTTCAATCTCTATTTACAATCTGACAAGGGATTCGAAGTAGAAATGCAACTTTTTGCTTGGAAAGATAAAAGCATTTAATATATTCAAAACAAAAACATAAGTGACTCGCCAAATGATGTCTCACCTGAGTGACAATAGCAGTACAAGCCCCTGCCGCTGCAGCAAGAATCAAGTTTGCTTTCGTTCCAATCGACTTGGAACTGCTCTTTTCTAGATACAGTCTTTTGAAGTAGCTATATCCATAGAAATAGATAAACTGTGCAATGCATGACTGTAGGTTTTTTGTGCCTAAACCTTGGTATAAAGAAAGAACTTGGCCGGTGGATACCGCTTCCCAAAGTACATCTGAAAGGTTCCTAAATAAGATAAGAAAATGAAATCAAAAACAGAGAAGCTCAATCCAAGAACTTACTGCATTGGCAACAGGGGCGGCATTACATCGGTAAAAAAAGGAACAAGTATCTTCATTTTTTGAAGATATGGTCTTAAAGGAAAACATGTTACATGAATGGGAAAGGGAAGTGAAGAAAATCTAGTATATGCACAGCTCAGACTAGAAAAATCTAAATCTACAAGGTAAAAAAGATGTTGAAAATCCATGGTAACTATTGCTCAAAAGATCTCAAATGACTTTGTATAGATTATTATACTAAAATGTACTATGGTAAGGTAATCACATATGTTACGAATACAATAAAAGGTACTATAGTAATGTAATCATGTATATGAATACCGAAAGTTTATTCCTCTACAACCATCCTAATGCCTTTCCTTTCCCACTCATCACTGACCGGCTCCGAAGTGCTCGATCAGAATCGATCTCCAACCTTATTCTATCAAGCTGCAGGCACTAATTTTCCACATCAATGACGCAAAAAAAAAAAAAAAACGTAAAACAGGCATAACAAAACCCGAAAAACGAAATAGCATTATAAATTATATCATCCAATTCAATTAACATGACACGTTATGTTAGGATTACATTCACTTAACAAATAAGCAAATCACAATTCTACATTCATCATTGGATAGTAAATTACTCTTTAACTCTACGCTTTTTCTCTTTCACAGCAGACTCATTCTTTTCAATCTCCATAACCAATAAAAAAAATAAACTGAAAGCAACAAAGAGAGCCAATTCAACACAAATTCACACATAAAAAAACAAAACAAAAATCAAATTTCAGAATTACCCGGATCATGATCACAGCAAAACAAAACAAACCCAGAATTTAGAAACAACAAAAAAGGAAAACTTGAAGGGAAAAAAACTAAGAATTGGGTTTACCTGTATTTTCGTTGACCATGGGATTGAACCTCGGCTTGGAACTTGGTTTTACAAGTATCAAGAGGGTACAGGATGGTGGTGCTTAACAATGACCCTAAAGCACCCGACGTAGCCTCGGACAAAGACTCTAAATCAACAGCCATCTGGAAGAAGAAGAAAAAATTCTTCTTTATTTAAATTTTTTTCTGTAAACTGGAAATTGAATCTGATCTGGGTTCTTATATATATAGGTGAAAAGGAGGTGGTTGGAGAAGGGAAACAGCCGGACGTTTTTTTATTGGGATTGGAAAAAACGTGGGATTTCTCCGTCCATATTAACGGCACGGATTAGAAGAGTTGAACAGTCGGTACTCGGTAGTTCGTACCGTGTTAGTATTTTACTACTTTTCTTAGAAGCCGTCCAAATCAGCCGTTACTAACGGGCTGTTTATCTTTTGGTGCAATTTTACTTTGGTTCAAATTTATCTTATGTATTATTGTTTAAGTTATAACTGATTTGAATTTTGTAATAATTAATTATAGTTGTGCTATTTTAGATGTATTGTTTTTGTAATTTGTAAACCAATAGGATACCACTTATAGAACAATATTAAAGTTAATCCAACTTTATGTCAAAAAAAATTAATCCAACTTTAGGTTTAATTATGGGTATAGTCCCTCTATTTTGACGTGATTTGAGATTTTTTGGTATTACCATCTATATATAATTCATTAATTTAGACCATGTACTAAAAAAGGCTCATTACGAGAGACTCTCAATCAAATTTGTTTAGTTTTATAATTTCAAAATTTGAATCTTAAACTTTGTTTAAAGAACGTAATGTATATTAGGAGAAATTATTACATGGTCTCGGCTCACCACATCATCTGTTATCCTCATCCAATAAAAACCAGCCAACTAATTTTTGTTTTCCATGTCATTTTTTCTTTCCTAATTAATTTTTATATAACCATTCACTCTCTATTTATATGGTAAAAAAAGTGAAGATTCATCTTTAGAAAAAAAATGACAAGGAAAATAAATAAATTAGTTGGCTGTCTTTTAATAAACGAGATCACAAATGACGTAGTGAGCCGAGATCATATAATAATTTTTCATATATTAAATCAATTGATAGTTAATTTCTTCACTTTTATAATTTTATTAGTAGGTCAAATTGACGACAACTATAATTGTTGTCGTTTAAAGTAATGAAGCTGAATTTCTTTTACTTTTCATCACATTATTAGGATTACGTACAAATTTAATTATTTATAGTTAACCAATAATAAAATTATATGTCAATCAAATACCTATATTGTCTTAGAAATAGCACGTCATATTTAAATAACAATTTACACCTAATGATAAAAGTAGAGAGACAAATTTATATAAATTGAAATAGATATTAAATTTCTATATCAGTTTCTAGAAAATATAAATTATAACTTTTTATTTGTTTTCTTTATTTGTTAATTTGTTGTTAGTCCAGAGAAATTAATGTGGAAATTCTATTAGCCTTTTCTAAAAAAAAGCTTAATGTTAAAAAAGTGCTTAAATTATTATAATTTTTAAGTGTTTAAATTATTTTTTGCTTTTTTTAAGTGCCTAAATTATTATTTTTATCACTTTTAAGGTCAAGTTGAGAAACTTATTTTAACTAAAAAGTGATAGTTTAGGCACCTACTCTGACCAAAGAAATTATAATTTGAGCACTTAAAAAGAGAAAAAAATTAGGCACCTAAAAGAAAAAAAATGAAATAGTTAACACTTAAAAAGAATAAAAATAATTTAAGCCCGTAAAAAAAACGAGATAATTTAGACATTAATTTTAGTTTAATTCTTAAAAAATTATTGTTACCTTATTTTCAAGAAAAGTAAGAATTTAAAGTTTACATAAATTGATAAATGTTGAGGTCTAATGTTTTCTATTTGCTTAAAAATAAAAATTGTAAACTGCAAAGATTCAAGACAAAAAAGTGAGAGAGAAACTTTAAGGAACCAAAATTGACCCATTAAATAGAACGTGATTGATTGTGAAACGCATAATTTCTTGGCCGATGGAAATTTTCTTCTAAAGCGACATTGTTTGCATCCAAAAAATATTTAAAACGTTTTTTATTAGTAAATATATTGTTAA
This sequence comes from Hibiscus mutabilis, assembly GCA_019671005.1. Taxonomy (NCBI): domain Eukaryota; kingdom Viridiplantae; phylum Streptophyta; class Magnoliopsida; order Malvales; family Malvaceae; genus Hibiscus; species Hibiscus mutabilis. Next base: position 4,721,770 of record CM033735.1, on the reverse strand, counting down.
GAGTAATTTGAATGTGTGATATTAATTTGTTAAAATAATTAAATTTAAAAATTACTACATAAAAAATATTGCTTCGTACGAAGAGGAATTATAGTCCGTTTGATTTTTGAAAATAAAGACAATTTTTTTTGGCAAATAAAAAACATTAGAGAAAATGCGTTAGTTGCAAAATTCAAAAATAAATTCTAAAAAATGAAAAAAGTGAAAAAATAAAAAAAAATGTTTTTAATATTTTTGGAAGTTTGGAAATAAGATTTGATTGACACGAGATCAATTTTTCTAAAATCTTTTTTTATTTAGTGACATTTAATTGTTTTGTTTTAGCATAGTTTTATATAAATGAAAGTTTTCATCCCAATTTTTACATTTTATTTTAATTTGATCTTAAATTTTAAAAATTAACCCTCAACATTTTTATGTTCTATTAATTTAATTCATAATTTTATTTTTTTTCTTTGTCTTCTTATAATCGTATTCATCATCAATTCATGAGTTATTGAACTTACCTTAGCAATACAACTATCACAAATAACTCATCGAAACATAAAAAAGCTTATAAAATCTTAAAAATATCCGAACAAAACAACTAAACAAAATAAAATTGTTGCTTCAACAACCAATTGTTCACATTTTATGATAGAAACACAAAATCAAAGGATTCATGAATTGAATTATTTTTTTCAGTTAATATAAACTTAAATAACACATTAAAATGTATAGTTTGAATGTCGTATTTTTATTAAAATACAATTTCTTTTTGGATAAATTCACTTTATTCATCTAAGAAACCACTAATCAGACCCCTCAAAAATTGAGTAGAACCACTTTGGCCTACACTATACGAGCACAAAGAAAAATAAACTAATTAAGGCCCCAAGCATCAGCTATACAGTTTCCTGGAAAATTAAACTTCCTACAACCACTTCACAGCAAATGCTCGCTTACGAGCTTGGCCCCTTGCCATGTAATCTCTTGTTCCTCTCCCGCCAGATGTAGTAGTTTAGGCCATTCCACGCCAATCGGAAAATTGCAGCACGCAAAGAACTACCCTTCCCAGTAATTTGAATCCATTCAAGCAACTCTCTCCAAGTGCCATGAACCAGCTGCACACCACAAGCATTCATAATCAGGCCCCAAACTTGTCTCAAATATCTACATTCCCCAAAAAGATGATCTCTCGACTCTAACTCAGCTTCACAGAGTAAACAAAGGGGTTCCACTTGACATCCCCACCGCAGCATTTTGTCTTTATCAAGTATAACAAGCCATGAAATGGAAGATTGCCTTGGAATAGAGCTGTTACCCCAGACAATACGATGCTACATGACTTTTGGCTGCTTATGCCTGATGATCTCCCAGACCACTCCGGCTTTATAACTCCCTTGAATGCTACCAACAGAAAGAAGTTCATCCCTGAGCTTTAGAAGCTTCCTCCACGCCCAGCTATGATGCGACTTAATCTGCGCATTCCAAACCGAGACACCCTTTAATAAGTATCTATTAACACATGCAACCCACAAAGAATACAATTTTTTTTTATTTTAAAATTTTATTTTGTTTAATAATCTTTTATTTTTATTGTTTTAATAACGCTTTTCTAATGTTTACATTTTATTTTGAAAAACTACCTATCAAACACATTTTAACTTCTAAGAAAAATTCAGTTTTATTAACCAAAAAATTGAAAATGAAAATTATTTTCTTGAGATAAAAATAGAAAACAAAAAAAAATATTCTAGAACCAAACAAACCCTAAAATTAGTTGGATTTCAACTTGTTCCAGTTTTATAGTATCGTTTATATTGTATAAAACTTTTTAGTTTTTTTTTACTGAGTTAAGATAATTGAACGTAAATGGATGGTTGATATTAAAACTTTATGCATTCGTATTATCTATTTTTTAGGTGGGTGGATGGTCACAAGCGAAACTGTATGGAGGTGAGGAAGGGATGAAAATCGTCTGCCCAAAATTATACTCCTTTTGGTGCCCCACTTTAAAAAAGTGAGTTTAGGGTTTGGGGTTGTGGTTAGAGTTTAGAGAATTAGGGGTATGTTGTACTTTTAGGGTATAAGGTTTAGGATGTAAAATTTAGGGTTAGGGTTTAGAATTTATTTTTTTAGTATTTTTTACTGTGGGGCATAGAAAGGGGCATGATTAGGAGTCAGAGGATTTTTGTTCGTGAGGAAGGGCCATTAACCCGGATGGAAATCCTTTGCCTCTAACCATGCCTCATTTGGTGCCCTACTTTAAAATAGCGGATTAGAGTTTATGATTTAAGGTTTAAAGTTAGGGCTTAAGGTTAGGATTTAGGGGCATAGTGTATGTTTTAGGGTGTAGGTGTAGGGTTTAGGATGTGGAAATTAGGGTTAGAGTTTAGAATTTAATTTTTCGTTATTTTTAGTGTGAGGCATATAAGGAGCATAGTTAAGGGCGGATGATTTTTGTTCCATTAACCCTTTTACAGAGTTGTGGTTAGATTGAATCTGTCTTGACTCATTTCAATATATTGATCAAAATGATGTCCATTGTTTAAAGTATTTTAATGACGTACAGTTGGTTTCCCCTACTAGTGATGAAGATGACGATGAACTCACTGAATAAAAAAATAGAACTTTTCTGGATGCGAAGGTGCTATTATTGGTCCTTGTGCAGAAATAACCTTCGTCGCTTCTACCTTTGACAATTTCGGATGTATTTAACGACAGTAATTTGTCGGGCACTACTGCATTCTATCACCCACGTGATTGACATGCAAAGTCTGGTACTTGAATATTAAGCTTACCTCTACCAACACATTCATTAGTTGTTATTAGGTCTGACATCATCCAATGACTAACAGTACCAAGACTATATAAATATCCACGCAACCGGAGACACCACCAACACGCCCCATGTTTCGGATGTTCATTGCCAGCTGAACTAAGAGGACAACACCTCTTTCTTCCCTCTCTCTCCCTCTTTTCAACTCCGATCAAATCACTTAGTCTGGTGTCTCATTATTTAGGCATCAACACGCCACATGTTTTGTTGAGAAACGTGATGAGACACCACCAAATTACTTGAAATTACCTCCTAAAAGCAGTTCCCCAAGTCGTTCTCCCGTTGGCACTCCATCTTCAGCAGCTGACGCTACTAGTACAGGAAGTCCAGGGAGTAATAATAGCAGGCGCGTGTCAAATGTTGGCAATGCTAGTGAACAAATTCCACAAGACAACAGCATGGTGATTGAAAAGGGCTTCTAGTTGATGGCCAGCCAGAACCGAGCAGCCCAAGGTTAGTCCATAATTGATTGGTTTGTTGCTTCCCCTAATACTGAATGCTATGTTATGTAGTACTCTGAAATGCAATTATTTGCTATTTGCAGTTTAATATTCTCTGAGAGACAAAGGAAGTGGAAAGAAGATCAAGGTGAAAATGATCTACTCAGCTTTTGCAGTCCTTTTCTGCTCTTTAATGGTGAAACCGATCCGTTAGCCAATCGGGAAGATGGAAATGATCTACGCAGCTTGGAAACAGCCGACGATGCCTTGGTCATGTTGGTTGATCTGGTGGGCGATAGCGAGACTACGGGTGAGCTCTTGATCTTGACTCGAAACTTCGAAGCCAATGGAGGAGACTTGATCAAGAACTTATGGGGAGTTTGTCTGTTTTTTGCAATCAGTGGAGACCTTGTCTTGCACAACTTCTGTTGCTGTGATGGTGTGATGCTGGTGTTGAATTAAACAAATGATTTGTCTTTTTAGACCATGGCCTATTCCTTGGCGACACCCAATTAGCCATATGTCTATTGTTTTCCTTCTTAAGTTCCTTGAATTTGGGAGGAGAAACCTTGAAGTTGATCCGAGAACGTGCTCTTCGAAGAGACGGAGATTCGGATTCGGTTCGAATCAGCCGTAATTTGCTCTGTTTCTCCCTCTTTCTCCTGGCTTTTAGTTCAGTGTTCTCAACAGTTGTTTTATTGGTTATCAAGTACTGATAATATATCTCTTGCAAATTGACTTGCTTGAAGGATTTCCCCCACTGTTTTACCTACCAGAGCATTGCTGCCAATGACACTCTCTTCCATTCACCTGCATAAAACCATTTCCCCAAATGTCGTTTACGTGTTGTTCGTGTTCGGTTCATGTTCAGGGTTTCGAGTTCCAACAAAAGAAAGAAAGAAAACATATGTTTCCAGTACCTCTCGCAGTGGCTTGAAACTTCCCAACAGGTGATTTCCTTGGAGTAGTACCATTCTTCACCCTTGTAAAACAAAACAAAAAAGCTCAAATCTTGTTATTTCCATGGATCAAAGACAACAAAACAAAACAAAACAAAAAGAAATCAAACCACCAAATTTGAGCATACCTCAGAGAAGTCAAAAGCTTTTTGGTTGGAGACGGAGACTTGTTTTCTGAGTAGTGGTGGGTGATGGTTATCTTTTTGCTTGTGCCAACGGTCTAATTATCTCTTTCGAAACAAAACAAAACAATGCCAACGGCTACTTGTTTAGTAACAAACATGTCACTCTTTTTTAAAAGTTACGAACATGCCATTTCATTAAAAAAATATACAACCATGTCACTTTGCTTACAAATATGTCAATTAAAAAATATTACAAATATGAAATATGTCACTCAATTAACATATTATTACAAACAAGTCAATTAAAAATCTCCTAAAATGCACATATGGCAGTAATAATTCATATAAATTTGAAAACAACCGTTTCTGTAAACAAGGAAATAAATCAAGGAGATTTTGTGTCTTATCTTGTTAATTCTCTTATATGGTAGTAATAATTAATATAATCTTGGAAACAATTTTTATTGTAAGAAAGGAAACAAAATCAAAGAGATTTTCAATATTCTGTGGCTAATTCTATCCAATAACCTGTCCCCTCGGCCACTTATAAATTCAAGAGAATTTGCATGGTGGTTTCTACTCAATTCGAGCACATCGTATTTAACCAAAGTAAAAGAGAGAAGAAAGGGAAAATAATGAAGGGTTTGAAAGTGTATGCCATGATCATGTTGGTTCTTTTTGCACAAGGTAAATATATAATTTTCTTGTTGTTGCTGTTGTATCAAGAATATGCAGGGCCGTTTTTGATATTTTGGTGGTCTAAAAGCGAATTTAAAGCTTAGGTCTCTAGTAACAAATATTGAACATTTTTTTTTTGAATTTTAACGTGTATTAGAAAAAATGAGTTTAATAGTAAGTATTGAGAAAAAATTGGACCCTTAATAAAAAAAATTTTAAAAGTTGAATTTTAAATTAGTCCCCTAATAATAAATATTGAGAAAAAAATTTGGAGCTAGACAAATGTCCCTCCTGCTCAGACTTATGGACGGCATTGATAATATGTATTAAACATGCATGGTTTGGATTTCAATATATACAGGAAAAGAAGCAGCAGAAGAGAAAAAATGCCTCAAAGCTATACCAATGTTAGATTGCACACTCGATTTATGCATGGTACAGTGCGTTTATGAACATGGAAAAGAAGCGAAAGGATTTTGTGAAGATTCTGCTACCTGCCTATGTACTTACCCTTTTCCTTGTGACAAAACATTCTTTTAAGTCCGGCTTGAATTAAAAAATAACTGACGGAATCGTCACTGGTCTTTCTTATTTACGTGAGATTGAAATTATCTTTAAAAAGAGTTATTTTTATTAAAACAACGTTTTTTTATTGAAATCAGAACATGAATTTGAGAGTTGATTACGTATGTGAAAATAGTAGCATACTACAACACTAAAAATTAGTCCATAATGGATTATTTAATGTTTTAATATTAGAGATTGTGAATTTGAGTAAAATTTAAAATACGATTTCTAAATGCATTTAAAATAGATATTATTTGTTCAACAAGTTTTAAAAGGATGTTCGTTTTTTCTCGATCATTAATATGCAACACCCCAGGTAGCAAGGGGCACCATCTCTAATATCCTATTAAAAATTGCCTCAAATATAGTGATTTTTTTTGTTAAAAAGATGTTCCTTTATCTAGGATTATAAAAAAATTACATTCATGTAAGCTCGGACACGATCTATCGAACTTCTCAAATAAAGAAATATAGTGATAAACATTTTATATAACAAATAAGCAAAGGTTTCATTTAATTTTAACAAAATTAACGTGTGTAACGAAATTTGATGGTTTTTCAATGGCTTCTGTTGAGCGAATGAGGGAGGTTACCAAATTTATACTTAGTTTCCCCATTAAACGGCCAATCATTGTTCTCTATACAACGGGGAAGACTACCAAAAAGTTTTTTCTGGTAATTCCACTTTATTTATAGAATATGCTTTATTTGGTCTTGTACGACAGATATACAAAAGACGCTACATGAAAAAAGATCTTTAGCGCCGCTAAAAACCCTCCCGACTCTGGAAAAAACACCGCAACATTTAGCGACTTTTTCCCAAAAAGTCGCTAAATACTTTTGTCTTTAAATAGAGGTGTTTGTCCCACCAAACAAATACCTTGTTTTTAGTGGTAACATTTGTTCCACCAAATGCTGCTATATACCTTGTCTTTAGTGGCGATTGTTCCTCCAAACTCCAAACACCGCTATTGATTACATATCTTCGTACCCCACCTCATTACTTAGCTCGGTAATTTATACATGTAATTCACTTCTTTATAAAGTTTTAATAAGATATAAATGGAGTCGATGTGGGATTTAAACATTTAAGCTAAAGTACATGTCTATAGCAGCGTTTGTTAGACAAACACCACTAAAGTACGCGTTTGTAGCAACGTTTCTTCAAAAACGTTGCCATATATCAGTCTATCGCGACAAGGGCCGTATTTTGTCAAATAATTTAAGCCTTAATCTCAAATTAAATATAAAGCGTGGTATAGAGAAGAAGGTGTCGGTCCACAGGGACTAAGGAGTTTTTGATATAGAGTGGTTTTGATTCTGACTGTTGCAAGGCAATTTAGTGAATGAGAGGGTTTTGATCGAGAAAACTAGAGAATAAATGTAAAATGAACGCAAGAATAAATTAAGTAAAATAAATCGATTGAATTAATTAGCCTCAAGCTTTTGCTCCGCCTCAATTCAAAATGATAATCGAAAAGAATTTTTACTCCAGAAACATGTCGGTTACAGTCTACAAGGCCCAACCCTTGTAACTTGTTTTTCTCTCCGGTAAACTGATAATCTAAAATCAATTTTTAGATTTCAGTTTTCTGGCTAGACAAACCACGACTATTGCCGTTAGAATAAAACAATTTTTAAACTTAGAAAAACCCGACTCGGACTATGTTGTCTCGATGAGAATCGAATTCGATCTCAATTTCTCTTAACGAAACCGTCGCTAAGTGTGTTCATAGGAAGTTGAAACCACGATTATCGCTGATCCTTCCTCCCAACTGTAAATCTCAACAACAATCAAGTCAACTCTAGCTTTTTGAAGTGAAAGCGAAAATTTTTTAATAGAAAGGCCGATTGCCGATCTAAGTTTTCAGAAAATTGAGAATGTAAAACGAAGTTGTTGAGTGCTTTTAATTCTCACAAGGTGAATTGAAGCTTTGCTTTAAGCCCTTGGCTAATAGAAAATTAGCTAAGCATGATTATGGTAAAAACCATGCTTAGCATTTAAAAGAAAATAAATAAAAACTAAAAGAACAAAAAATAAAAAGAGAAGAGAATTTTATAAAACTTCCAAAGTAAAAACAAAGCTAAGAATGAGAGATTATTGATGATTTTAGAGTTTATCCCAAATGGGGTATTTATAGTATTCTAAAACCCTAGAATAACCCTAAAGATGATAAAAGATAAATACTAAAATATTTAAATTAAATACAAAAGATAATCCAAAGTTTAAATTTTAAATCCGTCTGATAAGCTATCAAAATGTGACTGATAAGCTATCACCACTGCTGACGTCATCTTCTAGAATTGCTGACGAGGCGTCCAGTCAGCCTTTCATGCCCAGATTCATTCCCACTAGCCCAGCCTTGACTCTAGATAAAATTTGCAGAATTTTGCCTCTTTTTAGTACAATTTCTGAAATTCAATGTCCTGCACAGAAAATAAGAGAAAATGCCCAACTTAGCAACATAAACCGACAAACAAGGAGTAGTTAATAACAAAATAGTAACTATTTAAATCACTCATCAAATTCCCCCTCACTTATTCAATGCTTTTCCTCAAGCATTCCTCAATCAATGTTTCAAAAACCTCAAGTTGCCATCTCTATTTCACAAAATTTCCAAGTCTTTCAAGTAAATCAAAATCAAAGCAAATGATGAAATCCAAGAGTAATCAAGCAAAGGCTTAACTAAAAGTGAGTATAAGCAAAGCATGGCATTCCAATTATCCGTTGATCTCAAAAAGCAGGACTTAGTACCTCACAGTGGCTTACTCATTCCGCTCAAAGTGTTTCGGGTGAAAGAATTGCTCAAGCCTAACTAATCAAAACATTACCATAAGCTTGTAACTAAATCCAATATCCACTACCAAGTATGAACATGATGCAATAATCAAGAGGTCTTTAAAAGGGTTGTAATGAGGCTGAGGTTCGGGTAGGATAAAGGCCAAGATCGGGTTAAAACTTTAAGACAAAAAAGAAGTTCATTCCAAAGGATTATTCAAAAGAAAGTAAAAAATTGAAGAAAGGAAATAAGAAATCAAACAATCAAAGCTTTATTCACTCTCTTTTTCCTCGTCGAACTTTTCTATTTTTTTTCTTTTTCTACTGCTGTTCGAACCAAACTGTATTGTTTTTTTTCCATTTGAACCATTTCGAATTTTCTGTATTGTTTTTTTTTTCTCTGCACTGCACTGTTTTTTCTACATTGTTCGAACAATGTATTTTTTCTTTTTTTTTTGTCCGCAGAACAACCTTAACTTCGTCCTGAAAAAGGGTGACAAAAGGGGGAAAACAAAAATAAAATAGGCTCATGTTAATGATGCAGTAAACAAAAAAATGGATATAAGGCTAAAAAATCGGCTAACTAAGGGGAAGATAAGGGTAGGCTATTTTTTTGGAAGAGAAAAGGGTTAAATCCTAATGCCCTATCATATTAAAGCAACATATTAAATCGTGTAGTCTCGAAAAGCATTACGCCACAAGTTCTAGAATGCCAAGAATTAGTCGGCACACTCAAGTAAACAAAGAGCAAGAATGCAAATGTATGCTCATTAGGCTCAAAAACTCACATGAAAGGTTCAAATTGTACTAAGTCATGCTATCAATTCAACTAACAAATGCATGAAATGTCAATTAAAAATTTAAAGAAAAGCCAATTAGTCAAGCCAAGTGCTATCATCCAACCTAAATTCCAACAAAAGCGAGATCGAAATTCAAAAGAAAAATCAAAGAAACAAGGTGAAAAACGAGATATGTAACAATCAATTTCAACACACCAATTCAAGAAAAACCCGATTCCAATCAACCAAATAAGCAAGGTAAATTTGATACAATTTCCACCCCTCACTTAAGTCATATTATCCCAATATGGAAAAGAAAGCATAGAGAGGGAATAGAGATACTCTTCGTTCTAAGGATGGCCGCGTCACGAGGTGCTGGTTGCGAATCGAAGTTGCCAGGGATAGCCACGGACGAACTGAGGCGGCGCACCATGCTGGGTAAGGTGAAAGGTCGATGAAGATTGAGATTGGGGTGGGTTATGCGGCTGATGGAGTAAGAAAAGGATTTAGGTTTGTTGTGTTGTTACAATCACGTGGGAAAGGTTTAATTAGAAAGGGAAAAGAATTTGTTTTGGGAAAGGGGATTTGGTTTTCAACAAAGTGTAGGGTCCACAAGTGTTTTAAAATTTAAATGAAAGGGAAAGAAATGGTTAAGATAATGACAGCAGAAGATGGGAACTTGGGTTCGGCTATCATGCACCGAGAGATGGGGAGGGGTTCGCTAACATGCACCCTTGAAAATGGCTCTCTTCTATGATCCATGCATGAGATATTTTTAGAGTCTGAAAATTGCATTTAGTTTGATCAAGAATACCGCAAGTGACACCATTAAGGTTCAATTCGAAATATTTAGGGTATCTGAAAATTCAAAGAAAAAGAAAATAAATACATAAAAAAATAAAAATTAAGCTAATAAAAATAGGTTGCCTCCCATTTAGCGCTTTATTTAATGTCGTTAGCTCAATGACCTGATTCAGACTACAAGTACTGCGACAAATATTTCCTCCAATTCATGCGCTTTGTCCATCGAAGAAATTTCTTACGAGAAATTCTACGATCATAAAGTTCCTCTATTTTATCCTTGTAGCTTCGAACTTTCTCATAGATTTTTCTTTGAATCTTTTTCAGCTTGTCCACATGTTCCAACGGTGGTTTTAACTTCAATTTTGGTGCCTGCTGTTACGACCATTTTGAAATCTGGGTGCAGAAAAATAGCTCGACGATTGATTCTCTTGAAAATCGAATTTTTATTCGTTTTAATTTTATTAAATCTTGAAAATTTGGATTTTCCATATTAAATCCTTTATTTAATTTTGAAAACCAATTTGGAGTCGCCACTGGTCACTTTGGCAGACCGGACACCATAAAAAATAACCAGAGATTCGTTTCTTTAAAATTAGGGTTCGGGAGTCGGTTACGTGTGGGGAAGGATTAGCACCCCCACAAATGCCCATTATTGGTACCTTATTAATTTCACGTGGCATTTTGGCATTTTCGAACAGTGATTTGAATTTAATTTAATCAATTATCATTAGTTGGATTTAAATTCCAAACGAAGATATCCTTTTATAAGAAAATACATTTTATTCAAACATGAGGTCAAGAATGCCCAAATACTTTAGGACACTCCTATTCATATCCAAAATGTATTTTCTTTATAAAAGGTTTCTAAATGCATGATAATTTATGATCTTGTTAATTTTAAGTTCACACATATAAGGGCTCTAACTAATTTATATTTGAAACTTAAGATATTATTGATTTAAGAATTTCTATTAGATAACACTCAAAGAATTGAGTACTATTCATGTTGAAATTGATAAATCAATTGCTATTTTAACTTATTTTCTCTATTTGTTTAAAGTTCTAGGACTAATTGGGCTTTAACTAATTATCTAGGTCATTTATCAAATTATGGGTGATAACATGTATTAAATGTTCCATTTAAGGGTATTTTTGGTATAACATCTCAGTACATTTGAGATACTATCCAAATTAATACACCAAAGCTTTCCATTTAATCATATTAATTCACTACAATTACCTTCTTAATTTCTTATTTGCTCTTAATTAAAGAACTCTAAACTAGGAGTTCTAATTACCCTAATTAATCTAAATGATTTGATTATCTAATATGCACATCCTATATGATTTAATCAAACCATACAAACATAAATAAATTAAACAAATAAATCAAAATAAAGTTGCAAAGGGACTAAATTGAATATCCATTAGAAATTGGGTGCCAAATTACAAGGAATTAGGACTAAATTGAAAGGAATAAGAATTGGAGGGCTGCGGTACAAGGCCCGCTGAAGAAAGGCGCGAGCCATTAGGGGATTCGCTGGCCTAGGAGCTCGTCCCCTTGGTCTATATAAAGACCCTTTCAGCCAGCCATTTTCTTTTTTTTTCTTCCATTTTTTAGATTTTTTAATTTTTATAAAACCTAAATCCTCTGGTTTATAACATCTAAACCCAGAAAAACCATTCCGAAACAGATCAAAACCCTTAATTTATCCCATGTTCTTCTTCGTGTTCATCCATTTTCCATGTTTTGATCCAAACAAACACAAATTCACCCTTATTTTCATGTTTTTTTCGATCAAACCCTCATTTCCCCCAAGAAAATCACCTATGTTCTGCATTCCTTCAATCGTTCAATCCATTCCCGCTCCCTATTTCCAACTGCGGCCTGTTTCTTGGCGACAAGAGATGACGCCGGCCATCGTCCGTCATCTCTGGTCATCTTCTCCGGCCAACCCCGCTACTCCGATCATCCCAGCCCTAGCTCCAGCCATTGTCTGGTTGAACTTCGGCCACCATGCTCTGCCGCTGGAGCGATTTTCGACCACCGCCAGAACCCTAAAATTTTCCAGAATCCTCCTTTTTCACCCTAAGCCCTAATCTAGTGCCCAATTCAACAGAATCGCCCATCTTCCCCGTCCTAAACTACCTACCCAAAATCAGAAGACCTCTCACTATCATTTTCAACTCCGCCTTGAAGCCTAATACCCTTTCAACCTCAAACTCAATTCCGGCAACACTCGCGGCGACAGTGATAAGCAATCAAAACTAATCCTATTACCTTTAGTTTTTCTTTTTTTATTTCGAATCTAAGCTCAGATCTAGATTTTAGGCTTTATATTACTGTTTTAGCTTTCTAGGGTTTTAGGTACTATTTTATACATTTGTGGTTGAATATGGTACTTGTTACATATTCTATTATAGGAGAATGAAATAGAGAAGAAATGCTACCTTCCGGTGATGGTAGTTATGCTCCAGCGACGATATTCTGGCGGCCGATCAGCTTCCAAGCTCCTATGGTAAATACTTCCGTCTTCCTCTCTCTCCTTCTTTAATGCTGAGTTAATTATTGCACCATTATTGCCCCATTATTGTGTAATCATCCCTAATCATTTTCTCCCTCTGCTATTTATAGTTGATGACGAGCTGGCGGCCTTCAATCCGCGTGCTGGGGTTAAGGATCATTCTGGGAATGCCACGTGGCACGGGTGAGCAGGAAAAAGAAGCACAAATGGATTTTTTGACCGGTTTAGTTTATAAATGAAGAAACACATATATGTATTGGATTTAGAAGTTGTAAATGGGCCTTTGTAAAAAGAACATAATATGTAAATGGACATTTGAAACATATTTTGAACATTTTGGGATTATTTCATTGGATGAATTATTATTTATATTTACTAATTATTTTGGGTCTTATTTATAGAGATTTATATACATATAAGAACCCGGACAAAATTTGGGTATCACAGCTGCCCCTCTTTGCTCATTACTGTGGAACAACTCATTACTGTGGAACAGGAATAGGGTAAAGACTGAAAAGACACGAATTTTGTCTACCATTGTCAACTATTGCTCTGAGCTGCAAGGTCTTATTCGAACCTTTTCATTTATCCTCTCTAGAAGCTTGAATAGGTTCTTCTCATTTAGAACCTCCCAATCTTCACTGGTGAACTTTTCTTAGTAGGAACTCTTTCTTTGCTAGGCGAATTCTTCTCATTAGGAACTCTATTTTCGTTGAGGCGAATTCTTCTTATTAAGAACTCCTTCTTTGCTAGACGAACTCTTCTTAATATGAGCTCTTTTCTTCATTTCCTGTCAAAACAAACCAAAATGCATGTATGAGGATTAATATGATCCTAATTTTCTACATGATGCATGAATTGTATCTTAGGATTAATCCATCAGCCTATGCTCTCTGAGGATTTATCTTAGTGCTTTCTTTCTTTCTAGTATCTCATCTCACATTCGAGATTAGCCTACAAAGCATCCTTTTTGCGTTTCTGGCCCTTTGCTCTAAAGCGCCCTTTCAGGTTTTCACTTTAGATTGCTTTTCTCGAAGCACCTTTCTGGGTTTTCACTTCGGTTTTTCTTTTTTTTTTTCTTATTTTTCTTGTTCTTCTTTTTTCTTTTTTCACAAGACGTCTTTTCAGGTTTTCACCTCGTTTTCTCTTTTTCTTTCTTTCCTTTTTCTTTTTGCTATTCATTCTCTTTTTTCAAAAACTGTATCAACTATAGATATGTTCCAACTGAAATGCTGCCAAGTAGTCACAACCATCAGACAAGTTCTCAATTACAACAATGTGTTTGGTCTTGTGGTTCCAATTATCTCCAGCATCTAAATTCCATCTTCAACTTTATTTCCTATTTGAGCTCTTACTACTTTATACACTCCTCTTCAATATTCTCGAGTATTAAAGCTCGCCCGCACCTTTTAAAACATAGTAATACCGGGAAATTATATGTTTTTCATCATATCATCCATTTAATGATGCTTTAGAACAAAAGAAAGCTCGAAATAAAATTCATAATTTTATTGAAACTTATTAGTAAAAATACAGTAGAATTTAAGGACAAGTCATGGCAAACTGAAACAACAAAATCAAGAAACAAAGTTAGATTTTTGCACTCAAAGCATGAAGGATACATACACCCTATCAAACATAAATAGCTTTGAGCATAACCCTTTGTCCAACAGACTTCGAACGTTGTTTGGATGACTACAAGTGTGAAATCCCTTCTGAAATGCTAAGCGGTGTTTGAGAGGTTTTAACCAACGGATGCCTATTCTCAAACCATCTGAGCCACCCTTTAAGGGTTTTCAACCCAGATCTGTAATACCCCAAACCCGAGCCTAGTAGCATATTTCTAAAAGCGGTAATTTAATTTAAATTAGGGAATTATGATATCCCTAAACCCAACCAATAAGTTGTTACCACAATTTAAACTTATTAGCTAGTTAAATTATATCCTAATCAAATGAAAGAAGGGAGCTAATTGTGAGAATTAAAAAGAAGAACCCTAAATTATAGTGACTAAAGTGAATAATTTGTTAAACATGAAGTTTGCATGTTAAAGGAAAATCATATGGGATTTTAACACATGTTTAATTGATAATAAAATAAAGAAGGGAGATGGATAGTCATCTTCTTCATTTTCCTTCTCCTTACCATAACTAAACACCATTGAGAGAGATGAGTCGGGAAGCCATGGAAACTTAGACTAGAGCCTTGTTTTGGACTCATTTGAGGTAGAACTAACCGTTCCTTCAAAGAGAATAAGGTAATGTTTAGTGTTCATGGATTTCCTCTTTGATTTTGAGATTCTAACAACTTGTTTTGCTTGAAAAATGCTAAATTGATTGCTGGAAAATTTGGAATTGGTTTATGCGACTTTGTTTGCTATTAAATTCTTTAGAAACTAAGTTGAAATGGTACATATGAATGAATTAGAGGGCTATTACACTTCTTGTTTGAAGAAAGGATTATTTAAGGGCTGTTTTGCTTGTATGAAATCGAATATAAATGCATTAGAACTGTTTTGCATAAATGAGAATACTAATGGGACTGTTTGAATATGAATTTGTATGTACAAGCAATGGAAATTGCTTTTGTTGGAATGTGAGTCTAAATGGACTGTTTTGAGTACCTTGAAACCAAGTAGATTGTTTTATAAATTTTGGAACTAAAGAGGGACTATTTTGTTGAAATGAAGGGCTGGTTTGATTAAATTAAGAACAGGGCACTGTTCTATATAGGTGTGTGTATACATAGGGACTGATTTTGCAAAAAAGGTGGGCTGTTTTGTGTACTTAATTGAGGGGTTGATCTTGCAATTAAAAGTGGACTGTTTTCCAGAAGAAAAAAATTGTTTTGAAACTGATTTGTAAATTAAAATCAGGGAGAGGGCTGTTTTACACAATTAGGGACTGTTATAAGCAAGATTGTTTGTATGTTAATGAACATTCAACTATTTTGGGTAATGTAAAGTTAAATTGAATTGCTTGGATGTGTGTAACTATGTTAGAGAGTCATTGTTGCGCGTAATAAGTGCTACGCAAATGTGCAAGTATACACGTCGCAAGTTATAGTATAAAAGATATCGTCTCCACAGGGATTGGTGCTACTTCAAGAATCTAGTCTCTTGCACTGTAAAAGTAAAAACACAAGTAAAGGATTATAGGAGTTTAACTAATGACTAATCTAGAAAGCAATAAAGTAAAAGAAAATATGAATTCAAATGAGAGAGAGATAGGCCAGGTTATCGTGAGTTGAGGTGTGATAGCTGATTGGATCGTTTTGGTAAAAGAGTGCACGGGCAACTCCGTTGCCGTGGCAACTTGCACAACGGGGTTGCCTGGGCAACTAATCGATGGTTGCCTGGGCAACTAGTTGGGCAACTACTTGGGCGTCTGGGCAGCAACCTTCAAGGTTCAGCAGAGCGTTCTTCAATGGTTTCTTCTTATCCCTAAGTCGAAACTCTAGCTACTTGTGCATGCCTTGATAATACATCCCTGCGTGAATCAAGGGTGAACAACAACCAATCTTGCGCTCCTCTTAGCCGTTGAAATCATTAACCTATTCCTAAGCCGGATTAATCTTCACCATCAATAGATTGAATAAAGATCATATTCATTCGTTTCTTGAATCTAACTCTCCCGATATTAGATAAATAGATGAAATCACGAGATCCTCTCCCAATTCACTCGCAAACAAGAATAAGAACCAAGAATGAATAAACCTTGAAATAGAAAAGTGCAAACTCTTATTACCTAAACAAAAACCAATAGTTTCTCACAACCACAAAACACAATAACCATAGCCAAGTAAATTTAGTTCATGGCTAGGTTCCAAAGAAACACAAGATAAACAATCCCTAGCATGAACCCAATAGAACAAGAAAGAAAAGAAGAATCTTGTCGAAAATCCCTTGCTTTCTCCCTTGGACTTGTCGAAATTTCCCTAATGCTCTCTCTATGCATCTTGTCGAAATCTCCTTGCTATTTATAGGGCTAGGCCAAAGTCCTTCTTTGAGGAGGAGTTTGAGTTGGAATTAAATTATCTTTAAAGAATATAATTCTTTATTATAATTGTATTCCTACTAGAACTTCTCCTATCTTCTTGGAATTTAATTCTTCTTTAATCTCTGCATGGAAATCAAATTCCTTTGGGTTTGGGCTTTGCTCCACGTCATCTTGGGCTTGTATAGTCATTAATTTCGACATCCCTATTGCATTTTCTCTTTGTCGACAATTGCCATGGCAACTGGCTCGGCGTCTCCTTCATGTATTGCCCTGGCAACTAGCTCGGCATATTCTTCATGCATTGCCCTGACAACTAGCTCGGCATTGCTTTGGCAAGTGATCCTGCACATACACACACAAAGCACACCAAAGTAGCATCTTTTCCACAAAAACTACCAAGTTATGTAATCAAGCTCAACGATGGAAGGAAACATGGATTAATGCATGAATAGCTAATTATGCAACTAATATGAGCCTAAGTCTAACAATAATATGAGTAAAAAGGGTAAGAAAATTAGTACTTTTGAACACTTATCACACCCCCAAACTTGAACTATTGCTTGTCCTCAAGCAATGCAAACTCATAATTACCTGCCAAGACTTCAATTTTCACAAACTTAGCTTTGAACTTGATTTCAATTCTCTGAACCGGGGCACAAAGTATGATTGGCTTTTTATTTTTCGGAAAACTTAGGAGTTACTCGGAATCAAACTATAATGCTTGTGAGTGTGTGCGGAGTTGTGTGCAAGTTGATTTTTCGGATTCTATGCAAACAATAGGTTTTCAAATTACTTCATTGGGTTCTTTTTAACATGTTTTTAACTAGAGCCAGTTTTGGGCACCTCTAGTGTTTTGTTTTTAGTTTTCTTAAGTTAATTTAATCGACTAGAGCCGGTTTTGGGCACCTCTAGTTAAATTTTTTTTAACACATCCTAGAGCCAGTTTCGGGCACCTCTAGTGATCAATTTTAGCACATGCTAGAGCCAATTTCGGGCACCTCTAACATTCATCCAATTTTTATTCTAATCCCCCAATTTGTTAATTATCAACCTAAGTTCACTAGAATTCCTTAAATCAATCAAACCACAACAGTGTTTCATCAAATTTAGCATCATAGTAAAATTATAAGTTTTTTTCATGGTTATCCTAGAATAAAAAATTCTATCAATTAAGTGCATTGGCAAAGTCATCATCGAATATTCATCAAATCTAAGCAATTCTTGTTCCAATTAAAGGCATGGCAAGCAATTTAGGTATCCTAAATGTAATACTTAAGATGAATGTAATTAAACATGTAACTACTAATAACAATCCCCCCCAAACTCGAGTGAGGCATTATCCTCAATGCATGCATAAAAATACCAAAAAATTAAAAATAATAAAATAAATAAAAAAATGCATACGAGGACTTACTCCGAGAGTTCGTCATCGTAGATGATTATTTTCCTTCTAGTCGGTGTCTTGATGCTTGAACGCGATGGTTGTTTTCTTGTTGCCGGGATGTCTTTAGCTTTGGTTGCCGTGGCATCTTCAGGGTTGGTTTTCGTGGCATCAACTTGTGCAGGCACGATGTAGGTTGCCGCGGCATCTTCTTCATTGGTTGCCGGGTTAAGGATCTTGGCAGTGAATTTCCTTAGCATAGTAGTTGTGAGTCTTATTGTGAAAAAAAAAACAAAGAAAACCTGAAAATGAAAGGAGAGCATGCTCATGCATCTCCTAAGTTGACCACCTCCTTGTTACGTTCCACATGGGTACCATTGTAGTGCTTCAATCTTTGTCCATTAACTTTGAATTCATGGTTGTCAAAGATGGACTTGATTATCACGGCACCATGGGAGAATGGTTTGACGACTTCAAATGGTCCTGACCATCTTGATTTTAGCTTTCCCGGGAAAAGTTTTAGCCGAGAATTGAATAGGAGAACTAGTTGCCCTGGCGTGAATTGCCGTGGCAATAGTTTCTTGTCGTGCCATCGCTTTGTTTTCTCCTTGTAGATTCGTGCATTGTTATAGGCGAGTGCACGGAATTCTTCTATCTTATTGAGATCCATTAAACGCTTTTGTCCGGCACTTTCCCAATCCATATTCACGGTCTTGATTGCCCAGTACGCCTTGTGCTCGATTTCCACCGGTAGATGACATGTTTTACCATAGACAAGTCGGAAGGGGGACATACCTAAGGGTGTTTTGAATGCAGTGCGATATGCCCAAAGTGCGTCATCTAGTCTTAATGACCAATCCTTCCTTGAGGGATTTACAACTTTCTCGAGTATTTCCTTCAACTCCCGGTTGGAAATTTCTGCTTGCCCGTTGGTTTGTGCATGATATGCCGTGGCGATCTTGTGTGATATGCCGAAGCGTTGCAACATCTTGGCAATTAGTCTGTTGTCAAAATGCTTGCCTTCGTCGATGATAATTGCTCTCGGCATCCCAAACCGTGTAAATATGTTTTTCTGCAGGAATCGTTGCACGGTCTTGGAATCGTTGTTGGGAACTGCAGCTGCCTCTACCCATTTAGACACATAGTCGACGGCAAGTAAGATGTAGAGGTTGCCGAATGAAGATGGGAAAGGTCCCATAAAGTCGATCCCCCATACACCAAACAGTTCCACCTCGATGATGTTCTAGAGTGGCATCTCATGTCGTCTAGAGATATTGCCCGTCCTCTGGCAACGATCACATTGCTTGTAAAAGTCTTGGGCATCTTGGTACAATGTTGGCCAATACAAACCGGATTGTAAGACTTTGGCCGCGGTACGAGTTCCTCCAAAATGTCCTCCATAGGGTGAAGAATGGCATTGCCGGAGTACATTCTGTTGCTCTTCTTCAGGGACACATCGGCGTATAACCTGATCTACACATTGTTTAAACAAAAGAGGCTCGTCCCAAAAGTAATGCTTAGCATCATGGCGGAACCGCTTCTTCCCTTGGTGAGTAATGCCATAAGGAAAAATACCACAAACAAGGAAATTAACTAAATCCGCGTACCAGGGTATTGCCGAGGCATATGCTGCCGTGGCGACTGCTCCCAAAATTTCTGAGGCGTGTGCGTCAAAGGCTGCTGCGGCGTCGAGAGTTGCCTAGGCGTCGAGGGTTGCCGAGGCGTCGAGGGTTGCCGAGGCGTCTAGTGTTGCCGAGGCGTCGAGGATTGCCGAGGCAACTAAAATTTGTTCATCCGGGAATGCATCGCATATCTCAAGATCCGCGTCCTCTTCCCTATTGCGTTCCAGACGTGATAAGTGATCGGCCACTTGGTTTTCTGTTCCTTTCTTGTCCTTAATTTCAATATCAAATTCTTGTAAAAGTAATATCCAACGAATCAAACGAGGTTTAGCATCCTTTTTAGCAAATAAGTATTTGATTGCCGAATGGTCCGTATGAACAATTACCTTTGTACCAATTAAATAGGATCGGAACTTGTCAAATGCGAAAACTACAGCTAGTAACTCTTTCTCTGTTGTTGTGTAATTCACTTGAGCACTATTAAGAGTTTTACTAGCGTAGTATATCACATGGAAGGTCTTACCTGTGCGTTGGCCTAGGACTGCTCCTACCGCGAAATCACTTGCATCACACATGAGCTCAAAAGGTAGCGTCCAATCTGGTGGAACGACAATGGGTGCCGAGGCAAGCTTTTTCTTTAGGGTTTCGAATGCTTGGGTGCAAGAATCATCAAAATCGAAGACTTTATCCTGTTCAAGCAGATTACACAAGGGTTTAGTGATTTTAGAAAAATTATGAATGAATCTCCTGTAAAAACTAGCATGTCCGAGAAAACTTCGAATTCCTTTAACCGAACTTGGTGGGGGTAATCTCTCGATCACGTACACCTTGGCTTTGTCTACTTCAATTCCCTTGGATGAGATCTTGTGGCCGAGCACTATTCCTTCATCTACCATAAAATGGCATTTCTCCCAATTGAGGACTAAATCCGTTTCTTCGCATCTTGCCAATACCGTCTCTAAATTGCCGAGACAGCCGTCGAAGTCATTACCAAAAACCGAAAAATCATCCATGAAGATCTCAAGGAAGTCTTCGACCATGTCTGAAAAGAGTGCCATCATGCATCTTTGGAAGGTTGCCGAGGCGCTACACAATCCGAATGGCATCCTTCGGAAGGCATAAGTACCGTATGGGCATGTGAAGGTTGTCTTTTCTTGATCTTCTGGTGCTATGGCAATCTGATTGTAACCTGAATAACCATCAAGAAAACAATAAAGGGTTTACCTGCAAGACGGTCAAGCATTTGATCAATAAAGGGTAATGGGAAGTGATATTTCCTAGTGGCTTTGTTTAGCTTTCGATAGTCCATACAAACCCTCCAACCGGTCACAGTCCTGGTTGGGATAAGTTCATTATTTTCATTGATTACCACTGTTATACCTTCCTTTTTCGGTACACATTGTACCGGACTTACCCACGTACTATCGGAGATAGGGTATATAATGCCGGCGTCAAGCCACTTGATGATTTCTTTCATTACAATCCCTTTCATGGCATGATTCAGTCTCCTCTGGGCCTCAATTGAAGGTTTGTGATCATCTTCCAACAAGATCTTGTGCATGCACACCGCCGGGCTAATTCCCTTCAAGTCGGCAATTGTCTACCCTATTGCCTTTTTGTGTAGCTTCAACATCTTGATCAGCTTCTTTTCCTGCTCAGGCTGTAGCTTAGAAGAAATAATTACAGGCAATGTATTATCGGTTCCTAAGTATGCATATTTTAGTTGCTCTGGCAATTGTTTCAACTCAAGAGTCGGTGGTTGTTTAATAGAGGGTTTTTCGAGTTTACCTTCCTTACCTGAGTAATCCAGTGGTTCAAAGTATGTACCTGGTCGGTTGACTAGCCAATTTGCCTCTTCTTGTTGTTCCTCATCGACCGGTTCTACATACTCCTCAGGTTCCTCTTGATCGGCAATGTAGTTGCCGAGGCAACTAAATTCCTCATCGAAGTTAAATTCTACCGTGGCATGAAGTAGTTGGCATTCTTCTGGATCATCGGCATGCCTTAGTGTTTGGAACACATTTAGTTTAACTTGCTGGTCATTCACCCTCATTGTGAGTTCTCCTTTTTCAACATCGATCAAGGTTCTCCCTGTTGCTAGGAATGGTCTCCCGAGAATGATGGGTGCATGCTCATCTGCTTCACAATCCAAAACAATAAAGTCAGCGGAAAAAATAAATTTATCAACTTTTACCAGTATGTCCTCGATTTTTCCCTCTGGATGCATATAGGATCTGTCGGCTAGTCAGTAGCATAATCATTGTAGGTCTTGCCTTCCCGATTCCTAGTTTCTGGAAAACTGATTTAGGCATCAAGTTTATGCTAGCCCCAAGGTCGCATAATGCTTTCCCGACATAGTGGTTTCCAATGGAACAAGGTATTGTGAAACTTCTGGGATCCTTCAACTTGGGTGGCATACGATTGTTCAACATTGCCATGCATCCCTCTGTTGCGGCAATGTTTCAAACTCTCCTAGCCTTGTTCTCTTGGACACAATGTCTTTAAGAAACTTGGCATAGTTTGGCATTTGTTCAATTGCTTCCACCAAAGGGCAAGTTGATGTGGACTTGCTTTAGGATATCAAGAAACTTCTTGAATTGGTATTCTTGCTTTTGTCGCTTCAACCTTTGTGGGAATGGTGGTGGAAGTCGGATATCTTCGATCTTTTCATTGGTTTGAACCACGATTGACGGCATTGCCGGACATCCGGAGTTGCTTTGGCATTATCAACTAGGGTTGCCGAGGCATGCTTATCGCAAGTTGCCGAGGCGTCTTTATCGTCGGTTCTTAGGCATGCTTATTTACGTGCCGCGGCAATTCCCGGTTCAAATCCGAGGCTTTGCCGCTAGGTTCATCCCGATCTTTTGTGGAGTTTTGTTTGACGAGCGGGTTTGAACCTCTCTAAGTTGTTGGCCACTTCTAGTGGTGATCGCCTTACATTGCTCATGGCGTTCCTCTTGCGACTTCAGATATCGCTAGGTAAACCTCCTTGTGGTCTAGTATTCAGATTTTGAGCAAACTGTCCGACTTGATTTTCCAGTGATTTGATTGCCGCCTCTTGGTTTTGCAATCTCATCTCGGTCCTGTTAATAAAAGCATAAGTTCTTTTTATGAAATTACTATTCTCAGCCTTATAAGATTCAGTTTTCATCATAAAAGCATTTAGAGAATTTTCCAAAGAACTAGATGTTGTCGGTTGTTGCTGCGGCATCTGTTGCCGTGGCATATTTTGCTGGAATCCCGATGCTTGTGCATTCCGATTGTTCTAGTTTAGAGCATTTTTGGGATTACTCCATGAAAAATTCGGGTGCTTCTTCCAACTGGATTGTATGTATTGGACATCATGTTATTGCTCCGATTGTAATTCCGCACATAGAAGCTGGATTCCGGATTCTGCATACATTCAGAAGAATTATGGTTATCACCACATAACTCACAAAAAGAATCCATTACCTTGACTTCATGTGTGTTGTTTGGTTTTTGCATGTTCTGGACCATCTTGGTTAAAGTGGCCAATTGTGCCGAAATTGAATCTGATGATCCTAGTTCATGTATTGTGGCTTGGAGTCTAACTCCTCCTCTTCTAGTGGATGGGAATTGATAATCATTCTTGGCCAGCCTGTTTAAGATTTGCATTGCTTCCTCCGGCGACTTATCTAGGAGTATGCCGTTTGCCGAGGCGTCTAGCATCATCCTTGTTGGTGTATTCACGGCGTTGTAAAACATTGTTACTTGAGTCCACACCGGGAATCCGTGTAGGGGGCATTTGTGTAGAAGTTCTCTATATCGCTCCCAAGCCTCGTACATGGATTCATCATCTGCCTGCCGAAAAGAAGTAATGTCATTACGAAGATTATCAGTCAAATTTGTAGGATTAAATCTTGCAAGGAAATCACGACAAAGATCAGTCCAAGATGCTATTGATCCGGCAGGAATGCTATTCAACCATGCTTTCGCCCTATCCCTTAGTGAATAGGGGAATAATCTTAATCGTAAGACATCGGGGGTGACTCCGTGTATCTTGAACGAGTTACAAATCTCGAGGAAAGATTTCAGATGTTGTCGTGCATCTTCAGTTGCTGAGCCGCCAAATTGACCTATTGTGTTGATCATATTAAACATTACCGGTTTCAACTCAAAGTGGTTGGCTTCAATTTCAGGTGCGACAACTCCTGGGTTAAGTCCATCAAGATCTTCTTCAAGATAGTCTCGAATAGTTCTGTTTCGTGCAAGAATCACTCCTCCTCCTGCTCGAACATCTTGATTCATATTGCCGTCTTGATTTGCCATTGCTTCTCTTATCCTTCGTCTAAGTCTTTGTAAGGTTCGTTCGATTTCTGGATCAAAGGGATATTCTGGTGAAGTCGGTCTCGCCCTGGTCATATACCAATGCAAAACCAAAGTTTGTTAGCCCTTTGAATTTTAAACAAGAAAAGTAAAAAGAAAGTGCAAGAAAGTAAAAACAAAGTCGCTATTGCCAATCCCCGGCAACGGCGCCAAAAACTTGTTGCGCGTAATAAGTGATACGCAAATGTGTAAGTATACACGTCGCAAGTTATAGTATAAAAGATATCGTCTCCACAGGGATTGGTGCTACTTCAAGAATCTAGTCTCTTGCACTGTAAAAGTAAAAACACAAGTAAAGGATTATAGGAGTTTAACTAATGAATAATCTAGAAAGCAATAAAGTAAAAGAAAATATGAATTCAAATGAGAGAGAGATAGGCCAGGTTATCGTGAGTTGAGGTGTGATAGCTGATTGGATCGTTTTGGTAAAAGAGTGCACGGGCAACTCCGTTGCCGTGGCAACTTGCACAACGGGGTTGCCTTGGCAACTAATCGATGGTTGCCTGGGCAACTAGTTGGGCAACTACTTGGGCGTCTGGGCAGCAACCTTCAAGGTTCGGCAGAGAGTTCTTCAATGGTTTCTTCTTATCCCTAAGTCAAAACTCTAGCTACTTGTGCATGCCTTGATAATACATCCCTGCGTGAATCAAGGGTGAACAACAACCAATCTTGCGCTCCTCTTAGCCGTTGAAATCCTTAACTTATTCCTAAGCCGGATTAATCTTCACCATCAATAGATTGAATAAAGATCATATTCATTCGTTTCTTGAATCTAACTCTCCCGATATTAGATAAATAGATGAAATCACGAGATCCTCTCCCAATTCACTCGCAAACAAGAATAAGAACCAAGAATGAATAAACCTTGAAATAGAAAAGTGCAAACTCTTATTACCTAAACAAAAACCAATAGTTTCTCACAACCACAAAAAACAATAACCATAGCCAAGTAAATTTAGTTCATGGCTAGGTTCCAAAGAAACACAAGATAAACAATCCCTAGCATGAACCCAATCGAACAAGAAAGAAAAGATGAATCTTGTCGAAAATCCCTTGCTTTCTCCCTTGGACTTGTCGAAATTTCCCTAATGCTCTCTCTATGCATCTTGTCGAAATCTCCTTGCTATTTATAGGGCTAGGCCAAAGTCCTTCTTTGAGGAGGAGTTTGAGTTGGAATTAAATTATCTTTAAAGAATATAATTCTTTATTATAATTGTATTCCTACTAGAACTTCTCCTATCTTCTTGGAATTTAATTCTTCTTTAATCTCTGCATGGAAATCAAATTCCTTTGGGTTTGGGCTTTGCTCCACGTCATCTTGGGCTTGTATAGTCATTAATTTCGACATCCCTATTGCATTTTCTCTTTGTCGACAATTGCCATGGCAACTGGCTCGGCGTCTCCTTCATGTATTGCCCTGGCAACTAGCTCGGCATATTCTTCATGCATTGCCCTGGCAACTAGCTCAGCATTGCTTTGGCAAGTGATCCTGCACATACACACACAAAGCACACCAAAGCAGCATCTTTTCCACAAAAACTACCAAGTTATGTAATCAAGCTCAACGATGGAAGGAAACATGGATTAATGCATGAATAGCTAATTATGCAACTAATATGAGCCTAAGTCTAACAATAATATGAGTAAAAAGGGTAAGAAAATTAGTACTTTTGAACACTTATCAGTCATATTGATGCAAACAAGAGTGTAATTTAAATGGATTTGTGTACTTAATTGAGGGATTGATCTTGCATTTAAAAGTGGACTGTTTTGTAGAAGAAAAAATTGTTTTGAAACTGATTTGTAAATTAAAATCAGGGAGAGGGTTGTTTTACACAATTACGGACTGTTATGAGCAAGATTGTTTGTATGTTAATGAACATTAAACTATTCTGGGTAATGTAAAGTTAAATTGAATTGCTTGGATGCGTGTAACTATGTTAGAGAGTCATATTGATGCACAAAAGTGTGTAATTTAAATGTGTAAAGAGCTGCCCTGTTTTGCTTGAAACTATTGAAAATGTAGTTGCTGCCCAGTGACGTAAATTGGCCTGTCTTTAAATAAAAAACTATATTAATTCGTAAAGAATAAAAACGCAAGACCTATATGGTTAGAAAGACACTTAAGTTAGCTTTCTAACATTTAAACAGTTCGAAATTCCGACGTACGGAATGAAAGAAATGAGCATTTAAGCAAGTAATGCTCATACTGCCTGGCAGCAGCAGCCTTGATGTTTTGAAATGAATGTTTGAATGTATGGAGTCATGTAATGAATTAAATAGTTGCTGATTTTGATTCTATGGCCTAGTTTGCATTTTTGAATAGCTTTAAATGTAGTTTTGTGTACTGTTTTGTACACAGTTTTGAGCAGTTCGAATGCTACCTTGTATATACATATGTGTGTGCTTGTATGGCAGCCTAGGACAGTTTGGATGAATGAATTATGTGTATTGCTGCCCTGTTTTGAAGTTGAATGAATGTACCTTGTCTTGACCTTGATTTAATTGTATGAAATGTTAGAACGAGAAGAGGACATTGGAGAAGAGTCTAAGGAGGACCATTCGAAAGCTAAACAAAAGAGGATAGTCTTTCGAGACTAAGCTAGCTTGGAGTATTGTGAGTGTAGTTTAATATAGGGTTAGGACTTAGGTCCTAACCAAAGATGCATGTCTACTTTCTTAATTTTTTTATACCATGTTAATGTACTTGATTTAAGCTTGGTTGTGATGAAAAAGGGGAAGAATGGCTTAAGGTAAAACTTGAGAATTGATAGTAACATGAATGTTGTTAAATTAATTAGAAAGAAAAGTGAAAACAAATGCTTGATTCTTGTTGCCTTGGTTGTGATCAATTCGAATAGCGCTTGATTGTATCTCTATGATTTAGATACTTGTTAACATGATATAAATCATTAAATAAAGATCTTGCTTGATGCCTAGAGATGGCATATGTTAATTGTTTTCTTAAATGACAAGTTAAATTGCAATTGTAGAGCTAAGGCTCAATTGGCCTAAGGGCTAAGCTTGAATCTTGATATACCTTGCTTGAATTGATTCTTGAATGATGATATCTTGACTTGAACATGAATTACTTGAAAATGCGATAAATTATGAAACAAAGCCTTGGTTGCTAGTGGTCATAGGTAGAATGGCATGCCATAGAGTCTAGAGCTCCTTTTGTGTTGGGTGGACTACGGTCCAGGGCTAAGTCCCCTAAATGACGACAGTAGGAGGGATGTGTGAACGGTCTTTGGCAACTGTAGGAGGGTAATGACCAGTATCTTGTTATTTGGCGATAGTTGGTTGGTGACTTGATTACCTGGACAACTAAATACAAAAGGCATAAACTAAATAAAGCAAATGAGAATTAATTAAAGCATAAAGCTTATTTGATATTTGAAATATATGATACTTGAATTACTTGATACTTCAGTTACTTGATACTTGAACTACTTGATACTTGAGTTACTTGACACTTGAAATCACTTGATACTTGAATTTACTAATGCTCGAACTACTTGCTATATGAGTTGCTACTTGAATGGTTATAATCCCACTTGAATCGATGTGTACTTGAATGTCTTGCTTGAGATGATATGTTACTTAATTTGAAATGATCAGTATGTATAAAGCTTGAGTTCGATTGCTACAAACCTTGACTAGGTCCAACTTGACTAATTGATAATTGCCTTAATAACTGGATAGAACTAGATTACTACCTCACTAAGTACATTTTGTACTTATCACTCTCGTTTCCACTCCTCCCAAACTACATGTTAGTTGATTCGAAGCATTCTCCCGATTTTGAAGCTTCTTTCTTGCGCTTGAAGCAAAGTATAAGTTAAGCTAGAGTATGGATCTATATTTGCTTGTAATACTTCTAGTTGGTGGCACCTAGTCTTGTATATAGTTAAGCTAGGTCATGCATTTTGCTACTTGAAAATTGTATATATGAACTTGTTTGGCCTTAAATGTTAGAAAAGCCTAGTGGCTATACTTGAAATTTGTAATAACAACATTTTCATACGCATGAAATGGATTAAGCTGCACATACTTTGATATTAACTCGAATTGAAATGAAAATGTTCTAATTATTGTTGTATACCATTCGAATACTATACATGGTCACTTAATTAAGCACTTGATAAACTTGAATGTAATTGAAAATGATCAACCAAAGTGATAACCTATAATGAATAAGAAGCATACTCATGCTTATATGATTAAATATGAATGATTAAGTGACTTGTTAGTTCTCAACTCATCGATTAGTGATGAGTTCTCAAAAATTTTAAACGAATCATGTTTCCAGTGTGTCCCATAGCACTCCCGAGCTAGTTTAATCCTAAGCCGGGGTAGGGGGTGTTACATTTTATTGGAATCAAAGCTTTTTAGCCAATCCTTAGACTAAACCGGGCCATCATGCATCAAATAGGATTAAATTGTGCCACCTAGGAGTTGTATTTCAAGTTTGCTTGTGTTCTTGCTTAAACTGAACCCTTGTTGTTCTATTTGAACTAAAAATGTCTGAAACGAGACTTGGCCGAGACGATGAAAGTCTTGAAGGCTCCTCGAATGAAGGAGATAGTGTGAGGATGAAACAGAATCCTCAGAGACAAGCTGAACCTTGAGATCAGACTGAACCTCGAGAACAAGCTCAACCTCAGCAGGAAGCCCTTGCTATTCATCCTGTTCAAAGAGAATGTTTCCTTAGCTTGAAGGAGATGTTCGATCATCTTGTAACCACTCTAAAATGAGACCATCCTGTTACACCTCCTGCTGCTGTACCAAATAGAGCTTCAATCGATAAGCTGGCTCAACACCGAGCTTATAAATTCACCGGTACTGATGAAGCCAACCTCGAAGTAGCTGAGCATTGGCTAGAGGCTACTACTCGAATCTTGACCAAACAACTACCCTGTTCTGATGAACATAAACTCAAATGTGCCATAGCCCTATTGGCAGATGAAGCTTTGAGCTGGTAGGAAACTACAACCCTGACTACTCATTCTGATGCTGTTACATGGAAATTCTTTCTCAAAGAATTCAAGAAGAAGTACATCAGTGAACAATACTTAGCTGAGCATCGGAAGCGTTTCTTGTACTTGAAGCAAGGTGGCCGACCCATTGAACAGTATGTGAGTGACTTTTGCAAGTATTGCAAGTACGGGTCGGAGTATATCAAGACAGATGCATTCAAGTGTAGAATGTTCATTGACAGACTCAATGATGAATTAAGTCCGATATATACTGCCCTGGGTATCACTGACTTATAGAGTTTGGTTAATCGAGCCATTTTAATTGAGGCAAAGATGAAAGCTTCGGAGAATCGAAAGGGTGGTAGCCACTGGAATGATAAGAGATCCAAGCATGATGACAAGCCTCATTGGCAGTCTAAGAAAGCTAAGTATCACAAAGAAAGCTCTTCAACCTTCACTCTTGCTCAAAAAAGTAACTACATACCGAGACCCCAATCGGTATCCAAGCCCTCATCCCTGGTTATCTCTGTTAATAGCACAAGGAATCTTGGAAAAGCTACTCAAGTCCGTACTTGCAAGTTCTGCCAAAAGCTCCACTCGGGTCAGTGCTGAACTCAATCCAACTTGTGTGGAGGTTCAGATCACTACATAAGGGATTGCTCTCAGAATCCTAACAAGCTCCCGACTCGAGCCCCGGTAAATGCTAGTGCCGCACCTTCCAATCATAACAAAGGCCCGAGATAAGCTCAATCAGGAAATCAAAGCAATGGAGGGTAGAGGTCATTAATCGGCTTCTACACATCAGGAGTCCCGAGCTCCTGCTCGAATCTATCATATTCGGGGAAAAGAAGACAAAGTGTCTCCCAATGTCATCCCCAGTACTATTGAATTAAATACAAGTCCTACTTATGCTTTAATTGATTCGGGGTCTACCCATTCTTTTGTTTGCTCATCCTTGATTGCTAAATTGAAATTGAAACCCGAAACTATTGATAAAGGCCTTGTAGTTTCAAACCCTATAGGGGGTATCACGTCCATTAACTTCCTTTGCAAGGAATGTCCCATAACTATTCGAAATATACCTTTCCCTATTGATCTATATATCTTGCCATCTTGTGAATTTGATCTAGTATTGGGACTAGACTGGTTAGGGAAACACCAAGCTTGGATAGTTTTTCAAAATAGAAGAATTTATCTCTAAGGTTTAGGGAAGGAATCCATTCTTCTTATTGATAAGAAACCTACCTCAATCTTTGTTGCCATGGTTATACAAGATGAAATTGATTTTGGTTTATCAAACATGCCAATTGTATCTAAATTTTTTGATGTTTTTCCCGAGGAACTCCCTGGTCTCTCTCCAACTAGAGAAGTAGAGTTCAGGATTGATGTTCAGCCTGGAACGAATCCAGTGTCCATCACACCCTATTGAATGGCACCAATTGAATTGAAGGAACTCAAGAAGCAACTTCAAGAGTTACAAGACAAGGGTTTCATTAGACCTAGTTCGTCTCCTTGGGGTGCTCCAGTATTGTTTGTGAAGAAGAAAGACGGGACTATGAGACTCTATATTGATTACAAACAATTGAACAAACTCACCATCAAGAATAGATATCCTCTACCAAGGATTGAAGATCTTTTCGATCAACTCAAGGATGCTGCAGTGTTTTCAAAGATCGATATTCGATCGGGATACTATCAAATGAGGGTGAAAGAAGAAGATGTACCCAAGACAACCTTTCAGACTTAAGGACATTATGAATTCCTCGTAATGCCATTCGGGTTAACGAATGCTCCAACTGCATTCATAGATCTCATGAATCAAATATTCAAGCCTTACCTCGATAAGTTCATGGTCGTTTTTATTGACGACATATTGGTGTATTCTCAGAACAAGGAAGAACACTCTGAACACCTTCAAATTGTGTTGCACACCCTTCGGGAACGTCAACTATCTGCAAAGTTTACCAAATGCGAATTTTGGCTATCAGAAGTGTCATTTCTAGGACATGTTATCTCGGCAGAAGGGATTAAAGTAGATCTAAGGAAGATTCAATCTATCCTGGATTAGAGACCTTTGAGAAATGTGGGTGAGGTCAAAAGCTTTCTCGGTTTAGCCGGGTATTATCGACGGTTTGTCAAAGGCTTTTCCTCTATATCCTTACCCTTGACCAAGCTACTTTGCAAGGATGAACCATTTGTTTGGTTGGGGAACCAACAAAGAAGCTTTGATCAGCTTAAACAAGCCCTTACTCATGCTCTGGTTCTTATCCAACCAGAATCGAGAAAAGAGTTTACCGTATATAGTGATGCATCTCATTTGGGGCTAGGTTGTGTCCTAATGCAAAACGGGAATGTGGTAGCTTATGCATCAAGTCAGTTAAAGCCACATGAATCAAACTACCCTACACATGACCTGGAATTGGCAGCCATCGTGTTTGCACTCAAAATCTGGAGACATTACTTGTATGGAGAGAAGTGCAACTTGTATACGGATCATAAAAGTCTCAAGTACCTCCTAACTCAAAAAGACTCGAATCTAAGGCAAAGAAGATGGCTAGACTACTTAAAGATTACGATTTGGTCATAGACTACCATCCGGGGAAAGCAAATGTTGTTACTGACGCCCTTAGTCGCAGACCATAGTCGGGTAAACCCTCGATTCTAAATAGTAGATGTTATCTTGAAACAACCTATTCCTAACTCGTATAAGTAACCATGTGAATTATTTCATAGCTTCCTTGAAAATCAATGCTCATCTCCGTTTATACAAAGGGCAGAAATTCCTATCTGAAATCCAAGTTCAATCTCGAGAATCAAAGATCTCTAGCAAACTTACCTAGATCTTCAGAAGATCTTGTTAAAGCTAGATTCATAACCTAATCCTAAATTCTCCATTAAGCCGAATGGACTTCTCTATTTAAGGATAAAGTATGTGTTCATGAAGAACTCAAGAAGGAGATGTTACAAGAAGCTCATCAGAGTTATTTCTCGATACATCTGGGATCAGTCAAAATGTATAAAGACCTAAAACCATTGTATTGGTGGTCATGCATGAAGTCAGCTATTACAAACTTTGTATCAAAGTGTCTGACTTGTCAAAGGGTCAAAGCCAAGCACATAGTCCCTACAGGACTGCTTCAACCTATTAAATTTCCTCAATGGAAATAGGACCGTATAACTATGGATTTTGTTACTGGTCTTCCTTTAACCCCAATAAAGAACGATGCTATGTAGGTAATCGTTGATAGATTCTCAAAATCTGCACACTTCATCCCTGTTCGAATGAATATGAGCTTGGATGTCTTGGCCGAGCTATATATTCGTGAAGTGATTCGGTTGTACGGTATACCTACAGCTATAATCTCTGATCGAGACCCCAGATTTGCTTCTTGATTTTAGAAATCCTTGCAAAAGGCTTTAGGGTCTAAAGTGTATCTTAGCACAGCTTTTCATCCTCAATCTGACGGACAATCAGAAAGGATAATTCAAGTGCTCGAAGATATGTTGCGTGCTTGTGTAATAGACTTTGGAAAGAACTGGGAAAAGTCTCTACCCCTAGTAGAGTTTGCTTACAATAATAGCTACCAGGCATCTATTCAGATGGCACCACTTGAAGCCTTATGTGGGAGGAAATGTAGGACTCCCTTATGTTGGTCTGAATTGGGAGAAAACAAGGTTTTGGGACCTCAATTGGTTAGAGAAACTGAAGAACAAGTACAGATCATTCATAGTGGATTGAAGGTAGCTTTCGATAGGTAGAAGGCTTATGCAGACTTGAAAAGAAGAGATATTCAGCACAATGTGGGAGACCAAGTCTTCCTTAAAGTATCTCATTGGAAGAAGATCTTCAGGTTTGGAAGAAATGGGAAGCTCAGTCCCTGATTTATTAGACCTTTTGAGATCATTGAAAGGATAGGGCCAGTGGCCTATCGTTTAGCTCTTTCTAGTGAGTTCGATAAGATCCACAATGTGTTTCACGTATCTATGCTAAGAAGATACTGATCTGATCAGTCTCACGTATTAGAGCCTGAAGAAGTTGAATTGAACCCTGACTTGTCATACGAAGAAGAACCAATCCAGATTCTAGATCGTGAAGTCAGAAAGCTTTGTAACAAGTCCATACTCTTGTTAAAGTCTTGTGGAGAAACCACAAGATGGAAGAAGCAACATGGGAATTAGAGGCAGTCATGAGGAACAATACCCTCACTTGTTTAATTTAGGTAAAATTCGAGGGCGAATTTATTTTAAGGGGGAGGGAATCGTAATACCCCAAACCCGAGCCTAGTAGCATATTTCTAAAAGTGGTAATTTAATTTAAATTAGGGAATTATGATATCCCTAAACTGAGCCTATAAGTTGTTACCACAATTTAAACTTATTAGCTAGTTAAATTATATCCTAATCAAATGAAAGAAGGGAGCTAATTGTGAGAATTAAAAAGAACCCTAAATTATAATGACTAAAATGAATGACTTGTTAAACATGAAGTTTGCATGTTAAAGGAAAATCATATGGGATTTTAACACATGTTTAATTGATAATAAAATAAAGAAGGGAGATGGATAGTCATCTTCTTCATTTTCCTTCTCCTTACCGTAACTAAACACCATTGAGAGAGATGAGTCGGGAAGCTATGGAAACTTAGATTAGAGCTTGGTTTTGGACTCATTTGAGGTAGAAATAACCGTTCCTTCAAAGAGAATAAGGTAATGTTTAGTGTTCATGGATTTCCTCTTTGATTTTGAGATTCTAACAACTTGTTTTGCTTGAAAAAATGCTAAATTGATTGCTAGAAAATTTGGAATTGGTTTATGTGACTTTGTTTGCTATTAACTTCTTTAGAAACTAAGTTGAAATGGTACATATGAATGAATTAGAGGGATATTACACTTCTTGTTTGAAGAAAGGATTATTTAAGGGCCGTTTTGCTTGAATGAAATCGAATATAAATGCATTAGAACTATTTTGCATAAATGAGAATACTAATGGGACTGTTTGAATATGAATTTGTATGTACAAGCAATGGAAATCGCTTTTGCTGGAATGTGAGTCTAAATGGACTATTTTGAGTACATTGAAATCAAGTAGACTGTTCTATAAGTTTTGGAACTAAAGATGGACTATTTTGATGAAATGAAGGGCTGATTTGATTAAATTAAGAACAAGGCATTGTTCTATATAGGTGTGTGTATACAAAGGGACTATTTTTGCAAAAATGGTGGGCTTTTTTGTGTACATATTTGAGGGGTTGATCTTGCATTTAAAAGTGGACTATTTTGTAGAAGAAAAAAATTGTTTTGAAACTGATTTGTAAATTAAAATCAAGGAGAGGGCTGTTTTACACAATTAGGGATTGTTACGAGCAAGATTGTTTGTATGTTAATGAACATTAAACTATTCTGGGTAATGTAAAGTTAAATTGAAATGCTTGGATGTGTGTAAATATGTTAGAGAGTCATATTTATGCACAAAAGAGTGTAATTTAAATGTATAAAGAGCTTCCTTGTTTTGCTTGAAACTATTGAAAATGTAGTTGCTGCCCAGTGACGTAAATTGATCTATCTTTAAATAAAAAACTATATTAATTCGTAAAGAATAAAAACACAAGGTCTATATGGTTATAAAGACAATTAAGTTAGCTTTCTAACGGTGTAAACGGTTTGAAATTCCGACGTACAGATTGAAAGATAGGAGCATTTAAGCAAGTAATGCACATGCTGCCTGGCAGCAGCAACCTCGATGTTTTGAAATGAATGTTTGAATGTATGTAGTCATGTAATGAATTAAATAGTTGCTGATTTTGATTCTATGCCCCAATGTGCCTTTTCAAATAGCTTTAAATGTAGTTTTGTGTATTGTTTTGTACACAATTTTGAGCAGTTTGAATGCTACCTTGTATATACTTATGTGTGTGCTTGTATGGCAGCCTAGGACAGTTTGGATGAATGAATTATGTGTATTGCTGCCCTGTTTTGAAGTTGAATAAATGTAACTTGTCTTGACCTTGATTTAATTGTATGAAATGTTAGGACCAGAAGAAGACATTGGAGGAGAGTCTAAGGATGACCTTTCATAAGCTAAACAAAAGGGGATAGTCTTTCGAGACTAAGCTAGCTTGGAGTATTGTGAGTGTAGTTTAATATAGGGTTAGGACTTAGGTCCTAACCAAAGATGCATGTCTACTTTCTTATTTTTTTATACCATGTTAATGTACTTGATTTAAGCTTTGTTGTGATGAAAAAGGGGAAGAATGACTTAAGCTAAAACTTGAGAATTGATAGTAACATGAATGTTGTTAAATTAATTAGAAAGAAAAACGAAAACAAATGCTTGATTCTTGTTGCTTTGGTTGTGATCAATTCGAATAGCACTTGATTGTATCTCTATGATTTAGATACTTGTTAACATGATATAAATCATGAAATAAAGATCTTGCTTGATGCCTAGAGATGGAATATGTTAATTGCTTTCTTGAATGACAAGTTAAATTGCAAATGTAGAGCTAAGTCTCAATTGGCCTAAGTGCTAAGCTTGAATCTTGATATACCTTGCTTGAATTGATTCTTGAATGATGATATCTTGACATGAACATGAATTACTTGAAAATGTGATAAATTATTAAACAAACCTTGGTTGTTAGTGGTCATAGGTAGAATGGCATGCCATAGAGTCTAGAGCTCCTTTTGTGTTGGGTGGACCTACAGCCTAGGGCTAAGGCCCGTAAATGGCGACCGTAGGAGGGATGTGTGAACGGTCTTTGGCGGCTGTAGGAGGGTAATGACCAGTATCTTGTTATTTAGCGACAGTTGGTTGGTGACTCGATTACCTGGACAACTAAATACCAAAGGCATAAACTAAAGAAAGCAAATGAGAATTAATTAAAGCATAAAGCTTATTTGATATTTGAAATATTGGATGCTTGAATTACTTGATACTTGAGTTACTTGATACTTGAACTACTTGATACTTGAGTTACTTGACACTTGAAATCACTTAATACTTAAATTTACTGATGCTCGAATTGCTTGCTATATGAGTTGCTACTTGAATGGTTATAATCCCACTTGAATCGATGTGTACTTGAATGTCTTGCTTGAGATGATATGTTACTTAATTTGAAATGATAAGCATGTATAAAGCTTGAGTTCGATTGCTACAAACCTTGACTAGGTTCAACTTGACTAATTGATAATTGCCTCAATAATTGGATAGAACTAGAGTACTACCTCACTAAGTACATTTTGTACTTATCACTCTCGTTTCCACTCTTCCCAAATTACAGGTTAGTTGATTTGAAGCATTCTCCTGATTTTGAAGCTCTTTTCTTGCGTCTGAAGCAAAGTACAAGTCAAGCTAAAGTATGGATCTATACTTGCTTTTAATACTCCTAGTTGGTGGCACCTAGTCTTGTATATAGTTAAGCTAGGTCATGCATTTTGCTACTTGAAAATTGTATATATGAACTTGTTTGGTCTTAAATGTTAGAAAGGCCTAGTGGCCATACTTGAAATGTGTAATAACAACATTTTCATATGCATGAAATGGATTAAGCTGCGTATACTTTGATATTAACTCAAATTGAAATGAAAATGTTCTAATTATTGTTGTATACCATTCAAATACTATAAATGGTCACTTAATTAAGCACTTGATAAACTTGAATGTAATTGAAAATGATCAACCAAAGTGATAACCTATAATGAATAAGAATCATACTCATGCTTATATGATTAAATATGAATGATTAAGTGACTTGTTAGTTCTCAACTCATTGATTAGTGATGAGTTCTCGAAAATTTTAAACGACTTGTGTTTCTAGTGTGCCCCGTAATGCTCCCGAGCCAGTTTAATCCTAAGCCATGGTAGGGGGTGTTACAAAATCCTCCTTTAGTTTCAAGACGCCCTTTACGGATTTTCATCTTGAACCCCCTTTCTTTTTTTTCCTTTTTAATATCTATAGTGACGTTTTGGGTTTTCACCACAAATATTTTCATTTTGCGAAGCGCCCTTTTCGGGTTTTCACTTTGCTTTTTCTTTCCCTCTCTCTTTTTTATATATTATTTTTTATTCTTCAGGCATAATACCTTTTGACTGAGTCAGAATTTATTGGTTTTTGCAACTCTTTTCCATCCATCTCGGTCATAATACCTTTTGACTGAGTCAGAATTTATTGGTTTTTATTCTTCAGGCATAATACCTTTTGATTGCGTCAGAATTTATTATTTTTTATTCTTCAGGCATAATACCTTTTGACTGAGTCAGAATTTATTGGCTTTTGCAACTCTTTTCCATCCATCTCGGTCAGAATTAGTGCTCATCCGGAGAAGGCCTTTTTAACAACATAAGGTCTCTCCCAATTAGGCATCCATTTTCCACGATCATCATTGTGTATTTGCAAGATCTTTTTCAACACAAGATCTCCCTATCGGAACTCTCTGGGTCGTACCTTCTTATCATAGGCTCACATCATTCTTTTCTGATACATCTGACTGTGACAAATAGCCCTCAACCTCTTTTCCTCAACCAAATTTAACTGATCAAATTGAGCTTGTATCCATTCTGCGCCATCTAGCTTTGTTTTTAGATAGAACTCGAAGGGATGGAATTTCAATCTCAATTGGAAGTACTACCTCTGCCCCATAGACTAAAGAATAAGGTGTTTCCCCAGTCGAAGTTCGTATTGATGTTCTATATGCAAACAAAGCAAAAGGCAACTTCTCATGCCAATCTTTTTAAGTTTCCGTCATCTTCGATATAATCTCCTTGATGTTTTTATTCGCTGCCTCCACTGCCCCGTTCATCTTATGACGATAGGCCACATAATTGTGGTGCATAATTTTGAACTGCTCATACACCTCTTCTATCATTTTGTTGTTGAAATTGGTGGCATTGTCAATAACAATTCTTTCTGGTAATCCATACCGACAGATTATTTTTCTTTTTAAAAACTTACAGACTGTTGTTCTTGTAATATTGGCATAAGAAGCTACTTCCACCCATTTGGGAAAATAATCAATAACCACAAGAATAAAACGATGCCCATTAGAAGCCTTAGGATGAATATGCCCAATAACATCTATACCCCAGACAACAAAAGACCAAGGTGAATTCATTGTATGAAGAGGTACCAGTGGAGAATGAATCCTATCTCCCTCCATGGTTAACATTTATGACACTTCTTAGCATATTCAATGCAATCTCCCTCCATGGTTGATAATAATAACCATATCTCATAATCTTTTGAGCTATAGCCAACCCATTCGTGTGTGTACCACATATCTCATCGTGTACCTCTGCCAAAATATTTCTAGCTTCATTGGCATGAACATATCTCAACAGTATCTGATATTTGCTCATTTTATATAGAATTTCTCCATCAAGCACATATCCTGAGGCCATCCTTCTAATGGTTCTTTTATCATTATCATTTGCCTCCTTGGGATAAACTTGATATTTGATGAATTGCAAAATATTAAAATACCAAGGATTTCCATCTGCCTCTTCTTCTATATTACAACAGTGAGCATAGGTACTATAACTTTGCATTTGGATTGTCATCATATCCTCAGGTTTATTGGATAGAAATACTTAAGCCAGTGTAGCTAGAGCATCTGCCATTTGATTATCTTCCCTGGGGGCATAAGTGAAAGTAATTTCTTTGAGCTCTTTTATCATTTTAAGGTTCAACTTTCGATATTCAATCAATTTGGCATCCTTTGTTCCCTATTCTCTATGAAGTTGGTAGATAACAAACGCAGAATCTCCATATACCTTCAGGCTCTCTATCTTCCTTTCGATAGCAGCTTGCAACCCCATAACACAAGCCTTATATTCTGCCACGTTATTAGTACAAAGGAACTCTAATTTACTTGTAAAAGGATAATGCGCATTATTTGGAGAAATCAATATTTCCCCAATTCCTTTTCCCAAGGCATTAACAGCCCCATCAAAATACAATTTCCAAGTTTTATTTTCTAGGATTTCATTCCCCTCCGTGGAGATGCTCATCAA
Source organism: Hibiscus mutabilis (assembly GCA_019671005.1). NCBI lineage: Eukaryota > Viridiplantae > Streptophyta > Magnoliopsida > Malvales > Malvaceae > Hibiscus > Hibiscus mutabilis. The sequence continues at coordinate 4,682,955 of CM033735.1, read as the reverse complement.
AAATTAAAGTTCAAGGGTTCGTAATCCTCTGAAGCACGACTTGCCAAGAAATCCGCTATAGCACTCCATTTTATTGCTTTTTGGTTTACATACATGATGTCAAATTCTAACAATAGCATTTGCCAACGAGCCAATCTTCCAGTCAATGCCGACATTTCTATCATGAACTTTAACGGATCAAGGCGAGAAATTAACCACGTAGTGTGATATAGCATGTATTGTCTGTGCCTGCGAGTTATCCAAACCAAGGCACAACATAACTTTTGAATTGGTGGATATCGTACTTCACACTCTGTAAACTTTTTGCTCAAATAATAGATGGCTCTTTCTTTCTTCTAGTGTCATCATGTTGTCCCAACACACATCCCATCGAGTTTTCATAAACCGTTAAATAAAGGACGAGTGGTCTGTCTGGAACTGGTGCAACTAATATCGGAGCATTCATCAAATACTTCTTGATTTTGTCAAACGTTTCTTGGAACTCTTCATTCCATTTTCCTAGATTATTCTTTTTAAGCAATCTGAAAATTGGATCACATTTATCGGTCAACTGAGAGATGAACTGAGAGATATAATTCAACCTCCCAAGGAATCCTCGAACCTCTTTTTGTGAACTAGGTATTGGTAAATTTTGAATCGCCTTCACTTTATCTAGATCTATTTCAATTTCTTTCATGCTGACAACAAATCTCAGGAGCTTTCCTGATGTTACTCCAAAAGTGCATTTATTGGGATTGAGTTTCAACTAGTACTTCCTCAACCTTGAAAACAGCTTTCTTAGATTCTGGACATGCTATGCCTCAGTATGAGATTTAGCAACCATATGGTCCACATACACCTCGACCTCTTTGTGCATCATGTCATGGAACAAGGTTACCATTGCCCGCTGGTAGGTTGCTCCAACATTCTTTAATCCAAAAGGCATCACTTTATAACAATATGTTCCCCATAAAGTTATAAATGTCGTTTTAACCATGTCTTCTGGATTCATTTTTATCTGATTATACCCAGAAAACCCATCCATGAAGGAAAACCATGAATTCCCTAATGTATTATCCACCAAGATGTCTATGTGAGGCAAGGGAAAATTGTCTTTTGGGCTAGCCTTATTCAAATCTCTATAGTCTACGCACATGCGCACCTTCCCATCTTTCTTTGGTATAGGGACTATATTGGCTACCCATTCATGATATTGTGACACTTCGAGGAAACCAACATCGATATGCTTTTTCACTTCTTCTTTTATCTTGAGTACCATCTCTGGCCTCAATCTTCTGAGCTTATGCTGAACAGGTTTACATTCTGGCCTTATGGTTAACTTATGTACCACTATATCGGTGTTTAATCCAGGCATATCTTGATATGACCAGGCAAAGACATCCTTAAACTCTTGAAACAAACCAATCAGCCATTGCCTAGCTTTTGGCAAGAAAGCAGTCCCTATTTTCACTTCTCTCCTGATTTCGTTTGTTCCCAAGTTGAGAATCTCTAATTCCTCTTTATGAGGTAAGATTTGCTTGTCTTCTTCTTTTACCAACCTTAGTAATTATTCAGGGATATCATATTCTGTTTCATCCTCGACCTCATTGACTTCCATTAGACATACTGGTCGCTCAAAACCTACCCCGTGATTAGGTTCAAGATCATTCATGCAATCGATAGCTAAAAACCTGCAAAGAAAATGATAATATGTATATTTGGAAAGGATGTGAAAAGAAAACAAGAAACATGTTTGCCATTTTTGAATCAACATTGAAAACATATTTATTTAAATGGACTAATATAATGGCCCTTTACAGATAACGCTCTATACCCACGAGCAAAGGTATAACGTTGGTTCCTGGTATTTACTTTGTTTTATTGGATACAAAAGTAAGTTCCTCAGCTACCCAATTGTCAAGTTTCTAGCCTGGGAGACAAGGGCGTATTTCCTTTAGAAACTTCCCGGGTTGTGCATTCTCAAAAATTCCTCTGACAAGCAAACCTTCCAGTTTAGTGCCAAAGATCTCCTCTTCTTGCATCCTTGCGGTATCCAAGTTAACTTCCATGAGCTGCTCTTCGACATTCTTGAATCCTCATGATTTAAAAATCTGGGTCAAGCCTAACAAGGCTACAGGTTTAGAGGGTGCCTCAGTTCCAAAAAGTCGGACCCTCCTTTGCTCCCCCTTCCTTTTCAAATCCTTCATTCTCTCCTTGATATTTGGCCTGAATCCCAGTCTGAAATGGTCTTTTTTTCATGTCAATAGATTTTGGGCACAAACACCCCTGGAGACGTTTTCCCAATCATTTCCCTGTTCTTGCACCTCTCCCTAGTGTTTCAAGAACGGTAATCTTGGTACAGTTCAACAATCTTGGTCGAGGAAATGGCTTTCCTTCAGCAACAAAAGTGGCATTGATAAACTCTAGAGCTCTAAAGGAACATTCAAGAGCATTCTCATAGCCTCAATATGTGGGGCGCGTAACACTCCTCACCCGGGTTAGGAGTAACCCGGCCAAGGAGTGTTAAAACAAGCAAATAAGCAAGCACACAAGAATGCATAAGAATTCAAGCTATTTAAAACTTTCGAACTCATCCCTATTAGATGAGTTACTTGCTTAACAGGAAACCTAAACAAGCAACAGGAAAATGTTTTTCAAACATTATAGCTTACCATATATAAACATAGGCCTCCAAGTATCAATCAAGGAGATATAAACATAGCCAATTATACATGTAGGCACTCGAATACAGCCAAGGCAAGATTCAAATTCATTTCAAGTTTATTCATGTATGTGCAACTTTGATCCATTTCAAAACAATGTCAAACATGGTTTCAATGTCATATTCATGTCAAGATAGCTATGCATGATTTTCTAGCATTTTACATTCAAGAAAAGGATACATATCCTGTTGGTTACTAAACATGGTCATATTTGTATTCATTCGACTCACACCACCATCAACATGCCTTCAAGCAAGCTTAACATCATCTAAAATCTTGACTATCTTATCATGACCTTAATTTCTTGAACTAGAAGTAACCTAATCGACCAAGGGATCAATTTGAATAGAGCATTCAGGAGTTAAGCATGTAGTGTCCCATTGTTAAGCACATTTGAATATAACTAGATCATGTGACTAAGTACCATTTTCCATATTCAACAAGTCATGCATAATTCATTCACATAGCATCTGGATATCAAGGGCATCAAGCATTGCCAACCAAGTCTTTACAATCTTCTAAAGGTCAAGGCCATATATATATATACAAACTTCAAAATGAACAAAATGCATGATCTAGCTTAATTATGTACATATCTAAGTACCACCAACTAGGAGAGTTACAAAATAGATTCGAAGTCATATTTCTAGCTCTACTTGTGTCTTGCTTTGAGCTCAAGGAAGATAGCCTTAAGATCTCTTTAAACCCATGGTTTGGGAAGAACGGAAACAAGAGTGATAAGTACATAATGTACTTAGTGAGTTAACAACTATTTACTAGCCAATTATCAAGTTTAGGTAGTCTTTAATCAAGTACAACCTAGCTAAGGTTTGAGCATGTGGAGTCAAGTCTAGCATAAGGTTTCAAGTATTTCAAGCCAAGTAGGGAGTCAAGTAGTCATGTATAGCTATTACCATTTATATACATCATCACAAGCACAAGAACATATAACAAGGTCTCAATCTCAAGTAATATACATTATTTCATGCTTCAACATTCGAATAGCAATTTACAGGAAGGTTGTTTCCATTTCAAGATTGATCGAGTATTAAATCAAGATAAGAAGCATGTTCAAGCATATCGATTCGAGTATGATCACTTTTCAAGTATCATGTAAGCAAGCAAATTCAAGGTATCAAGTCAAGAATAATTCAAGCCTTAAGCCATGATTTTCTTTATTGCTTATTCATTTTAGATTAGGCATTGGTACATAGTTATGTCTAGGTAATCGAGTCACCAACCAAACTGTCACCTAAACAAGAAACTGGTCATATCCCTCCTACTGTCACCAGTGACCATAACACACATCCCTCCTATTGTCACCAAATAAGGGCTTTGTCCCAGGACCGTAGTCCACTCAATCACAATGAGCTCTAGACTCTATGGCATGCCATCCTACCTAGGACCAACTAGCAACCAAGGCTTTGTTTGATTTACTTGTCAATTAATTAAGCTTCAAGATTTCAAGTCAAGGCAAGTAGACATAACAATATTAAGGAAAGTTAGTAGCTTATTCAAAGCATCTCTTTCAAGTGTTTATCTATCAAGGTCAAGATAGCCCTTAGACCATTCGAGCCTTAACTCAATTTATCTTGCATTCATTGTAATTCGATAAAGTTTGCATTTCATGTCATCATTAGCATCAAGCAAGATCATGTCTAAGCATTCTTGATTCATTCGAATAGGTCAATACAAGAAACCATAGAAAATCAATCCATTTGTTTACATGATCCATTTGTATTACCAAATTATATATCAAGTATATCTTAATACCAAGTTTCCACTTAGCCATCCTTCCCTTAATTTATTTCCAAGCATATTCATTTCATGGCATGAACATATCAATGGCATAGTAGTCATGCATATTTGGTTAGGACCTAAGTCCTAACCCTATGTAAAAGCTACACTCACTATACTCCAAGCTAGCTTAGTCTCGAAAGACTATTCCCTTTTGTTGAGCTTTCGAATGCTCCTCCTTAGACCATTCTTCAATGTCCCCTTCTCGTTCTAACATTTCATACAATTAAATCAAGGTCAAGAAAAGGTACATTCATTTAAGTTCAAAACAAGGAAGCAATACACATAATTCATGCATCCAAACTGTCCTAGGCTACCATACTAGCACACACATATGTATATATACGAGGTAGCATTCAAACTGCTCAAAACTGTATACAAAATAGTACACAAAACTACATTTAAAGCTATTCGAAAATGCACACCAAGCCATAGAACTAAAATCAGCAACTATTTAAATCATTACATGACTCCATACATTCAAGCATTCATTTTAAAACATCAAGACTGCTGCTGCCAGGCAGCATGTGCATTACTTGCTTAAATGTTCATATCTTTCATTCCGTATATCATAATTTCAAACCGTTTACTTCGTTGGAAAGCTAACTTAATTGTCTTTCTAACCATATAGACCTTGCATTTTTATTCTTTATGATTTAATACAATTTTTTTATTTAAAGACAACCCAAATTACGTCACTGGGCAGCAACTACAGTTTCAATAGTTTCAAGCAAAACATGGCAGCTATTTATACATTTAAATTACACTCTTTTGTGCACCAATATGACTCTCTAAATAGTTACACATCTCCAAGCAATTCAATTTAACTTTACATTACTCAAAATAGTTTAATGTTCATTAACATACAAACAATCTTGCTCATAATAGTCCCTATGTATACACACACATATATAGAACAGTGCCTTGTTCTTAATTTAATCAAATCAGCCTTTCATTTCATCATAATAGTCCCTCTTTAGTCCCAAAATTTATAAAACAATCTACTTAGTTTCAAAGTACTCAAAACAGTCCATGAATACTCTCATTTATGCAAAACAATTCTAATGCATTTACATTCGATTTCATACAAGCAAAACAACCCTTAAGACTTATGTTTATGCTAAAACAGGTTCAGCTATATATATATATATATTTATAAACACATATACAAACAGTCCATTTAGACTCACATTTCAGCAAAAGCGATTTCCATTGCATGTATATACAAATTCATATTCAAACAGTCCCATTAGTATAATTAATAACAAATCAGTTTCTAATTGCTTGTAAATCAGTCCTTTAATGTTTTTATCAAACCAAAACAATTTGTAAGCATTACTCAAGTGACCAATTTAATTCTTAATTCATTCATATCAAGCAATAATCTCACTCTAACTCAATATCATTCGAACACTCCTCTAATTTATTCATATGCACCATAAAACTTAGTTTCTAAAGAAGTTAACAACAAACAAAGTCACATAAACCAATTCCAAATTTTCCAGCAATCAATTTAGCATTTTTCAAGCAAAACAAGTTGTTACAATCTCAGAATCAAAGAGGAAATTCATGAACACTAACCATTACCTTAAGGTTGAACACAATTCCAAAGCTCTAAGCTAAGTTTCCATGGTTGCCCGACTTTTCTCCCTCTCTCTATGGTTTTTAGTTTCGGTAGGATAAGGGAAAATGAAGAGGATGACTATCCATCTCCCTTCTTCTTTTTATTATCAATTAAGCATGTGTTAAAACCCCACCTTATTTTCTTTTTATCATGCAAACTCTAGGTTTAGTAAGTCATTCACTTTAGTCACTATAATTTAGTGTTCTTCTTTTTAATTATCATAATTAACTCCCTTCTTTCATTTGCTTAGGATATAACTTAACTAGTTAATGAGTTTAAATTGTGGTAACAACTTATAGGCTTAGTTTAGGGATATCACAATTCCCTAATTTAAATTAAATGACCACTTTTAGAAATATGCTACTAGGTTCGGGTTTAGGGTATTATAGGGCATCTGTGGTTACCAAAGCAATGATATCTTCTTCTTCCCCGACACTAACCAGTTTCCCTTCAATAACAAACTTCAATTTCTGATGCAAGAATGATGGAACCGCTCCAGCTGAGTGAATCCAAGGTCTACCCAACAGACAATTATATGTGGGCTTTATATCCATCGCTACAAAGTCTATATTGTAAACTGCCAGCCCAATCAACAATGGCACTTCAATCTTCCCCAGTGCTTCACAAGTAGTCCCATCGAAGGCCCTCACAGTATTCTTGTATACTTTCATGTGCGAATCATCGATTGGCAACCTTTGAAGGGTTACAATTGGAAAAACATTCAAAGCTGAACCGTTGTCTATTAATAGTCCTAGCAATACGTACCCCCTGCAGTGTGTAGTGATATTCAGAGCCTTTACGGACCCCATCCCACCTTCAAAAATCTCGTCATCAGTGAACATGATATAATTATCGGCAGCAATGTGATTCACTATCCGATCTAGCTTACCCACAAATATGTCATTTGGCACAAATTTTTGATTGAGCACCTTTATTAAGGCATTGCGATGCTCCTCAGAATTCAACAACAACTCTAGGACAGAAATTCTCGCTTGCTATTTCTTCAACTGCTCAACTATATTATACTCACTATGCTGTAAGAATTTTAGAAATTCTTGAGCCTGTTCTTCTGTCACCGGAACGTTTATTTTTGGTGCAGGTTTTTCCTCAAAAATCCTTTTCGACACTGTCACACTTTGTCCTTTAGCTTTTTTCGTTTCCTTAGAGACCTCTAAAGAATAACATCTACCACTTCGGGTAAAATGCCCCACTTTATTCACTGTTTCTAAACTAGGCTGTTCATCATTTCTCTCTTCTAGCATCATCTTGGCTTCCTCCTACCCTTTGCCCTCACAGTTACATTGGATGCGTAGTTCCAGGGCACCTTATGAGTGCTCTTGTAAAAAAACGGCGTATGAGACGAAATCATAATTTTGGGAGTCACCACCGATTTCACATCTGAAGGGCCCACACTCTTAGACTGAACAGAAATTACCAGGTGTTTGTGTATTTCATACCTAACACTCGATGGTTCAGAAGTACAAACCTCACCCACATTCTTTTCTCATATTTTTGCAAAGAACTCGATTTCTTTATTGTCCATCATCTTTTGTAACAAATTTCGAAACTCTGGGCAATGTTGAATCTCATGGTCATGTTCCTGATGATACTCACAATATACCTCAGACTGTACTTCATTCTCCACTTTCATGCCTATTTTAATCATCCCGACATTATATAGTTGTTCAAATACCCATTTCAAAGGGGACTTGATCTCTGACACATTAGTTTTCAACTGCTTTGGCTCATAATCTTCCTCTATGGCATTCACTCCCTGCCCCCCGTGGCTCGGCAAAGGATTTGATGCAATGCTAGGCTCATCAAACTTTAGAATCCTACTGTTAATTAGATTCTACACCACCTTCTTGAACGTTGTACAAGTTTCAATTGCATGTCCCGGTATTCCAACATGGAATTCACAATGGGCATCAGGTTTATACCATTGAGGGTAGGGAGGTTGCAAATGAGTCAAATAGTAGGGCCTCATTAAATCTGCTTCATACAATTGTGGATACAACTTAGCATATGTCATTGGTATTGGTAGGAAATTTATTCTGTCATTTCTCGGTCCACGAGAATCCTTCTTGTTTGATCCTTGTGAATTTCCTGTCACTGTGCCAGGTGAAGTGATAGTCACGTTCTTTGGGGCCTCATATGTACTTGTATTATTTACTTCATTGTCTTTCCTTTTGTAATTCTTTCGAGATTAGTCTCCACTTTTGATCCTGCCACTTTTAATTGCTACTTCGATCAATTCCCCAGTCATCACTATATCTGCAAAATTTTGAGTAGCATTACTGATCAACCTCTCAAAAAGTGGTCATTTCAAAGTCTAAACAAACATATGAGTAACCTCACTTTCCATCAACGGAGGTTGTACCTGGGCTGCTATATCTCTCCACCTTTGAGCACACTGTCTGAGCGTTTCATTACTCTTCTGTTCCATGCCTTGCAACATGATACGGCTAGGAACCATTTCCGTCACACGTTTGTAATGTTCCACAAAAGCTCCCGAGAGATCTTTCCATGTTCGAATGTTTACACAACTCAACTGTGTATACCATCGCGCTACTGAACCAATCAAACTATCATGGAAGTAATGAATTAACAACTTTTCATCCCTCAAGTGAGCAACCATCTTCCGACAATACATTTTGAGATGAGCTTTCGGGCAAGTAGTCCCATCATATTTCTCAAAATCTGGGCCTTTGAATTTTGGAGGAAGGATCAGGTCAGCCACAAAACTCATTTGAATTGCTATGGGTCCTATCTCATTCACTTTTTGCAACTCCATCAAACAATCCTCTAATCCCTTGCAGCGCTCCTCATACTTCTTCTCGATCTCAGCCCATATCTTTTCTATCTCATTGAGAGTATTTAAATCAACGATATCTTTACTACCCCCAAAATTTGCCCCAATATGAAATGGATGACTGGGCGTTGCTGCTGCCAGGTTAATTTGGACCTTCTTCATAGGTGAAGGTCCTTCAGGCTGCACCCTCATGTGAGATGTGGTTTCTGCTTGATCATTCATTTCATTAAAAGCACCTTCAAGCGCTTTAGCCTTTCCAGACTCCTTCGTACCTAACAGAGCATCCAACTGATTGATTATCTCCCTCTGAGTCTGGGCAAAGTAATCCTTCATGGATTGCTCTATTCTATCAAAATGATTTTGTGTCTCTACTCTATCGTTCTCCAAACTGGCAATCTGATCTTCGACAGCCATGGTCTTAGAGTGTAAACGGGTCCCGTAAGAATGTGGAATGATTGCGGCTTCTGAAACAAACTGTTATAAAACCTTCTATATTAAAAACTTGTTAAAAAATCAGAATGACATGAAAATGTGTGAATGCATGAATGCAAAAGGGGTATCGAGACCAAATGCTAGCTTTTAGCGAAATGTTCATTAACCAAAAGAGTTCATTACAAGAAATGAATAATTTCAATTATACAAATCTCTCCGCTCTCACTCCTAAGTTGACTATCTCGTGCAACAGGTGAACGGCCTTCTCTTCAAGCTCTAGGCCAACATTGGGATGTTGCAGCAGGGTTGTAGCGTCTCTTGACAACATCTGGACATACTCAACAATATTCCTCACCTGTTCCTGAAAGGTGATCAACTAGTTGTTTTGACTCTGAACTGTTCCCTGAGCCGCCTCATACTTGTTTCTCCATACCTTATTTTCTTGCTGTAATGCACCCTCGTAGCTTGCAAGCTGTTCCTTTCAACCTTGAACTTCATTCTCTACCTCTGTGACCCTCTTGCGCAATTCCTCATTCTCTTGATCCATACGAGGTTGATCCTCTTCATGGTATCTTATAACTGTTTGTTATAACCGTGATACCTGAATCTTCAATTGCTCATTCTTAGCTTGCTCATCTTCAAGTTTTTTTTGGCCTTGGTGTTTAACTCTCTTGCCCCCCGTGCCTTTTTCTCGTACATCCTTTTGTAGCTATCCCTTTGTTTAGTTATGTCTTCCAAATGTTCTGACATATTTTGTATTATCCTGCTTGTACCTTCTTTTTACGTTTTCTTGCATCCAGAATGAATCTTCTTCAGTTTTACTAATTCTTGTTCGATTTTTTGTTGTTGCTCCAAAAGTTCTTTCCTCTGATTTTGCTGAACGTCTACCTCTAATGTTACCATTGAAAGCTCGTGTTTTAGGTCACTGATTCTCTTCGTATATCCTCTCATTTCCTTTTCATGATCATGCTTCATTTTCTCTATTGCTGACGGAGGATCCCTGGCACATCCACTAGCTGAACCACTATCCAATGAATCATTCTAGGAGATTATCATTAACCCTTTTGGCCTTCCATTCTACATATCCTTTCATAACTTCTTTCCCATCCTGTAGCTCTACCCTTCTTGGTGTTAGCCAAGCTCTTGAGGTGTCAACTACCTTTGGTTTGTAATTACTTGTTTTGTGAGCATACCCAAAAGTGTCCATTCCCTTAGTTGCGGGGATAAACTGTCTTGATACTAGCAGTGGGCAGTAGGTTGTTCCACCCCAAATTCCTGGTAACGTATCCAGTCAAACTTTCCACACCGATATCGATAACTACTCACATTTAGCCAATGAGCCTTCCATACCACATCTGATTCCTTTAAGTTTAAGAAAAACTCTTTCCACTGTGCTTCCGTCTTCTTCTCGGGAATACATGAAGTAATATGTTCTTCTAATGGTGAATAGTCACTAAAAAACCTTCAAACCTGGTAAGGTGTGGTCCATTGATGACATCGAAACCAAATTTCTAATAGCTGTGCACAACTCCAGAATCGTCCTTCCCCAGACTTTCTATAAGCAGTGAGTGATTTGTATGTTTCTGCCAGGATTGCAGGCACTGGATTAACGTTCTTTTCTAATCTCTCAAATAAGACTAATGTTGATGTATCTATGCAATCAATAGTCCTTGGGAACAATACTAACCCATAAATGCACAGAGCAAACAATTTCCTCTTCCTTTTCTCTGATTCATCACCTGTTAGAATTATACCCGGGATAATCTTCCAATCAATGCACTCGTTATCTTCCAGAACCTCTTCATTTCCTTTGCCTTTTAACTTTCCTTCGAACCATGTTTCATCCTTGCCAGTAACTACTTTTAACATTTTCTTGAAGCTTGGTGGATGATTAGGTCTTGTATAAATTTGATCACTATGCACCATTGGACAATTCAACAAAGCCTCATACTCTTCCAAAGTGGGTGTCATGTCTATACTTCCAAATGTAAAACAGTTGTACGCTGGATTCCAATGCTGTACCATAGCCCGTATCATTTCTCGGTCCACTTGTATATACAACAACTTAGCTATGTCACCAAATTCAGACTGAAACTCCTTTCTCATCTCTTTACCCCATTGTTCCTACATGGCTTTTAACTATGGCAAACACTTGCTCTGCCCTGAATTGATCCTATCAGTCTCTTTAGTTTGTGACACATGATCTGCCTGAATACTATCCCCTTTTGAATGTTGAGTTTCCTCTGACCATATCCACACAGTGCCATTATCCTCTCCCTATTTACTAGACTCTTTTTCCATTTGAACACTTCCTAACTGACTAGCTCTTGGATCTATACCCCTTATGGATGCAATGATGTCAAAAGAAAAACACAACAAAACAAACAAAACAAAAGAAAGTGTTAGTAACTTGTAAACACATTAAAGACAAAGCTTAATATTGAAACAAACAACAAAACAGATTATATTGAGCACAGAAAATAACCAGAGAAATGCAATTAAATCGCCTATCCTAGGTCCCTTTCTGGCTCTAGTGAGGTAGGTTTCTAATATTCAACATGAGGGTGTTGTTCTAGATTCTTGGGTTCCTGAACTGTCGTTACTGTCTACTACGACAATAAGACATCGATTCGGTAGTATAGGTCCCTTATAGCGGAGGCGTAACCTCACGTTGCATAAGGTTAGTATACCGAAAGAGAGAAAAATCTGATCACAGAGCTGGATAACTCACGTAGGATAATGTCTCACTCCCACTTAAGGGTGAAAGCCCGGGTAGAAGGCTATGCATGAATGGAAGATATATCACACAATAAAAGCTACCTTCCTTCTTTCTAAAAATCCAACCGATAATCATTGAGGAAATTAAATTCAAATTATTATTCTAAAATGCCAAAATGCCACGTGAAATTAATTAATTAGGCCTGACTCGCTTTTTAATCCCCAGCGGAGTCACCAAGCTGTTGCGACCATTTTGAAATCTAGGTGCAGAAAAATAGCCCGACGATTGATTTTGTTGAAAACTGAATTTTTATTCATTTTAATTTTATTAAATCTTGAAAATTTGGGTTTTCCATATTAAATCCTTTATTTAATTTTGAAAACCAATTTAGAGTCGCCACCGGTCACTTTGGTAGACCGAACACCATAAAAAATAACAAGAGATCGTTTCTTTAAAATCAGGGTTCGAGAGTCGGTTACGTGTGGGGAAGGATTAGCACCCCCACAAACGCCCATTATTGGTACCTTATTAATTCCACGTGACATTTTGGCATTTTCGAACAGTGATTTGAATTTAATTTAATCAATTAGCATTAGTTGGATTTAAATTCCAAATGAAGATATCCTTTTATAAGGAAATACATTTTATTCAAACATGAGGTCAAGAATGCCCAAATACTTTAGGACACTCCTATTCATATCCAAAATGTGTTTCCTTTATAAAAGGTTTCTAAATGCATGATAATTTATGATCTTGTTAATTTGAAGTTCACACATATAAGGCCTCTAACTAATTTATATTTGAAAATTAAGATATTATTGATTTAAGAATTTCTATGAGATAACATTCAAAGAATTAAGTACTATTCATGTTGAAATAGATAAATCAATTGATATTTTAACTTATTTTCTTTATTTGTTTAAAGTCCTAGGCATAATTGGGCTTTAACTAATTATCTAGGTCATTTATCAAATTATGGGTGATAACATGTATTAAATGTTCCACTTAAGGGTATTTTTGGTATAACATCTTAGTACATTTGAGATACTATCCAAATTAATACACCAAAGTTTTCATTTTAAGAGGGGGAGAATTGTAACACCCTAAATCCTAGCCTAAAAGTATTGAAATCAATTGCTTAAGTTGATAGCTTAATTGCATCTAGAAATTAAGCTAAATTGATTAGTCAAGGGTCTAATTGAAAGAATGAAAGAACAAAGTACCAAATTAAGGTGACCAACTTGTAAACTCTAGCAATTTCAAAGAATGCATGCTGAATTCCTCAATTCCCCTAATGCCCCTGATTAAGTTAATATTAATGATTAATTAAGGGGCATTTTAGACATTACACAAATCCAATAACTTGGATTAAGTGCTATCATCTTCTTCACTTTCTCTTGTTGGCCGATTGGAAGAGAAAGAAAACAAAGAAAGAAAAGCTTGAGGGAGAAAGCTTGAACCCATGCCTTACAACCTTGATTTAGATCCAAATTAAATCTAGATAGCTTAGGGATTAAGGTAATTACTTGTTTCTCTTGTGAAATTCATGTTTGAATTGTTTGAATTAAAATGGAAATGTGATTTAAGTGTATAGATGCTGGAAATGTGATGAACATGTTATAGATTGATTGAATGATTGTTTGATGATGATGTTCTTGGTTGTATTGATGAATTAGATGATTTCTTTATGTGTTAAGGTCCTGCTATTTGCAATTAGAACCTGGAAATTGATTGCTAGTAATCAAATTGCTAATGAAACACATGTGTAGTTGCTGGAAAATTGAGAAAACATGAACATGGTTCAAAACAGTCTAGATTAGGGGACCGTTTTAATTGAAAAATTATGTAAGCATGCTAAATGAGCTTAAAACTCAGTTTTGAACATGTTGTTAGGTAAAATGGAGATTTAATTGAATTGGTAACTTGCTGGTAAAATGACTACACCTAATTGAACTAGTTAAATTAGGTAATGGACTGCCTAGTTGATGAATGATGTGTAATTGTGATCAAATGGATTAAACTAGGTTCAACATGACTATGCCCTGTTTTGCGAATATTGTCAGGTGACTATTGATGTCCTATATATGTAAGAAAATGATCATGAATGAAATTGTCATGTTAGGATCTTGCTAGAATGAAATGAAGAACTAGAATTGCAACCTAGTGTAAGCTGCCCAAAATTGCTCTGTTCTGGGCAGTCACTTTGAAAATTCACCAAAAATTGTAGAGATCAAATTCAGGGCTGAAATTTTAATGACATGATCCTTAGTGTGTCTACTTTCATTAGGTGAAAACAGAACTGAAAATTGGGTCCTATGTTGGAAACTGTAAATAGAAATAGCTGGACAGTGCAAACTGTCCAGGCAGTGTAAATGCCCTGTCTTTGAACAATAAACTGTAATAATTGGCTAAGAACTAAAATGCAAGCCTATTATGGTATTAAATAAAATTTTGTTAGCTTTCCAACAGTATAAATTAATCGAAATCCCGTCGTAGGAATTGAAAGATATGCCTATTTAAGCAGGTAGTGTGCAAGCTGCCAAACAGCAGCAGTTAAGCTAGTTGGAAACTGTTTTGTATTTATTGGACTGTTTTATAACAGTTAGGGATAATTAGATCCTACCTAGTATTGTTTATTGAATGTTGACAGAATTGTATGAATATGTTTATATGTATTGAAATAACCTTGCTGGCATGTTGAATTGTCTTGTGTATACATATTGATGAATGTGTTTAATCATGAATTTGCTAGAGCAAGAAGTGAGCTTGGAGGAAGGAGAAAAAGGAAATCATCCAAAGGCTAAGAACAAAGGAATAGCTATACAAGACAATTTCTAGCTTGCTTGGATTGTATTGCGAGTGTAGTTACCTCTAGTGTTAGGACTAGGTCCTAACCAATGCATTCTTGTTACAATCTTGACATGTAAATGAATCTAATCTTGAACTTGACCTAATAAGGGAAGGATGAATAAAGAAATTCATGAAACTTGATCCTAGTCTTGAATACATGACTATTTCGAATTGCTAAGCATGATTGATGATAGCTTGAATGCTTGTAATGTGCTATGATGCAACATGATTGAATGCTAAAGACTTGTTTGAGATATGATGTTATCTCATTTTGATGAAATGGATCTTGAAACCACTTGACTTGTGAGCTAAGGCTCAATAGCCTAAGGGCTTATCATGAAATGATCTTACTTGACATGAACATGATCTTAAACTTGATAACTTGAATAAATGGTAATTCGAACAACCTTGGTAGCTAGTTGGACTAGGTAGAAGGGCATGCCTTAGAGTCTAGAGCTCATTGTGTACGGGTGGACTACGGTCCAGGGCTAAGGCCCCTATTTGACGACAGATGGAGGGTACGTATGTGGTCTTTGGCGATAGTAGGAGGGTTGACCAGTACTACAGTGCATCTTGTGGCGACAGTTGGTTGGAGTCTCGATTACCTATACAAACTAAGCAGCAAGGGGGTTGTTTAATGAAATAACAAATGTAATAACAATTCAATTATACATGATACTTGTCTTGAATGCCATGAGATGTATGTTACTTGATTTGAAAGCATGACTCCTTGGTTTCTTGTTTTGCAAGCATGTTGCTTGATTCATGAATTATGATTTCTTGATGCCTAATCTTGTTGGCCAAATGCATGCTATCCTTGATAGGATATTCTTGATGCTTGAAAGACTAGTTAAGATCACCCTTGATGCTTGAAAGCCTAGCTAGGTCTACACCTGATTTAAAAGACATGAAACATGAAATAACAAAATGGATAGACTAGTTACTTCCTCACTAAGTACATTTTTGTACTTATCACTCTTGTTTCATTCTTCCCAACCTACAGGTTAAAGGATTCAAACTTTGCTTGATCTTTTGTATCTCCTAGAATGGTGGCACTAGATGTATCTAAATAGCTTGAACATGCATTTTGAAAGATTTTATATAATGCATGATGTGCCTATCTATGTTATGTATATAGTTTAAGGTTTGTAATGAACTTAGATAACTTGTAATGGATGAATGTTTTGCTGCACATATGTTGATGATATAGAATGATCATATGATGATCTAATTGGGTATGAAATAGTTGATAACGTTGTCATGCTTTTATGTATGCTTGAAATGATCTTGTGTATGCTTGATTTATAATTCGAATATGATGATCCATGTTGCTTAAGATCTATTCAAATGGCCTTGGTAAATATATGATTCAATTATGTGATCATGCCTTGATTATATGAGTATTGTGCACTTGTTTGATGCATGGCTGAATAGTTTAAATCATTAGGTACTAGTTACATGCCTTGTAATATATGATTGGAGTTAATGGTTGAATGTTTGAGTAGTGTAAGGCTTGCATGGAACTAATTCTATGTTAATGAATGCTTAGATGATCATGCTTAGTAAGTATAGGATTAAGATGTCTAAAGGTATACAAGCTAAGGAACAATGAAGTGAAATGTACATGATAAAAATGTAAGCATGAAAGGAATTAATCTAGTGGTATTGTAATTATAGCCGAATGCTTAGGATGAAATTGAAGTTACATTTGAGATTACTTGCATGAAAAGAAATGCATGAATGGTTGCCTATGCCTTGTTCGAATGATTGTTTCTTCTTGCTTGATGATTGCCAAATGTAATGGTTGATTATTGAGTCAAGTTTGAATGTGTAATGCTTGTATTGCCCTTGCCTTGTCTATGTCCTTGTTTAGTTCGAATGTCATGCTATGTCTTGTCCTTGCTTGCTCTAAGTAACTCTCCCGAATCGAGTTACTACTAACCCGGGTAAGGGGTGTTACATATTAATTGGTAATCAGAGCTTTAGGTTTAGTCGATTCTAGGACTAAACCGGGATATCATGCATCATATAGGATACTTTTGCCACCTAGGAGACTTGTATTGAATAGCTTGTGTCTTGCTTATTAAAACGAACCCCTAATTATTCTATTTGAACGTAGAATGTTTGAAACAAGACTCAGTCAGGATAATGAAAGTCCTGAAGGCTCCTCAAATGAAGGAGACAATGTGATGATGGAACATAATCCTCCTCAACATCAAGCTCAACATCGAGCTCAAGCTGCTGCTCAACAGGAAGCTCATTCTATCAATCCTGTGCAACAAGAATGTCTTCTAAGTATTAAGGAGATGTTCAATCATCTTGTATCCCCTTTAAAACAAGATCATCATATTGCTCATACTGTTACTGTGCCAAACCGAGCCCCAATTGACAAACTAGCTCAACATTGGGCTTATACCTTCACTGGCACCGATGAAGCATACCCAGAAGTAGCTGAGTACTGGCTAGAAGCCACTACTCTAATCCTTACCAAGCAATTACCTTGTCCCGATGAACACAAACTAGAATGTGCTATAGCTTTGTTAGTCGATGAAGCTTTAAGATCGTGGGAAACTACTACACTGACTGCCCCTGCAGAAGCCATGACGTGGAAATTCTTCCTTGATGAATTTAGGAAGAAGTATATAGTGAACAGTATCTGGCCGAGTGCCAAAAACGTTTCTTGTACCTCAAGCAAGGGGTCGACCTATTGAACAGTATGTGAGCGACTTCTGTAAGTATTGCAAATATAGGTCAGAATATATCAAAACTGAGGCCGATAAGTGCCGAATGTTTATTGACGGGATAAATAATGAATTAAGCCATATATTCACTGTCCTAGGTATCATTGACTTCCAGAATTTGGTGAACCGGGTTATAGTAACCGAGGCAAAAATGAAGGCCTCAGAGAAACGTAAGAGTGGAAACTCCTGGAAAGATAAACGATCCAGAAATGATGACAAGCCACACTGGCAGTCAAAGAAAGCTAAACACTCTAAATATCACTCTTCAAATTATACTTATGTTTAGAAGAGCAATTATATACCGAAACCTCAATCGGTAATCAAAACCTCAGCCCCGATCATCTCAGTTGATAGTACGAGGAATTCTAGTAAAGCTGTTCAGTATTCTACTTGCAAGTTCTGTCAGAAGCACCACACCGGGCAATGCAGAACTCAAAAAAACTCGTGTTTCTCATGTGGAGCCTCAGATCACTATATCCGGGATTGTCCCCAGAATCCCAATAAGGTTCCAAGTCGAACTCTTGGAAATGCAAGCTCAACTCTCTCCAATCGAAACAAGGGTCTTAGACAAGCCCAGTCTTTAAAATCAAGGGAGAGGCAAGGGGAACCATTCGAATGCCCTTACTCACCAAGAATCTCGAGCCCCTGCTCGAATCTATCATATCCGAGGATTGGAAGACGAAGAAGCACCTGATGTCATAGCAGGTACCGTTGAGCTAAATTCAGCTGCTGTTTATGCTTTAATAGACTCAGGATCCACTTATTCTTTTATATGCTCATCTTTAATTGTCAAATTGAACTTGAAGCTTGAAATTGTAAAACAAAGCCTTGTAGTATCGAATTCAATAGGGGAATTACAAATATAAGCCTAATCTGTAAAGAATGCCCTTTGTATATTCAAAACATTCCCTTTTATGTTGATCTATATGTACTCCTAACATGTGAATTCGATCTAGTGCTAGGACTAGATTGGTTAAGCAAACATGAAGCCTGGGTAGATTGCTTAAATAGGAGACTGTATCTCCGGGATTTAGGAAAAGAATCAATCCTCCTAATTGATAGAAAATTGACCTCAATCTTTGCTACGATGACTATGCAAGATGAATTTGAATTCGGCTTACCTAGTATGCCAATTGTGTCTGAATTCATTGATGTTTTCCTGAGGAACTCCTTGGTCTCCCTCCAACCAGAGAAGTAGAGCTCGGGATTGAAGTTCAACCCGGAACAACTCTAGTGTCCATCACACCTTATCGAATGACACCTGTTGAATTGAAAGAACTCAAGAAGCAACTCCAAGAGCTACAAGATAAAGGCTTTATTCGGCCTAGCTCATCTCATTGGGGTGCTCCAGTCTTGTTCGTGAAGAAGAAAGACGAGACTATGAGACTCTGTATTGATTACAGACAGTTGAACAAGCTTACTATCAAGAATCGATATCCTCTCTCAAGGATAAAAGATCTCTTCAATCAACTCAAGGATGCTTCGGTATTCTCAAAGATCGATCTTCGATCGGGATACTATCAAATGAGGGTAAAAGAAGAAGATGTGCCCAAGACAGCCTTTCGTACTCAATATGGCCACTATGAATTTCTCGTAATGCCATTCGGGCTAACGAATGCTCCGGCTACTTTCATAGATCTCATGAATCGAGTGTTCAAGCCCTATCTCGACAAGTTCGTGGTTGTCTTCATTGATGACATCCTAGTTTACTCCCGGAACAAGGAAAAACACTCCGAACATCTCAGAATCGTATTGCAAACTCTTCGAGAACGTCAATTGTTTGCAAAGTTCTCTAAATGTGAATTTTGGCTATCAAAAGTCTCATTCCTTGGCCATGTCATCTCAGCAGAAGGAATTAAAGTAGACCCAAAGAAAATTCAATCCATTCTGGATTGGAGACCTCCGAGGAATGTTAGTGAAATCAGAAGCTTTCTCGGTTTAGCCAGATATTATCGGTGATTTGTCAAAGGATTCTCATCAATTGTTGTAAGTTTGACAAAGTTAACCCGAAAGGATACACCTTTTGTTTGGTCGGAGAACCAACAACGAAGCTTTGATCAACTTAAACAAGCTCTGACTCATGCACTGGTTCTTATCCAACCAGAATCGGGTAAAGAATTTATTGTCTATAGTGGTGCATCTCATTTAGGACTAGGATGTGTCCTAATGCAAGATGAAAAAGTGGTAGCTTATGCTTCAAGGCAACTGAAACAACACAAGTCAAACTATCCAACACACGATCTAGAATTGGCAGCTATCGTGTTTGCTCTCAAAATAAGGAGACATTACTTGTACGGGGAGAAATGTAACCTGTTCACAGACCACAAGAGTCTCAAATATCTCCTGACTCAGAAAGATTTGAATCTGAGACAAAGAAGATGGCTAGAATTGCTTAAAGGCTATGATTTGGTTATCGACTACCATCCGAGGAATGTAAACGTGGTTGTTGATGCCCTTAGTCGCAAACCATACTCAGGTAAACTCCTAAATCTAAATTCTAGTATATTTCAATCAAATTTGAACTTACTTGAATCACAAGAAAGCTATTCGAACACTTACTTGTTTTGCAAGTAACCACTCGAAATTTTCCTTAATGATACTATGTATTCTTTGTAGCTACTCTGGCTATCAATGCTCAATTTTGTTTATCCAAAGGACAGAAATTCTTGTCTGAAATTCAAGTTCAATCTAGCTTAATCTCGAGAATTAAAGAACTCCAACAAACTGATTCAGATCTTCAGAAGATCATATCCAAGTTAGACTCTAAGTCAAATTCTGACTTCTCCCTTAAGTCAAATGGGCTCCTCTATTTCAAGGATAGAGTGTGTGTTCCTAACAATGAGGAACTAAGACAAGAAATGTTACAAGAATCTCACCAAAGCTTATTCTAGATTCACCCAGGATCTGTTAAGATGTACAAGGATCTAAAGCCATTATACTGGTGGTCGGGTATGAAATCGTCTATCATAGACTTCGTATCGAAGTGCCTAACTTGTCAAAGAGTTAAAACCAAACATCGAGTTCCTACTGGATTACTTTAGCCAATCGAATTCCCTTAGTTGAAATGTGATCGTATTACAATGGATTTTGTTACTGGTTTTCCTTCCACTCCAAGAAAGAACGATGTTGTATGGGTGATTGTAGATAGATTCACAAAGTCTACTCATTTCATCCCTGTTCAAATGAACTTGAGCTTGGAAACCTTAGCCGAGCTATACATCCGTGAAGTGATTCGATTACACGGTGTACCTACAGCTATTATCTCTGATCGAGACCTCAGATTTGCTTCGCGATTCTGGAAGTCTCTACAGAAATCTCTTGGAACCAAAGTAAATCTAAGTACAGCTTTCCATCCTCAGTCTGATGGACAATCTGAAAGGATTATTCAAGTACTAGAAGACATGCTTCATGCTCGTGTTATAGAGTTTGGGAAGAACTGGAAGAAATCTCTACCCCTTGTAGAGTTTGCTTACAAAAATAGCTATCAGACATCTATTCAGATGGCACCATTTGAAGCTTTATATGGTAGAAGATGTAGAACTCCTCTATGTTGGTTTGAATTGGGAGAAAACAAGATTCTAGGACCTCAACTGCTTCGGGAAACTGAAGAGCAAGTAAGGATCATTCATGATCGTTTGAAGCAGCTTTCGATAGTCAGAAAGCATATGCTGACTTGAAAATGAGAGATATCCAATATGCTATTGGAGACAAAGTCTTCCTAAAGGTCTCACCTTGGAAGAAAGTCCTTCGATTTGGAAGAAAAGGGAAACTCAGTCCCCGATTCATTGGTCTCTATCGATTAGCTCTCCCTAGAGAATTCGATAGAATCCACAATGTATTTAACGTATCTATGCTCAGAAGATACAGATCAGATCCATCCCATATTATTGAACTGGAAGAAGTTGAGTTGAACCCTGACTTGTCCTATGAAGAAGAGCCTATTCAGATTCTTGATCGGGAAGTAAGAAAGCTTAGGAACAAGATTGTTCCTCTTGTCAATGTTTTGTGGAGAAACCACAAGATAGAAGAAGCTACTTGGGAATCTGAAGAAATCATGAAGAAGCAATATCCCCATCTATTCAATTCAGGTAAATTCGAGGACGAATTTATTTTAAGGGGGGAGAATTGTAACACCCTAAATCCTAGCCTAGAAGTATTGAAATCAATTGCTTAAGTTGATAGCTTAATTGAACCTAGAAATTAAGCTAAATTGATTAGTCAAGGGTCTAATTGAAAGAACGAAAGAACAAAGTGACCAAATTAAGGTGACCAACTTGTGAACTCTAGCAATTTCAAAGAATGCATGCTAAATTCCTCAATTCCCCTAATGCCTTGATTAAGTTAATATTAAGGATTAATTAAGGGACATTTTAGAAATTACACAAATCTAGTAACTTGGATTAAGTGTTAGCATCTTCTTCACTTTCTCTTGTTGGCCGATTGGAAGAGAAAGAAAAGAGAGAAAGAAAAGCTTGAGGGAGAAAGAAAAGCTTGAATCCATGCCCTACAACCTTGATTTAGCTCCAAGTTAAATCTAGATAGCTTAGTGATTAAGGTAATTACCTGTTTCTCTTGTGAAATTCATGTTTGAATTGTTTTAATTAAAATGGAAATGTGATTTAAGTGTATAGATGCTGGGAATGTGATTAACATGTTATAGATTGATTGAATGATTGTTTGATGATGATGTTCTTGGTTGTATTGATGAATTAGATGATTTCTTTATATGTTAAGGTCGTGCTATTTGCAATTAGAACCTGGAAATTGACTGCTAGTAATCAAATTGCTAATGAAACACATGTGTAGTTGCTGGAAAATTGAGAAAACATGAACATGGTTCAAAACAGTCTAGATTAGGGGACTGTTTTGATTGAAAAATTGTGTAAGCATGCTAATTGAGCTTAAAACTCTGTTTTTAACATGTTGCTAGGTAAAATGGAGATTTAATTGAATTGGTAACTTGATGGAAAATTGACTACACCTAATTCAACTAGTTAAATTAGGTATTGGACTGCCTAGTTGATGAATTGATGTGTAATTGTGATCAAATGGATTAAACTAGGTTCAACATGACTATGCCCTGTTTTGAGAAAATTTTTAGGTGAATATTGATGGCCTAGATATGTATGAGTATGAACATGATCATGAATGAAATTGTCATGTTAGGATCTTGCTAGAATGAAATAAAGAACTAGAATTGCAACCTAGTGTAAGCTGCCCAGAATTGCTCTGTTCTGGGCAGTCACTTTGAAAATTCACCAAATATTGTAGAGATCAAATTCAGGGCTGAAATTTAAATGACATGATACTTAGTATGTCTACTTTCATTAGGTGAAAACAGAACTGAAAACTGGGTCCTATGCTGGAAATTATAAATAGAAATAGCTGAACAGTGCAAACTGTCCAGGCAGTGTAAATTCCCCGTCTTTGAACAATAAACTGTAATAATTGGCTAATAAATAAAATGCAAGCCTATTATGGTCTTAAAGAAAATTTTGTTAGCTTTCTAACGGTATAAATTAATCAAAATTCTGACGTAGGAATTGAAAGATATGCCTGTTTAAGCAGGTAGTTTGCAAGCTGTCAGGCAGCAGCAGTTAAGCTAGTTGGAAACCGTTTTGTACACAGTTTTATTGGACTGTTTTATAACAGTTTGGGATAATTAGATCCTACCTAGTCTTGTTTATTGAATGTTGACAGAATTGTATGAATATGTTTATATGGATTGAAATAACCTTGCTTCCATGTTGAATTGTCTTGTGTATACATATTGATGAATGTGTTTAATCATTGAATTTGCTAGAGCAAGAAGTAAACTTGGAGGAAGGAGAACAAGGAAATCATCCAAAGGCTAAGAACAAAGGAATAGCTATACAAGACAATTGCTAGCTTTTTTGGATTGTATTGTGAGTGTAGTTACCTCTAGGGTTAGGACTAGGTCCTAACCAATGCATTCTTGTTACAATCTTGACATGTAAATGAATCTAATCTTGAACTTGACCTAATAAGGGAAGGATGACTAAAGAAATGCATGAAACTTGATCCTAGTCTTGAATACATGTCTATTCCGAATTGCTAAGCATGATTGATTATAGTTTGAATACTTGTATATGCTATGATGCAACATGATTGAATGCTAAAGACTTGTTTAAGATATGATGTTATCTCATTTTGATGAAATAGATCTTGAAACCACTTGACTTGTGAGCTAAGGCTGAATAGCCTAAGGGCTTATCATGAAATGATATTGCTTGACATGAACATGATCTTGAACTTGATAACTTGAATAAATGGTAATTCAAACAACATTGGTAGCTAGTTGGACTAGGTAGAAGGGCATGCCTTAAAGTTTAGAGCTCATTGTGTACGAGTGGACTATGGTCCAGGGCTAAGGCCCTTATTTGGCGACAGACGGAGGGTACGGATGTGGTCTTTGGCGATAGTAAGAGGGTTGACCAGCACTACGGTGCATCTTGTGGCGACAGTTGGTTGGAGACTCGATTACCTATACAAACTAAGTAACAAGGGGGTTGTTTAATGAAATAACAAATGTAGTAACAATTCAGTTATACATGATACTTGTCTTAAATGCCATGAGATGTATGTTACTTGATTTAAAAGCATGACTCATTGGTTTCTTGTTTTGCAAGCATGTTGCTTGATTCATGAATTATGATTTCTTGATGCCTAATCTTGTTGGCCGAATGTATGCTATCCTTAATAGGATATTCTAGAGGCTTGAAAGACTAGTTAAGATCACTCTTGATGCTTGAAAGCCTAGCTAGGTCTACACTTGATTTAAAAGACATGAAGCATGAAATAACAAAATGGATAGACTAGTTACTACCTCACTAAGTACATTTTTGTACTTATCACTCTTGTTTCATTCTTCCCAACCTACAAGTTAAAGGATTCAAAATTTGCTTGATCTTGAAGCTTGATTTCTTGAGCAAGAAGCATCTTACACAAGCTTGGTTAAAGTATGATTCCATACTTGTCTTGTATCTCCTATAATGGTGGTACTAGATGTATCTAAATAGCTTGAACATGCATTTTGAAAGATTGTATATAATGCTTGATGGGCCTATCTATGTTATGTATATAGTTTAAGGTTTGTAATGAACTTAGATAACTTGTAATGGATGAATGTTTTGTTGTGCATATGTTGATGATATGGAATAATCATATGATGATCTAATTTGCTATGAAACAATTGATAACCTTGTCATGCTTTTGTGTATGCTTGAAATGATCTTGTGTATGCTTGATTTATAATTCGAATATGATGAACCATGTTTCTTAAGCCCTATTCGAATGGCCTTGGTAAGTATATGATTCAATTGTGTGATCATGCCTTGATTATATGAGTATTGTGCACTTGTTTGATGCATGGCCGAATAGTTTAAATCATTAGGTACTAGTTACATGCCTTGTAATATATGATTAGTGTTAATGGTTGAATGTATGAGTAGTGTAAGGCTTGCATGGAACTAATTCTATGTTAATGAACGCTTAGATGATCATGCTTAGTAAGTATAGGATTAAGATGTCTAAAGGTATACAAGCTAAGGAACAATGAAGTGAAATGTACATGATAAAAATGTAAGCATGAAAGGAATTAATCTAGTGGTATTGTTATTATAGCCGAATGCTTAGGATGAAATTGAAGTTACATTTGAGATTACTTGCATGAAAAGAAATGCATGAATGGTTGCCTATGCCTTGTTCGAATTATTGTTTCTTCTTGCTTGATGATTGCCGAATATAATGGTTGATTATTGAGTCAAGTTTGAATGTGTAATGCTTGTATTGCCCTTGCCTTGTCTATATCATTGTTTAGTTCGAATGCCATGCCATGTCTTGTCCTTGCTTGCTTGCTAAGTAACACTCCCGAACTGAGTTACTACTAACCCGGGTAAGGGGTGTTACAAAGGGAGGTAGGGTAGCGTAGGGAGATGGCGTATGGGGAATCTGCGATTCATCTTTCTTCTTTTTCTGAGATCTTGCGTCAACATCTACTTTTCTTTTCTGGAGCTCTAATTCATCTTTCTTATGGGGTTCTGCAGCAACATCTTTAGGGACTGGCGTTGTGACAACAGTGCCACTTCGAAGGGCGATTGCACTAACATTTTCTCGTGGGTTCACCTTTGTTTATGATGGTAGCTTCCCTCTAGATTCTAAACGACTCGCCACTAAAGTCAGTTAACTAATTTGTTTTTCAATTTCTTGAAAGTGCGCTTCGGTTTTTAGTTGAAATTTTTCTTGGGATAGCGTTAACCTTTCAACAATCGGCTCCAATGATGGTTTTTGCAGTAGATATTGTTGTGGTGCAGGTGCTTGATAAGCTTGATTTGGTCTTTGGTTTTGTGCATAATTGAAGTTCAAATGATCTTTCCATCTCGGTTTGTATGTATTAGCATTGGGGTTGTATTATCTCTAGGGAGGTCCGGGAAAATTACCCATGGCATTTACTTGCGCAACATCCTCCTCTTGTATCATCGGACATCAATTCATTGGATGTTCTGGACTTGTGTGCATATCCCGCAAAGTCTAGCTGTGTTTTTCTTACTTGCAACAAGGGATTGACCAATGTCAGCCATTTTGTCAATTTTATTTTCTAATGAAATAGTACTTACCTCGTGAACTCGTCGAGAGGGTTCACTTGAAGGGCGAAATTGCTGGGAGTTAGCGGCCATCGTAGAGATTAGAGTTTTTGCCGCTGTTGGGGTCATGTTCACAAGTGCCCCTCCACTTGCTGCATCGATCATATTTATTTCCATCGGAGATGGGCCTTCATAAAAATACTAAAGAAGTGTTTGTTCCGATAGCCCGTGTTGTGGGCAATTTACGCATAACTTCTTAAATCACTCTAGTAGTCGTATAACAACTCGATATCCTTTTGTCAGATACTCAAGATGCTCCACCTTAGTTCGCTCACCTTGGCCGCAGGGAAGAACCTGTCAAGAAAAAGTTGAGCCATGTCAGTCCAAGTTGTAATCGAGTTGGAAGGTAAATCAAATAACCAATCTTTGGCTATATCTACTAAAGAAAAAGGAAAAGCACTAAGTTTTATTTGGTCTTCAAACACTCCTTGTAGTTTTGTACTCAAACAAACCATATGGAATTCTTTGAGGTGTTTGTGAGGATTTTCACTGGGAAGGCCATGATAAGTTGGTAGAAGATGTATCAAACCCGTCTTGAGTGCGAATGGTGTTGTGCCATTCAGGAATGTAATGCACAAAGGTTGTTGATCATCAGGTACCGCGACAAGTTGGCAAATGGTTTGGTCGTCGTTCGCCATTGAAGTTTGCTCGTTATTTGTGTAGTCAAAATTTGTTTAAGCTACGGAAGATAATTCTAAATCTCGTTCGAACTGTTTTTTTCGTAGTCTTTTCTTATTTTCCTGAAGTGTTTGTCCATGTAATCTTCGGGCTAATGCTTCAATTTTCGGTTCAAAATCTACTAATTCGCCCGGATTCTTCGTCGTCATAAATAAAAAACAACTATATTAGTAACTTTGCCAAAGTCCCTGACAATGGCGCCAATTTGACAAGCGTCGTATTTTGTCAAATAATTTAAGCCTTAATCTCAAATTAAATATAAAGCGTAGTATAGAGAAGAAGGCGTCAGTCCACAGGGACTAAGGAGTTTCTGATATAAGGTGGTTTTGATTCTGACTATTGCAAGGTAATTTAGTGAATGAGGGGTTTTTGATCGAGAAAACTAGAGAATAAATGTAAAATAAACGCGAGAATAAATTAAGTAAAATAAATCGATTGAATTAATTAGCCTCAAGCTTTTGCTCCGCCTCAATTCAAAATGATAATTGAAAAGAATTTTTACTCTAGAAACATGCCGGTTCCAGTCTAAAAGGCCCAACCCTGCCCAACCCTTGTAACTTGTTTTTCTCTCCGGTAAACTGATAATCTAAAATCAATTTTTGGATTTCAGTTTATTGGCTAGGCTAACCACGTTTATCGCCGTTAGAATAAAACAATTTTTAAACTTGGAAAAACCCAACTCAGACTATGTTGTCTTGATGAGAATCGAATCCGATCTCAATTTCCCTTAGCGAATCAGTCGCTAAGTGTGTTCATAGGAAGTTGCAACCACGACTATCGCCGATCCTTCCTCCCAACTTTAAATCTCAACAACAATCAAGTCAACACTAGCTTTTTGAAGTGAAAGAGAAAATATTTTAATAGAAAGGCCGATTGCTGATCTAAGTTTTTAGAAAATTGAGAATGTAAAACGAAGTTGTTGAGTGCTTTTAATTCTCACAAGGTGAATTGAAGCTTCGCTTTAAGCCCTTGGCTAATAGGAAAATTAGCTAAGCATGATTTGTAACACCCCAAAACTGGGCTTAGGAGGATGATGCTAAATCGATTCCTATATTAATTATTTTCAATATATAATTGAAAGCACAAAAAAATGGTCTAGGATTAATTTGAAGAGAGGGAAAGCGTGGGTGACCATTTCTAAATGACCACTTTGTGAATCAGGTAAAATAGGGAATTTGCATGTAAATAATCTTTAATTAGAAGACTTAACACATGTCACTTTCAATAAAGGCCATGTGTGTATGAAAGATGTAGGAACCAGCCATGTATAGGAGGAGAACCAATTCCTTTCTTCTCCATTGGAACCAAAACACCTTGTTGGGAGAGAAAGTGAGGATGGCTTGGAGGAAATTGAAGATGGTGAGATAGGTTTGGTCTTGATCGAAGGGTTTTAAGTTATAGAGATAAAATTCTCTTCTTCTCTTTTGATTGAATACTCGATTGTGGGAATGTAGTTGTTTAATTTGACTTGATAAGCTTGTTTATAAGGACATTGTTCATGAATAGAGAAATTCTAGTGTGATGGAATGAAAGATAATAAGTGTTCTACTTTGTGAATTTAAGTGTAATTGTCATTTTGATTTTATGATATTGCGAAATAAGTGGTTAATTGGAGTATTAATCTTTGAATGATAGCACGAGGTTTGACTATGATCTTGTAAAGTATGTTACATTGGAGTTTAATTGCTTAATTGATAGGAATTTGTTGGTGAATTGCTTGATTAGGATTCTTTGCAGCATGTGATAGAATTCATTTGAAGTGTTACATGATCCCTCCATGAATTCTAGGAATTTTATTGTGATCGGTGGTTTTAGATTATACTCATGTTTAAAATTTGTTTTCATGGATTCTAAGGCATTTTAGAGACCGATTTAATGGGTTAAAAACTGCCATTTTGTAAGTAGTTGTAAAACAAGGCAAATTTATAGTTAATTGAACCTTAAGGAACTATTTTGGAACATGTGTAAGAATTTATATAGGTTAAATTAGAACATGAAACATATATGTGCAGAACAATGTGTGAATCTAGTTTCGTATACAACAAACGGTGATTAATTTCGATTTTTAGAATAAAAGATGTGAATTTTGGAGTAGGTGAGGGTCAGAAAAATAGAACAACACTTTACTACTAGGGCAGCAAAGACAACAACTTTGAAAATTCACTATAAATTGTACAAGTCAAATTAGAAGCTATAATTCATATGGTTAGAAATTTTATTATGTCTAATTTCATTTAAAACAAACGGAATCGAATTCCGAGTTATAGAACAGTTTTTAGAGTTGATTCTTTAAGGAGTGTGCAATCTGCCCGGTGGCAGAACTGGGCTGTCTTTTAAATAAATTATGTATTAATTAACAAGGATTAAAAATACATGACCTATATGGCTAGGAAGGTATGTAAGTCAGCTTTTTAATGGTGTAAATGGTTTGAAATTCGGATGTACGAAATGGAATATACAAGATTTTAAGCGAGTAATGCACAGTCTACCTGGCAGCAGCAGTTTAGGTGTTTTGAAAAGAAGAACTGTATTCATTCAAAATAAACTAAGTATCTTGCCATATATGGTTAAAAAGGTCTATGATTCTAGTTTATAATGGTACAAAAAGGATAAATTTTCTAACGTACGGATTAAAATATGGAATTGATTTAGTAAAGATAGTACGGCTGCCTGGTAGCAGTTTTGTATGCTAAACAAATGCAGTTTTAAATGCAAAATGTATGTTGTTTTGAATTGGTACACATGCTAGTTGTGCTTCAAATGGTTATAGAATTAAATGAATTGGTTAATAATGCCTGGATATTTGTTTTGAGGTACACTTTGTCAAGGATGGCTAAGTGAAGAAGTAGATTGGGGTTATGGATCAGGTATTCCATAACTTTGGAATAACGAGGTGAGTGTAGTTGTGTTTCTCTCGGGTGATATGGTGTTATTCCAAATATTTTTTATTGATATGTTGTAATTTGATTTAAGCATATACAAATGGCTCCTTTAGAGCAAGACATGTGAAGCATGCCTAGCATGGCATCATTGATAAGCATCTAGTTATGTATGTATTATGTGAGTATTGTATGCCTTGATATGATGTACTTGTGATGGTGATCATGTGTAACACCCCCTACCCCAGGCTAGTAGCAAACTAGCTCGGGAGCGTTACTTAGGCAAGGACATGGACAAGGCAAGCATTACAAGAACAAGCAAGCAACAAGGCAAGGATTGATAACTCATCCTTATTAGATGAGTTACTTAACTAACAAGCAACCAATCATACTTACTTAGCAAACAAGTAACCTCACATTTAGACTTCAAGTCATCAAAGGCATTCGAACAAGGCCATTAAATTTTTTCCTTTCATACTTACATTTCAACTTACTACTTTATCAAAACAATTCACTTCATTTTACCCCTATCATTCGAATGACCCTAGGTGTAACATGATTCCATTCCATTTCAATTCAATGTTCCTTAGTTTTATACATGTACATCTTATCCCTAAATTACTAACATGATTCTTGAGCATTCTAATTGCATGTAACTAGCTTCCATTCAAGTCATTCTTTATACCTAACTATTCGGCCATCACCATCCAAACACACAACAATACTTTCATCATGGTAATCCGATACAAGATATGAAACATTCGAATGGTAAGTCAAGAAACATGGTTCATCTTATTCTACTTTCAATTCAAGCATACACATTCAGCCAATAACACAAGATGCATACAACAAGGCATGATCATACACATGAGACCATAAAATTTCTAAAGCATTTGAGCATCAATGTAAGCTAGATGGTTCACTTGAACATTTCATAAGTTTATTCAATATTTGCGCAGCAAAACATCATCCACTACATGTAATCTAGGTTCATTACATACTTGTTACTAGATTCATAACATATTAGGCCCATACAAGGACAATATATACAAGTTCAAGAGTTCCAAGATGCATGATCAATCTACATTCTAAACAATCTAGTGCCACCATTCTAGGAGATATACAAAACAAGTATGAAACCATACTTAGGCAAAACTTGTGTGAGTTACTTCTAGCTCAAGGTAACAGGCTTCAAGATCAAGCAACACTCATATCCTTTATCCTGTAGTTGGGAAGAATGAAAACGAGAGTGATAAGTACAAGAATGTACTTAGTGAGGTAGTAACTAGTTCTAATCATTTGTTATGTCAAGTTATGTTCCATTTAAACAAGGATAGTCCTAGCTAAGGATTTCAAGCATTAAGATAATCCTAGCTAAGGCTTTCAAGCAATAAAGTAATCCTATTTAAGGATATCAAGCATTAGAGTAATCCTAACTAAGGATCATAGCATTCGGCTATCAAGAACAAGAATCAAGAATTCATACTTCATGTTTTCATATCATGAATCAAGCACATCATGCTTACAAAGCAAGTAATCAAGAAAGTCATGCTTACATGGCAAGTAACATACTATTCATAGCTTTCAAGACAAGTCACATGTGTTTTAGGATTGTTATTACAATTGTTATCAATTAAACAACCCCCTTGGTACTTAGTTTGTATAGGTAATCGAGTCTCCAACCAACTATCGCCACAAGATGCACCGTAGTGCTAGTCAACCCTCCTACTGTCGCCAAAGACCACATACGTACCTCCGTCTGTAACCAAATAGGGGCCTTAGCCCTGGACCGTAGTCCACCCTGACACAATGAGCTATAGACTCTAAGGCATGCCCTTCTACCTAGTCCAACTAGCTACCAAAGTTGTTCGATTTACCATTTATACAAGTTTATCAAGTTCAAGATCATGTCAAGCAAGTTCATTTCATATTAGGCCCTTAGGCCATTTGAGCCATAGCTCAGATATCATGTAATTTTCATGTTTCATTACATCAAGATGAGATGATATCTCAAGCAAGTCTTTAGCATTTGATCACATGCATCATGACACATACAAGCATCCATGCTATCACTTAATCTTTCTTAAACATTCGAATTGATCACGTGTTCAAAGATGTGATCCAGTTTCATGCATTACAAGTCGTTCCTCCCTTATTAGGTCAAGTTCATGATTAGATTCATTTAAAATTTCAAGAATGTAACAAGTATACATTGGTTAGGACCTAGTCCTAACCCTAAAGATAACTACACTCACAATACTCCAAGCTAGCTAGTATTGGATCCACACTCCTTTGTTCTTGGCTTTAGTATGATCCACTCTATCCTCTTCCACCAAGTTTACTCCTAGTTCTACCACATTACAAGTACAAACATGTTAAGACAAGATCATATGATCATTCAATCAAGGCAAGGTTTCAAACACATAACATACACAAATCTGGCAGCATGCTCGCATACATTCTCCATTACACTTAATTACACTTATCTATATTCTAGTTCATGTAAAACAAGGCAGAATCAATGTCATAAAACTGTTTACAAAATAGTTTGCAAATTGCCACAGAACAATGTGCAATTGCCTATACTGTTGCTGCCAGGCAACTTGCACTCTATTCACTTAATCATGCATAACTTTCATTCCGTACGTTAGAATTTCAATTGGTTTACACCGTTGGAAAGCTAACATAATTGTATTTATAACCATATAATGCTTGAATTTTAGTTCTTTGCCAATTAATACAGTTTTTAACTTAAATAGAGGGTAATTTGTTACACTGGACAGTTTGCACTGTCCCTAGTGTTTCTTCTCTAGATTTCATTATACAACCCAAAATTCAGTTCTATTTTTCTTCTAATGAATTTAGACATATCAAGGTGTTGTCCATAAAAATTTCAGCCTTAAATTCATTTTATACAAGTTATAGTGATTTTTCAAAGTTACTGCCCAAAACAAATCATTCTGGGCAGATTACACTAGGTTGAATTTCTAGCTTCTTAACTCATTTTAACAAGGTTCTAACATGGCAATTCAATTCATTTTCATGTTCTTACATGTCTAGGTCATTATAATTCACCTAGAAATGTGCTTAAAATAGGGCATTATCATGTTGAACCTAATTTGATCTATTTGATCAACATTGCACATTCAATTCATCAAGTAGGTGGTCCATTACCTAGTTTAACTAATCCAATTAGGTGCTTTCACATTTCCAGTAAGTTATCTATTCAATTCATCTAGATACATGATCAAAATAGGGTTCTATATCCAATTGACATGTCTAAACATTTTCACTATCCAAAACAGTCCCTAAACAAGACTGTTTTCAACCATGTACATATTTCTCAGATTTCCAGCAACTATACATATTTCCTTTATCAAATTTGTTACTACAAATCACAATTTCAGGTTCAAATTGAAGCTATCATGCTCCTAACACACATAACAATCACCCAATTCAATTCATACAACAAAGACATCATAATCTCAAGGTTCAAAAAATCTATAACAAGTTGGAACCAAGCATTATACCTTCTTCAAGCTAAATTTGATCAAGGCTCAATCAAAAAGCTTGAATTTGAAGGTGATCAATGAAGCTTTTCTCTCCCCTTTCTCTCTCTACCATTCAGCCAAGGTGGAGTATAATTGGATGAAGATGACAATATTTCTTAGTTCATGTAACACCCTAAAATTAGCCTAGAAATGTTACCACAATATAAACTATAGGATAATTGAATTCATAAGTTGATCAATTTAAAAGAAGAATGAACATTGGCCATCCTTAAAATCTAATAAGTGAAATTGAACCAAATTGAATTGAAATTAAAACTAGGAAGCATAAATGAAAGGATAGAAATGTGAACATACAAAACATTAGATTTTGCATGCAATAGGGATTAAGTTTGAGGGCATTGGCACATGTTCTCAAATGAAGAGAACATGTGCCAAAGCAAGGGATGTCTCACGACAGCTTGAGTTAGATGAACAAAGAAATATGTCATCTTCATCCCATTATACATCCTCTTGGCCGATTCTAGAGAGAGAAAAGGGAGAGAAATTTGCATGCAAACACCTTCAATTCAAGCTTCTTGATTCATCCATTGATCAAATTTAGCTTGGAGAAGGTATAATACTTGATTCTAACTTGTTATAGATTGTTGAACTTTGAATTGATGATGTTCTTGTTGAAATTGGATGAATGTTATACATGTTAGGGACATGCTAGCTTCAATGTAAACTTGAAATTTTGATTTCTAGTAACCAATTTGATATAGGATATATGTATAGTTGCTGGAAATTTGAGGTATATGAACATGGTTCAAAACAGTCTTGATTAGGGACTGTTTTGATGGAGAAATTGTGTAAACATGTTAAATGAACATAGAACCCTGTTTTGATCATGTTTCTAGGTAAAAATAAAGATTGAATTGAATACATGTGTTGCTGGAAATGTGAATACACCTAATTGAACTAGTTAAATTAGGTAATGGACTGCCTAGTTGATGAATTGGATGTGCAAATGTGATCAAATAGATCAAACTAGGTTCAACATGATTATGCCCTGTTTTAAGAACATTTATAGGTGAATTATGATGACCTAGACATGTATGAACATGAATGGAATTGCCATGTTAGGACCTTGCTAAAATGAGTTAAGAAGCTAGAAATCCAACCTAGTATAATTTGCCCATAATGCTTTGTTCTGGGCAGTGACTTTGAAAAATCACTATAAATTGTGTATAATGAATTTAAGGCTGAAATATTTATGGACAACTCCTTAGTATGTACAAATTCACTAGGAGAAAACAGAACTGAACTCTGGGTTGTATGCTGAAATGTAGAGAAGAAATACTAGAGACAGTACAAACTGCCCAGTATAGCAAGATGCCATGTCTTCAAGTAAAAAACTGTATTAATTGTCAAAGAACTAAAATTCAAGCCTTGTATGGTAATAAATAAAATTACGTTAACTTTCCAACAATGTAAACCAATTGAAATTCTGACATACGGAATGAAAGTTATGCATGATTTAGTGACTAGAGTGCAAGCTGCCTGGCAGCAGCTGTATAGGCAAATGCACACTGCTTTGTGGCATTTTGCAAACTGTCCTGTAAACAGTTTTAGGCCTTTGATTATGCCTTTTTTTACATGAACTAGAATGTAGAAAAGTGTAGTTAAGTGTAATGGACAATGCACATGAGCATGTTGCCTAATATGTGAATGTTATATGCTTGTAGCATTGCTTGATTTAATGATCTTGTCTTGAATTGAATGACCTTGTGATCTTGTTTTGACATGCTTATACTTGTAATGTTATAGAACCAGGAGTAAACTTGGTGGAAGAGGATAGAGTGGATCATCTTAAATCCAAGAACAAAGGAGTGTGGATGTAACACCCCAAATCCTAGCCTAGAAGTATTGAAGTCAATTGCTTAAGTTGATAGCTTAATTGAATCTAGAAATTAAGCTAAATTGATTAGTCAAGGATCTAATTGAAATAATGAATGAATTAAGTGATCAATTTAAAGTGACTACATTGAATTAAATGAGAAAGATGGGGAATGCATGCTAAATTCCTTGTTTCCCTTAATGCCCTTGATTAAGTTAATAATAAGGATTAATTAAGGGACATTTTAGACAATTCACAAATCCAATAACTTGGATTAAGTGTCATCATCTTCTTCCTTTATCCCTTAGTTGTTGAAAATTTAGAGCAAGAAAGGGGAGAGAAAGCTTCATGCAAACACCTTCAAAATTCAAGCTTTTGATTCATCCATTTATCAAATTAAGCTTGTAGAAGGTATAATGCTTAAACCTAACATGTTATAGATTGATTGAATGATTGTTTGATGATGTTCTTGGTTGTATTGATGAATTAGATGATTTGTTTATGTGTTAAGGTCATGCTATTTGCAATTAGAACTTGGAAATTGATTGCTAGTAATCAAATTGCTATTGAAACACATGTGTAGTTGCTGGAAAATTGAGAAACATGAACATGGTTCAAAACAGTCTAGATTAGGGGATTGTTTTGATTGAGAAATTGTGTAAGCATGCTAAATGAACTTAGAACTCTGTTTTGAACACGTTTCTAGGTAAAATGGAGATTTAATTGAATTGGTAACTTGTTGGAAAAATGACTACACCTAATTGAACTAGTTAAATTAGGTAATGGATTGCCTAGTTGATGAATTGATGTGTAATTGTGATCAAATGGATTAAACTAGGTTCAACATGACTATGCCCCGTTTTGAGAACATTGTTAGGTGAATTATGATGGCCTAACAATGATGTGTAATTGTCATGTTAGGACCTTGCTAGAATGAAATAAAGAACTAGAAATGCAACCTAGTGTAAGCTGCCCAGAATTGCTCTGTTTTGGGCTGTCACTTTGAAAATTCACCAAAACTTGCATAGATCAAATTCAGGGATGAAATTTTAATGACATGATCCTTAGTATGTCTACTTTCATTAGGTGAAAACAGAACTGAAAACTAGGTTCTATGCTGGAAACTGTAAATAGAAATAGCTGGACAATGCAAACTGTCCAAGCAGTGTAAATGCCCTGTCTTTAAACAATAAACTGTATTAATTGGCTAAGAACAAAAATTCAAGTCTATTATGGTCTTAAAGATTTTTTTTAGTTTTCCAACGGTATAAATTAATCGAAATTCTGACGTAGGAATTGAAAGATATGCATGTAGTGTGCAAGCTGCCAGGCAGCAGCAGTTAAGCTAGTTGGAAACTGTTTTGTACGCAGTTTTATTGGACTGTTTTGTAACAGTTTGGGATAATTAGATCCTACCAAGTCTTGTTTATTGAAATGTTGACAGAATTGTATGAATATGTTTATATGTATTGAAATAACCTTGCTCCCATGTTGAATTGTATTGTGTATACATATTGATGAGTGTGTTTAATCATGAATTTGCTATAGCAAGGAGTGAACTTGGAGGAAGGAGAAAAGGGAAATCATCCAAAGGCTACGAACAATGGAATAGCTATACAAGAAAATTGCTAGCTTGCTTGGATTATATTGTGAGTGTAGTTACCTCTAGGGTTAGGACTAGGTCCTACCCAATGTATTTTATTAAATTCTTGACATGATAATGAAACTAAGCATGAACTTGACTTAATAAGGGAAGGATGATTAAAGAAACACATGAAACTTGATCCTAGTCTTGAATACATGTATATTTCGAAATGTTTATGCATGATTAGTGAATGCTTGGCTGCTTGTATGTGCTATGATGCAACATGATTGTATGCTAAAGACTTGTTTGAGATATGATGTTATCTCATTTTGATGGAATTGATATTTAAACCACTTGACTTGTGAGCTAAGGCTCAATAGCCTAAGGGCTTAACATGAAATGATCTTGCTTGACATGAACATGATCTTGAACTTGATAACTTGAATAAATGGTAATTCGAAAAACCTTGGTAGCTAGTTGGACTAGGTAGAAGGGCATGCCTTAGAGTCTAGAGCTCATTTTGTACAGGTGGACTATTGTCCAGGGCTAAGGCCCCTATTTGGTGACAGACGAAGGGTACGTATATGGTCTTTGGCAACAATAGGAGGGTTGACCAGCACTACGGTGCATCTTGTGGCGACAGTTGGTTGGAAACTCGATTACCTATACAAACTAAGTATCAAGGGGTTGTTTAATGAAATAAGAAATGTAATAAGAATTCAAATATACTTGATACTTGTCTTGAATGCCATGAAATGTATGTTACTTGACTTGAAAGCATGACTCCTTGGTTTCTTGTTTTGCAAGCATGTTGCTTGATTTATGAATTATGATTCCTTGATGCTTATACATGTTGGCCGAATGCTTGCTATCCTAGATAGGATAATCTTGATGCTTAAAGGACTAGATAAGGTCACTCTTGATGTTTGAAAGACTAGCTAAGACTACTTTAATGCTTGGAAGCCTTAGCTAGGTTTACATTTGATTTTAAAGACATGAAACATGAAATAACAAAATGGATAGACTAGTTACTACCTCACTAAGTACATTTTTGTACTTATCACTCTTGTTTCATTCTTCCCAACCTACAAGATAAAGGATATGAGGTTGCTTGATCTTGAAGCCTGTTACCTTGAACAAGAAGCAAGACACTCAAGTTTGCCTAAGTATGATTTCATACTTGTTTTGTATATCTCCTAGAATGGTGGCACTAGATGTATATAGATAGCTTGATCATGCATTTTGAAACTTGTATGTAATGTTCTTGATGGGCCTATTATGTCTTGACTTTTGATGATGAAATGAAGTATATAATGAACTTAAGTT
This sequence comes from Hibiscus mutabilis, assembly GCA_019671005.1. NCBI lineage: Eukaryota > Viridiplantae > Streptophyta > Magnoliopsida > Malvales > Malvaceae > Hibiscus > Hibiscus mutabilis. Next base: position 4,644,759 of record CM033735.1, on the reverse strand, counting down.
TCATGTAATGGATGATATTGATGCTGCGCATATGGTGATTAAGAATGGGATGAATTGATCTAATGGTTTAACTAGTTTTCTTAAAACAATTGATTACTTTGATGGTGTACATGAGTAAACTTGATTAGAAAGCAAGGTAACCAAACCATGTTGCTTGTATTCCATTCAATTGTCATGCAAATCTTATGATCACTTATGTATGTTTATAACATGATTCATGTGTTTGGTCCTAGCATTAACTTTGCCGAATGCTTAAGACTACAATAAGCCTTGAATGATCTAGTTTTATGCTTTGTATGTGTTTGGTGTAATTGGCCGAATGGTTAGGTATTGAAATAGGCTTGAATAGAACTAGATACATGCTATTAAAGGTTAGATAATTGTGCTTAGTAAGTATAGGAATGAAATGACTAAATGTATACAAGATAAGGAACATAGAATTGAATTAGATACATGTAACACTAAGGTAGTTCAAAATGGATAGGCAACAACGAATAAGTGTTGTAAAATGAATCATGAAAGTAGTAACTTGAAATGTAAGCATGAAAGGAATTAATCTAGTGGTGTTGTGATTATAGCCGAATGCCTTAGGATGAAATTGAAGTTACATATGAGATTTCTTGCATGAAAAGAAATGTATATTTGGTTGCCATGCTTTGTTCGAATGCTCGTTTCCTTCTTGCTTGCTTAGTTCGAATGCTAGGATGATTTAGGAATCAAATATGAATTGCTTGTAGCTAAGTAAGTATGATTGTATTGTTTGTTCTTGTATAGTTTGAATGTCTTGTCTATGTTCTTGCCTTGTTTGCTTGCTAAGTAACACTCCCGAGTCGGGTTACTACTAGGCCAGGTTGGGGGTGTTATAGTGGATCCAAGACTAGATAGCTTGGAGTATTGTGAGTGTAGTTACCTCTAGGGTTAGGACTAGGTCCCAACCAATGTATTCTTGTTACATTCTTGACATGTTAAATGAATCTAATCATTAACTTGACCTAATAAAGGAAGGATGACTAAAGAAATACATGAAACTTGATCCTAGCCTTGTATACATGACCATTTCGAATGCTAAGCATGTTTGTATGGTATATTGATGCTTGTGATTGAATGTTAAAGAACATGCTTGAGATATCATCTCATCTTGATGAAATGAAACATGAAACTTCTTGATACGTGAGCTATGGCTCAATGGCCTAAAGGCCTAACATGAAATGAACTTGCTTGATATGATCTTGATCTTGAAACATATGAATAAATGGTAAATTGAACAACCTTGGTAGCTAGTTGGACTAGGTATAAGGGCATGCCTTAGAGTCTAGAGCTCATTGTGTAAGGGTGGACTACAGTCCAGGGCTAAGGCCCCTATTTGGCGACAGACGGAGGGTACATATGTGGTCTTTGGTGACAGTAGGAGGGTTGACCAGCACTACGATGCATCTTGGGGTGACAGTTGGTTGGAGACTCGATTACCTATACAAACTAAGTACCAAGGGGGTTGTTTAATGAATAAAAATTGAAATAACAATCCTACATCATATGCTACTTGTCCTGAATGCCATGAATTTGTATGTTACTTGACTTGAAAGCATGACTCCTTGATTTCTTGTTTTACAAGCATGACGTGCTTGATTCATGATATGAATTCTTGTTGCTTGTACCTTGTTGGACGAATGCTTGATATCCTTAGATAGGATAATCTTGATGCTTGAAAGCCTAGCTAAGATCACTCTAGTGCTTGAAAGCCTTAGCTAGGTCTATACTTGACTTTAATGACACATAAAACTTTAAATAACAAATGGTTAGATTAGTTACTACCTCTCTAAGCATATTCTTGTACTTATCACTCTCGTTTCCATTCTTCCCAACTACAGGATAGAGGATTCAATCATTGCTTGATCTTGAAGCCTGTTACCTTGAGCAAGAAACAAGTCACACAAGCTTTGCCTAAGCATGGTTTCATACTTGTTTTGTATATCTCCTAGAATGGCGGCACTAGATTGTATATAGTTAGCTTGATCATGCATTTTGGTACACTTGAAACTTGTATGTATTGATCTTGATGGGCCTACCATGCTATGTATTTAGTATCAAGTATGTAATGAACTTAGATAACATGTAATGGATAATGTTTTGCTGCACATTTGATGTTAGAATGAAATGATCTAATGTTTGATCTAGATTACTTGAGCCATTCGAAAATCTTGCTTAAAGTATATGTGTATGCTTGAAATGAAAGTGGTATGAGATGAACCATGATTGACTGCCTCCCATTCGAATGACTTGGACCTAAAGGGTCACTTGTATGTAAATATACCTTGATGTAATGTTATGTATGCTTGTATAGGATGATTGCCGAATGGTTTGTGTGGGTGTGTTTATACCATGATGTATGTGTTTGGTATTTGTAAAGGTGATTGCCGAATGTATAGGCATAATGTATGACTTAAATAGAACTAGTTACATGCTATTGTAAGTTAAGATTATCATATTAGTAAATTAAGGATAAGATGTACAAGAATTTAAAGCTAAGGAATAATAAATTGAAATGGATGCATGTTACACCTAGGTCATTCGATTAGGATAAATTAACAAGGAATGAATGTTGTAATATGAACCATGAAAGTAGTAACTTGTAGTGTAAGTATGAAAGGAATTAATCTAGGGGTCTTTTTAGAATGGTATAGATTGAGTAAGAATCAATGGTGAGGTTGCTTGTTTGCTAAGTAAGTAGGAAGACTTGATTGCTTGTTCTTGTATTGTTCTTGTATTGCTTGCCATGTCCTTGCTTGCTTGTTAAGTAACGCTCCCGAGCCGGGTTGCTACTAGCCTAGGTAGGGGGTGTTACAGTTTATCTTTCCTTAAGTTGACGTGAGTCATGCTCAATTGGCACATGTTCTCTTCATTTGAGAACATGTGTCAAGGCCCTTAATCTTAATCCCATTTGCATGCAAACCATAGAGTTTTGCATGATCACAATTTCATCCTTTCATTTATCCCTTCTAGTTTTAATTTCAATTCATTTTGGTTTTACTTTCACCTATTTGATCTTAGGGATAGCTAATGTTCATTCTTCTTTAATTTGATCACCACATATATTCAATTATCCTATAGTTTAGATAGTGGTAACATTTCTAGGCCAATTTTAGGGTGTTACATCCTGAATATGTTGTGATAAAGCTTGAATTGCTTACTGGCCAATAAAACAACAAGATTCTTATAAAAGATTGAAAGCTAATGTTATAAGTACCTTGAATATTAAAGACTTAAGAAACAAGAAAGCTTAACTTATGCAATAAGCTATTAAAATGAAGTATCAAGTAAGACTACTTGTACAATAAGAGATTTCTCCAATTTCAAAAGAAAGATAAGATATCTAAGTTGCTCTGTTAATAGAAGTCCTTGGACACTTAGGGTATAATACTTGGTCTGCCTGGGACTACGGTCCATGAGTCTCGGCTCGGGGACGCCCCATTTATATATGATATGTTTTCGATATTAGCCATTGCTAAGTGCTTTGGACTAAGTATCGCTTGGACCTATATGGTCAAACTTGGACCAATATTATTCATGATCAAATGTGTTATCCAAGGCAAACAAGTAAAGACATGAACCTAATGAGAAATCAAATAAGAATTCCGAAGAATTTGGTATAGCTCTTGGTGAGCATAAAACTGAATAAGCTCTTTGTGAGCAAGGAAGTTTACAAGGCTCTTGGTGAGCATAAATTATATCTTTTGGAGATCAATTAATTGATACAAGATTAAGACTCGAAAGATACCTCAAAGATCAGAATATTTTAAGAACTTCTATTAAACAAGAAAAGTTTAAGCTAACTTAACTCACATGAAAGCTCTTGTACAATCACATTCTTGAACTGCTTGGTTTCTTTATAGCCCTATCCATTATTGCTTATTATCTTGTCATTACTAACTCACTTAGGCTATATAAGCCTAATGCATTCATTTACATGCATTGCAGGTTACTTTAGAAGTTTTTAGTTGATCGGGTACGAGGGTGATCAGTTACTACAAGACCTTGTTTATTGTCTTGTTCTTTTATTCAAACTCCTAGGATGGTGGCACTTTACATTGTCTAAGAATCTAGTTTTATCTTTTGATATGTAAATATTAAGGAATAATGTTATCTAGGTTTAACCTAGTTTGGTTGTGAATATCTAATATGTTTGACGATTTATATAGAAAATGAATGCTCATAGGAATTAATGATTTAAAGTTAGTTTAAATGTTCATGATTCCTGTAGGGTAATCCATTAGAAGATTGATAAATGGTTTCAAATATGATGGTTAGAGGTTCGAATGATAAGTGGGTTACGTAGTGAGAAATTCGAATGGTTTCTTAATTATTAAGATACTTTGGAATGCAATCTAAATCATGGCCTATGGTTTACGTTATATTAAAATTGTGGCACAATGTTCTAGTTGGCGCCTATAATGAACCCTTGATATGTGATGTTTTAAAATGTCTTATGTTAAATATATGTAATGCTGTATTCCTAAAACTTAATTGAATGCTTAAAGACTAAGTTAAGTATATTTGATGTATAGTTAACAAATTATTGATGGGATGTTGCTAAGATTGGAAAGAATGATTTGTAAAGTGAACTTCGGTGGTATGGTTTAGCTATATTCGAACAAGGAGTACTAGACTTAAAGATTGTAATAACTCTAGTAAGGTAATGGTTATATGAGGAATCAAATATGGATAATGTGGGATAATTAATGATCTTGGAAATTGTATGTATGGATTGCTAAAAGATTGTAGCATGAATGGATATGTAACATGATTGTTCTGCAGTCTAGAGTTTGATCCATAGTTCGAATTCCTTAGTGAGTAGTAGAATAAAGAAATAAGGGAAAATGGATATTGCTTGGGTAGTTTGAAAGGTGAATAATGTAATGTCATAATTGGTCCATAGACAATTGACCTATTTTGGGGCATACGTTTGAGATGAATGAACCAAGGCAGTGAAATAATCTATCTAATATCATTTGGACTTCCTTAGTTACTATTCTCATGTTCTTAATTTGGATTCACGAGTTAAGTTTGTTTTTGGAAGTAGTAAGTTAACTGCTAATTAGTCAAGACTACGATTATGCAAATATGATTAATTATTGATCACTTGCCTGGTTGTAGAGATAATTCTTAATTTTGCTAAGGTCTTAACAAAGCATGATAGTAAGAACCGAACTTATATGGATAATAATTTGGATTGCAGTTGGTTGATAAATGAGGGTCTAAGACTATATCTTGTTCGAATGTTAATTGATTTGCTACATATATGTGGTGTTTGACCTAGAGAATGATGAATAGTAACTATAGAACGCATGTGAAATTTGTTTATGTGAATCAAATGGCTATATTTTATAACTAGGGTCAGTTTAGAAGATTTAATTTCTTTTCTTTTCTTTTCTAGTTCGTGTTTTCGTTTTTCCTTGTGACATCTTAAACTCCAGTTTTCTTTTAGGCCGGGCTTAGGACGTTACATGATTATGGTAAAAACCATGCTTAGCATTTAAAAGAAAATAAATAAAAACTAAAAGAACAAAAAATAAAAACAGAAGAGAATTTTATAAAACTTCCAAATTAAAAACAAAGCTAAGAATGAGAGATGATTGATGATTTTAGAGTTTACCCCAAAATGGGTATTTATAGTATTCTAAAATCCTAGAATAACCCTAAAGATAATAAAAGATAAATACTAAAATATTTAAATTAAATACAAAGTTTAAATTTTAAATCCGTCTGATAAGCAATCAAAATGCAACTGATAAGCTATCACCACTGCTGACGTCATCTTCTAAAATTACTGACGTGGCGTCTAGTCAGCCTTTCATGCCAGATTCATGCTCACTAGCCCAGCCTTGACTCCAAATAAAATTTGCAGAATTTTGCCTCTTTTTGGCACAGTTTCTGGAATCCAATGTCCTGCACAGAAAATAAGAGAAAATGCCCAAATTAGCAACATAAACCGACAAACAATGAGTAATTAATAACAAAATAGTAACTATTTAAATCACTCATCAGCGACGTTTGCTCAAAAAATACTACTAAAAACCTATTCTGTTGTAGTGAGAGCTCAAACAAAACTTCTATAGCGTTGAGCATCAAACATATCAGTTCCATCCATTTGGCTGTGTTTGGGGGTTATTGCAATAGGTGTGTCAATTGTTTTGGTATCTTCTACGTTACCTTTGCTCATCAACTCTCCTATGGGCTTTTGCTGATTCAGAAACAATCCATCTTTAGTCGCCCAAAAAATAGTGAACTAATCCATGATCCTTTAAGGGAAACTTGTCATGTAGTTCTTGTTTGACCTACTGAATCACGTCTTCAGGAGATCCAGTGATCAAAATATCATCTACATACGCTGCAATTTACAAAACACGTGAGTCACCTTTTGTAATACTCTAAATCATGGCCTAGTAACATGTCTGTAACACTCCCTACCCGGATTAGTAGTAACTCGGTTCGGAAGCGTTACTTAGCAAGCAAACAATACAAGTACAAGACATGACATTCGAATCATACAAGCAATACACATTCAATCTTGATTCACTAATCAAACATACATTCAACAATCAATCAAGCAAAAAGAACAACATTCATACTTAATTACTTAGCTAACAAGAAAGCTCATACTTGAATCCTTAATCATCCTAACATTTGAATTAGATCACCAAACTTAACTCAATTCATGCTTACAATACAAACGAGCAATACACATTTGTGCCTTAAACATCATACCATTCGAACAAGACCAAAGAAAAGGACATGGCAAAGCAAGCAATGGCAACCAATCATACATTTCTTAGCATAAAAGAAATCACATAAATGTCTTCAATTTCATCCTAAGGCATTCGGCTATACTTGCAATGCTATTAGATTGATTTCTTTCTTGCTTATAGTTCAAGTTACTACTTCTAAGATACCTTTTAACACGTAAGCATTGATTATTATCCTATTTAATCTACTTAATATTACATGCTTCCATTTCAACCTATTTCTAAATCCTACCAATAGGCCAAGTTACCAAAAGCAAGTATAAGCATTCAAACCACATTCTAATCCTAACCATTCAGCCAAATTCATGCTAGAACTAAACACATGAATCATGTTATAAACATACACAAGTGATCATAAGTATTGCATGGCAATCGAATGGAATACAAGCAACATGGTTTGGTTACCTTACTTTCTATTCAAGCAAACCACATACAAGCTCATAGCATATGAAAGTCATCAAGATAGCTAGATTAACATTAAGTCATTCCATCAACAAATGGGCAGCATCATTCAACCATATAAGCTAATTAAGTTCATTATAAACCTTAATCTATATACAAATCATAGATAGGGTATCAAACATTATATACAATCCTTCAAAATGCATGTTCAAGCTAATTAGATACATCTAGTGCCACCATTCTAGGAGAATACAAATCAAGTATGGAATCATACTTTAACAAGATTGTATAAGATGCTTCTTGCTCAAGGAATCAAGCTTCAAGATCAAGCAATGTTGAATCCTTCAACCTGTAGGTTGGGAAGAATGAAAGAAGAGTGATAAGTACAAAAATGTACTTAGTGAGGTAGTAACTAGTCTATCCATTTTGTTATTTCATGTTTCATATCTTTTAGATCAAGTGAAGACCTAGCTAAGGCTTCCAAGTATTAGAGTAGACTTAGCTAGTCTTTCAAGTATCAGGAGTGACCTTATCTAGTCTTTCAAGCATCAAGAATATCCTATCTAGGATAACATGCAATTCGGCCAACAAGATTAGGCAACAAGAAATCTTAAATCATGAATCAAGCAACATGCTTGCAAAACAAGTAACCAAGGAGTCATGCTTCTAAATCAAGAAACATACATTTCATGGCAATACACGACAAGTATCATGTATAATTGAGTCATAATTCATTTGTTATTTTATTTAACAACCCCCTTGGTACTTAGTTTGTCTAGGTAATCGAGTCTGCAACCAACTACCGCCACAATATGCACCATAATGCTGGTCAACCTTCCTACTGTCGCCAAAGACCACATACGTACCCTCCGTCTGTCGCCAAATAAGTGCCTTAGCCCTGGACCGTAGTCCACCCGAACACAATGAGCTCTAACTCTAATCATGCCTTTCTACCTAATCCAACTAGCTACTAAGGTTGTTTTAATTACCATTTATTTCAAGTAACCAAGTTCAAGATCATGTTCATGTCAATCAAGATCATTTCATGTTAAGCCCTTAGGCTATTGAGCCTTAGCTCACAAGTCAAGTGGTTTCAAGATTCATTTCATCAAAATGAGATCATCATATCTCAACCAAGTCATTAGCATTCATCATGTTGTATCATAGCACATACAAGCAACCAAGTCATCACTATCATGCATAGCATTTCAAGTAAGCATGTACATAAGATTAGGATCATGTTTCATGTATTTCATTAATCATTCTTCCCTTATTAAGTCATATTCATGCTTAGATTCATTAACATAACAAGAATGTAACAAATACATTTGTTAGGACCTAGTCTTAACCCTAGAGGTAACTACACTCACAATACAATCCAAGCAAGCTAGCAATTATCTTGTATAGCTATCCCCTTGTTATTTGCCCTTGAATGATTTCCTTTTTCTTCCTCAATTTGCTGCCCTTGATCTAGCAAGCATAACACATGCACATTTCATCAAAACAAGCACAATATATCATACAATCATAGTAGCAATGTTATCACAATGTACCTAACATTTAGTTACTGTTTTTATACTTCCTTTTAAGCATTTCTTACCAATTCATCTTCACATTGTTATTACTTCATTTTAAAGCATAATTGGACAGACTACAATGTCCCAAAACTGTTTTGGAAATAGTTTACATTTAGGTGCAAAAACAGTCTCAAACTGCCCAGGACACTGCTGCCTGGCAGTTTGCACACTGTCCCTTTAAATGGCCATATCTTTTAATCTGTACGTCGGAATTTCAATTTCTATACACCGTTGGAAATCTTACAAAATTTCGTATAATACCATGTAATACTTGCATTTTATTTCTTATCCAATTAATACAGTTTATTGTTCAAAGACAGAGCATTTTACACTGCCTGGACAGTTTGCACTGTCCAACAATTCCTATTTACAGTTTTCAGTATAGGACCCAGTTTTCAATTATGTTTTCACCAAATGAAAATAGACATTCTAAGCATCATGTCACTAAAATTTCATCCCTGAATTCAAATTGTACAATTGTTGGTGAATTTTCAAAGTGACTGCCCAGAACAGAGCAATTCTGGGCAGATTATATCTAGTCACATTTTAATGCCTTTAATCCATTTTAACCAATGTTTTAGCCCTATAATTCATTTCATATGACATTATAAACATTTTAGGTCCATTTCAGTTCATTAAACAAGGCTGCCAAAACAGGGTAAGTTGGTTATAATGCCTAATCTTGCATGTTTACTCAATTTCAATTTCACAAAACAGTTTCTATGTTTCATAACTATGTTCATACTTTTATCCTTCATTTCCAGCATTGTTTGCATCTAATTCAATATGTTTAACACCTTCTATACATTACCTATTCATGATCATCATCAATTCATTATTTTCATAGCTCAATTTTATGTTCAAATCATTCAATTTTCATCTCAACAATACAATACAAATTTCCAACAACCTAGGTTTATTACACTAGCATGAACACATAATTTCCAGCCTTGTACCTAGTTTCATTCTTCAATTTAGCATAATTCAACAACCATATAATCACCTAACAACATATTCAATGTCTAATTCATCTAACATCATCAAAATCAGTCCAATTCCATAATCATAGTTGCCTATTCAATTAAACACAAGAAGAACTATACTTATTTTTCTTCTAGCTTAATTTCAATGAAAATTTCCTACACATGCAAGCTTGATTTCTCTTCAATGGCTGAATTTCCAAGCTTTCTCGCACTCTCCCTTTCTCTCTAAGTTTCGGCTAACATAGGAATAATGGGGAAGATGACAATAACAATTCCTTGTTATTGGAATTATGTATTGTCTAAATTGTCCCTTAATTAGTTACTAATCTTGTGATTAATCAAGGGCAAATAAGAGAATCGTGATATTTATCATGCATTCATCTTCTTTCTTGTTTAATTCAATGTAGTCATTCTAATTTGGTCACTTATTTCATTCATTCTTTCAATTAGGCCTTTGACTATTCAATTTAGCTTAATTCTAAATTCAATTAAGCTACTCACTTATTCAATTTGGTTCCAATAATTCTAAGCTAGGATTTGGGGTGTTACAATTCTCCCCCCTTAAAGAAAATTCGTCCTTGAATTTACCTGAATCAAAAAGGTGAGGATACTGTTTCCTCATGACTTCTTCAGATTCCCAGGTAGCTTCTTCCACCTTATGATTTCTCCATAGGATCTTAACAAGAGGAACAATCTTGTTCCGGAGCTTTCTTACTTCCCGGTCAAGAATCTGAATAGGCTCTTCTTTATAGGACCCGCCAGGGTTCAACTCAACTTCTTTCGGTTCAAGAATATAGGATGGATCTGATCTGTATCTTCTGAGCATAGATACATGGAATACATTGTGGAGTCTATCGAATTCTTCAGCGAGAGCTAATCGATAGGCCACCGGTCTAATTCTTTCTGTGTTTTTGAATGGACCAATTAATCGAGGACTAAGTTTCCCTTTTCTTCCAAATCGAATGACTTTCTTCCAAGGTGAGACCTTTAGGAAGACTTTGTCTCCAATAGCATATTGGATGTGTCTTCTTCTCAAGTCAGCATAAGCTTTTTGTCTATCGAAAGCTGCCTTCAATCGATCATGGATGATCTTCACTTATTCTTCAGTTTCCAGAAGCAATTGAGGCCCTAACACTTTATTTTCCCCCAATTCAGACCAGCATAAGGGAGTTCTACACTTCCTCCTGTATAGAGCTTCGAATAGAGCCATCTGAATAGATGCTTGATAGCTATTGTTGTAGGCAAACACTACAAGGGGTAGAGATTTCTCCCAGTTCTTCCGAACTCAATAACACAAGCACGAAGCATGTCTTCAAGTACTTGAATAATCCTTTCAGATTATCCATCAGACTGAGGATGGAAAGCTGTACTTAGATTTACTTTAGTCTCAAGAGCTTTCTGTAGAGATTTCCAAAATCGAGAAGCAAATCTAGGATCACGATCAGAGATTATTGCTGTAGGTACACAATGTAATCGAATAACTTCACATATGTATAGCTCGACTAAGGTTTCCAAGCTCATGTTCATTCAAACAGGGATGAAATGAGTAGACTTTATGAATCTATCTACAATCACCCATACAATATCGTTCTTTCTTGGAGTTGAAGGTAGTCTAGTAACAAAATTCATTATAATATGATCCCATTTCTACTGAGGTAATTCGATTGGCTGAAGTAATCCAGTAGGGACCCGATGTTCAGCTTTAACTCTTTGGCAAGTCAGGCACTTCGATACGAGGTCTATGATAGCCGATTTCATACCCGGCTACCAGTATAGTGGCTTTAAATCCTTGTACATTTGACAGATCCTGGGTGAATCGAGAATGAGCTTTGGTGAGATTCTTGTAACGTTTATTGTCTTAGTTCCTCATTGTTAGGAACACACACTCTATCCTTGAAATAGAGGAGTCCATTTGACTTAAGGGAGAAGTCAGGATTTGACTCAGAGTCTAACTTGGATATGATCTTTTGAAGATCTGAATCAGTTTGCTGGAGTTCTTTAATTCTCGAGATTAAGCTGGATTGAACTTGAAGTTCATACAAGAATTTCCATCCTTTGGATAAACGGAAGTGAGCATTGATAGCCGGAGTAGATACAAGAATACATAGGATCATTAAGGAAAATTTCGAGTGGTTACTTGCAAAACAAGTAAGTGTTCGAATAGCTTTCTTGTGACCCAAGAAAGTTCAAATTCGATTGAAATATACTAGATTTTAGATTTAGGAGTTTACCCGTCAACAACCACATTTGTTTTCCCCGGATGGTAGTCAATAACCAAATCGTAGTCTTTAAGCAATTTAAGCCATCTTCTTTGTCTCAGATTCAAATCTTTCTGAGTCAGAGATATTTGAGACTCTTGTGGTCTGTGAACAGGTTACAATTCTCCCCGTACAAATAATGTCTCCAAATTTTGAGAGCAAACACGATAGCTACCAATTCCAGATCGTGTGTTGGATAATTTGACTCGTGTGGTTTCAGTTTCCTTGAAGCATAAGCTACCACCTTTCCATCTTGCATTAGGACACATCCGAGTCCTAAATGAGATGCATCACTATAAACATTGAATTCTTTACCCAATTCTGGTTGGATAAGAACCGGTGCACGAGTTAGGGCTTGTTTAAGTTGATTGAAGCTTCGTTGTTGGCTTTCTGACCAAACAAAAGGTGTATCCTTTCGGGTTAATTTTGTCAAACTTGCAGAAATGGAAGAAAAGCCTTTGACAAATCGCCGATAATACCCGGCTAAACTGAGAAAGCTTCTAATTTCACTAACATTCTTCGGAGGTCTCCAATCCAGGATGGATTGAATTTTCCTCGGGTCTATTTTAATCCCTTCTGCCAAGATAACATGGCCAAGGAATGAGACCTCCGATAGCCAAAATTAACACTTAGAGAACTTTGCGAACAATTGACGTTCCTAAAGAGTTTGCAATACAATTATGAGATGTTCGGAGTGTTTTTCCTTGTTCTGGGTGTAAACTAGGGCGTCATCAATGAAGACGACCATGAACTTGTTGAGATAGGGCTTGAACACTCGATTCATGAGATCCATGAAAGCAGTCAGAGCATTCGTTAGCCTGAATGTCATTACGAGAAATTCGAAGTGGCCATATCGAGTATGAAAGGCTATCTTGGGTACATCTTGTTCTTTATCTTTCATTTGATAATATCCCGATCGAAGATCGATCTTTGAGAATACCGAAGCATCTTTGAGTTGATCGATGAGATATTCTATTCCAGGAAGAGGATACCGATTCTTAATCGTAAGATTGTTCAACTGTCTGTAATCAATACAAAGTCTCATAGTCCTGTCTTTCTTCTTCACGAACAAAACTGGAGCACCCCAAGGTGATGAACTAGGCCGTATGAAGCCTTTATCTTGCAACTATTGAAGTTGTTTCTTCAATTCTTTCAACTCGACATGTGACATTCTATAGGGTGTAATGGACACCGGAGCTATTCCGAGTTGAACTTCAATCTCGAACTTTACTTCTCTAGTCGAAGGGACACCAGGGAGTTCCTCGGGAAAAACATCAGTGAATTCAGACACAATTGGCATACTAGGCAAGCCGAATTCAATTCCATCTTGAATGATCATTTTAGCAAAGATTGAAGTTGGTTTCTTGTCTATTAAGAGAATGGATTCTTTCCCTAAACCCTGGAGATACAGTCTTCGATTTTGGCAATCTGCCCAGGTCTCGAATGATCAATAGGGAAGGGTATGTCTCAAATGGTCAAGGAAGCTTGCTTGTGGCGCAAGTTAATGGGTGTTTCCCTCTAATAGATTCAAAACTACAAGACTAGATTCAATAATTTTGGGTTTCAATTTTAACTTGTTTATCAAGGCAGGATAAACAAATGAATTGGTAGACCCTGAATCAATTAAATCATATGCATTACTGGAATTTAACTCAACGGTACCTACAATAACATCGGGACCTTCTTCATTATCTTTACCACGAATATGGTACATACGAGCAGGGGCTCGGCATTCCTAATGAGTAGAGGCATTCAAATGGTTCCCCATGCCTCTCCCCTGATTTCCAGACTGGGCTTGCTTACGACCCTTGTTCGATTAGAGAGAGCTGAGCTTGCATTTCCAGGAGTTCGACTTGGAACCTTATTGGGATTCTGAGGACAATCCTAGATATAGTGTTTTGAGGCTCCACATAAGTAGCACATGTTTTGTTGAGTTCTGCACTGCCCGGTGTGGTGCTTTTGACAAAACTTACATGTAGAATACTGAATAGCTTTACCAGAATTCCCTGTACTATCAACTGAGATCATCGGGGCTAAGGATTTGATTACCGATTGAAGTTTCGGTATATAATTGCTCTTCTGGACATGAGTATAATCTGAAGAGTGATCTTTAGAATGCTTAGCTTTCTTTGACTTCCAGTGTGGCTTGTCATCATTTCTGGATCACTTATCCTTCAGGAGTTTCCACTCTTACGCTTCTCTGAGGCCTTCATCTTCGCCTCTATAGCAATAACTCGGTTTACTAGGTTTTGGAAGTCGGTAATACTGAGAGTAGTGAAAATATGGCTTAATTCATCATTTAACCCGTCAATGATCATCTGGAACTTGTCGACCTTGGTTTTGATATACTTTGACCCATATTTGCAATACTTGTAGAAGTCGCTTACATACTGTTCAATAGGACGGCCCCCTTGCTTGAGGTACAAGAAACGTTTTCGGTGCTCGGCCAGATACTGTTCACTGATATACTTCTTCCTGAATTCATCGATGAAGAATTTCCAAGTAATAGACTCTGCAGGAGCAGTCAGAGTAGTGGTTTCACACCAACTTAGTGCTTCGTCTGTCAATAGAGCAATGGCACACTCGAGTTTATGTTCATCAGGACATGGCAATTGTTTAGTCAGAATACGAGTAGTGGCCTCTAACCAGTACTCGGCTACTTTTGAATTAGCCTCATCGGTAACAGTGAAGGTATTTACCCGATGTTGAGCCAACTTGTTAATAGGGGCTCGGTTTGGCACAGCAACAGTAAGAGCAATAGGGTGATATTGTTTTAAGGCAAACGCTAGATGATTAAACATCTCCTTCATACTTAGAAGGCATTCTTGCTGCACAGGATTGATAGCAGGAGCTTCCTGTTGAGTAGCAGCTTGAGCTCTATGTTGAGCTTGATGTTGAGGAGGAATCTGTTCCATCCTCACACTGTCTCCTTCGTTCGAGGAGACTTCAGGACTTTCATTATCTCAACCGAGTCTTGTTTCAGACATTCTACGTTTAAATAGAACAGTTAGGGGTTCGGTTTAATAAGCAAGACACAAGCTATTCAATTCAAGTCTCCTAGGTGGCACAAGTATCCTATATGATGCATGATAGCCTGGTTTAGTCCAAGAATCGACTAAACCTAAATCTCTGATAACCAATTTATATGTAACACCCCTACCGGGTTAGTAGTAACTCAGTTCGGAAGCATTACTTATCAAGCAAGCAAGACAAGTACAAGACATGACATTCGAATCATACAAGCAATACACATTCAATCTTGATTCACTAATCAAGCATACATTCGCCAATCAATCAACCAAAAAGAACAACATTCATACTAAATTACTTAGCTAACAAGAAAGCTCATACTTGATTCCTTAATCATCCTAACATTCAAATTAGATCACCAAACTTAACTCAATTCATGCTTACAATACAAACAAGCAATACACATTTGTGTCTTAAACATCATACCATTCGAACAATACCAAAGCAAAGGACATGGCAAAGCAAGCAATGGCAACCAATCATACATTTCTTAGCATACAAGAAATCACATAAATGTCTTCAATTTCATCCTAAGGCATTTGGCTATACTTTCAATGCTATTAGATTGATTTCTCTCTTGCTTAAAGTTCAAGTTACTACTTCCAAGATACCTTTGAACACGTATGCATTGATTATTATCCTATTTAATCTACTTAGTATTACATGCTTCCATTTCAACCTATTTCTAAATCCTACCAATCGGCCAAGTTACCAAAAGCAAATATAAGCATTCAAACCACATTCTAATCCTAACCATTCGGCCAAATTCTTGCTAGAACTAAACACATGAATCATGTTATAAACATACACAATTGATCATAAATATTGCATGGCAATCGAATGGAATACAAGCAACATGGTTTGGTTACCTTACTTTCTATTCAAGCAAACGACATACAAGATCATAGCATATGAAAGTCGTCAAAATAGCTGGATTAACATTAAGTCATTCCATCAACATATGTGCAGCATCATTCAACCATATAAGCTAATTAAGTTCATTACAAACCTTAATCTATATACAAATCATAGATAGGCTATCAAACATTATATACAATCCTTCAAAATGCATGTTCAAGCTAATTAGATACATCTAGTGCCACCATTCTAGGAGAATACAAAACAAGTATGGAATCATACTTTAACAAGCTTGTATAAGATGCTTCTTGCTCAAGGAATCAAGCTTCAAGATCAAGAAATGTTGAATCCTTCAACCTATAGGTTGGGAAGAATGAAAGAAGAGTGATAAGTACAAAAATGTACTTAGTGAGGTAGTAACTAGTCTATCCATTTTGTTATTTCATGTTTCATGTCTTTTAGATCAAGTGAAGACTTAGCTAGTCTTTCAAGTATCAAGAGTGACCTTATCTAGTCTTTCAAGCATCAAGAATATCCTATCTATGATAACATGCAATTCGGCCAACAAGATTAGGCAACAAGAAATCTTAAATCATGAATCAAGCAACACGCTTGCAAAACAAGTAACCAAGGAGTCATGCTTCCAAATCAAGCAACATACATTTCATGGCAATACAAGACAAGTATCACGTATAATTGAGTCATAATTTATTTGTTATTTCATTTAACAACCCCCTTGGTACTTAGTTTGTATAGGTAATTGAGTCTCCAACCAACTGTCGCCACAATATGCACCGTAGTGTTAGTCAACCCTCCTATTGTCGCCAAATACCACATACGTACCCTTCGTCTGTCGCCAAATAGGGGCCTTAGCCTTGGACCGTAGTCCACCCGAACACAATGAGCTCTAACTCTAAGGCATGCCTTTCCACCTAATCCAACTAGCTACCAAGGTTGTTCGAATTACCATTTATTTCAAGTAATCAAGTTCAAGATCATGTTCATGTCAATCAAGATCATTTCATGTTAAGCCCTTAGGCTATTGAGCCTTAGCTCACAAGTCAAGTGGTTTCAAGATTGATTTCATCAAAATGAGATCATCATATCTCAACCAAGTCATTAGCATTCATCATGTTGTATCATAGCACATACAAGCAACCAAGTCATCACTAATCATGCATAGCATTTCAAGTAAGCATGTACATAAGACTAGGATCATGTTTCATGTATTTCATTAATCATTCTTCCCTTATTAAGTCATATTCCTGCTTAGATTCATTAAAATAACAAGAATGTAACAAATACATTGGTTAGGACCTAGTCCTAACCCTAGAGGTAACTACACTCACAATACAATCCAAGCAAGCTAGCAATTATCTTGTATGGCTATCCCCTTGTTCTTAGCCCTTGAATGATTTCATTTTTCTTCCTCAATTTTCTGCCCTTGATCTAGCAAGCATAACACATGCACATTTCATCAAAACAAGCACAATATATCATACAATCATAGTAGCAATGTTATCACAATGTACCTAACATTTAGCTACTGTTTTTATACTTACTTTTAAGCATTTCTTACCAATTCAGCTTCACATTGTTATTACTTCATTTTAAAGCATAATTGGACAGACTACAATGTCCCAAAACTGTTTTGGAAACAGTTTACATTTAGGTGCAAAAACAGTTCCAAACTGCCCAGGACACTGCTGCTTGGCAGTTTGCACACTATCCAATAAAATAGCCATATCTTTTAATCCGTACGTCGGAATTTCAATTTCTATACACCGTTGGAAAGCTTACAAAATTTATTATAAGACCATTTAATATTTTCATTTTAGTTCCTATCCAATTAATACAGTTTATTGTTCAAAGACAGGGAATTTTACACTGCCTGGACAGTTTGCACTGTCCAGCAATTCCTATTTACAGTTTTCAGTATAGGACCCAGTTTTCAATTCTGTTTCCATCAAATGAAAATAGACATTCTAAGGATCATGTCACTAAAATTTCAGCCCTGAATTCAAACTATACAAGTTTTGGTGAATTTTCAAAGTGACTGCCCAGAACAGAGCAATTCTGGGCAGATTGTATCTAGTCACATTTTAATACCTTTAATCCATTTTAACCAATGTATTAGCCCTATAATTCATTTCATATGACATTATAAACATGTTAGGTCTATGTTAGTTCATTAAACAAGGCTGCCAAAACAGGGTAAGTTGGTTATAATGCCTAATCTTGCATGTTTACTCAATTTCAATTTCACAAAATAGTTTCTATGTTTCATAACTATGTTCATACTTTTATCCTTCATTTCCAGAATTGTTTGCATCTAATTCAATATTTTTAACACCTTCTATACATTACCTATTCATGATCATCATCAATTCTTATTTTCATGGCTCAATTTTATGTTCAAATCATTCAATTTTTATCTCAACAACACAATACAAATTTCCAGCAACCTAGGTTTATTACACTAGCATGAACACATAATTTCCAGCCTTGTACCTAGTTTCATTCTTCAATTTAGCATAATTCAACAACCATATAATCACCTAACAACATATTCAATGTCTAATTCATCTAACATCATCAAAATCAGTCCAATTCCATAATCATAGTTGCCTATTCAATTAAACACAAGAAGAACTATACTTACTTTGCTTCTAGCTTAATTTCACTAAAAATTTCCTACACATGCAAGCTTGATTTCTCTTCAATGGCTGAATTTCCAAGCTTTCTTTCACTCTCACTTTCTCTCTAATTTTCGGCTAACATAGGAATAATGGGGAAGATGACAATAACAATTCCTTGTTATTGGAATTGTGTATTGACTAAATTGTCCCTTAATTAGGTACTAATCTTGTGATTAATCAAGGGAAAATAAGAGAATCATGATATTTATCATGCATTCCTCTTCTTTCTTGTTTAATTCAATGTAGTCATTCTAATTTGGTCACTTATTTCATTCATTCTTTCAATTAGGCCCTTGACTATTCAATTTAGCTTAATTCTAAATTCAATTAAGCTATTCACTTATTCAATTTTGTTCCAATAATTTTAAGCTAGGATTTGGGGTGTTACAATGTCACAGACTAGTTAGAACTTAATTGTACAAACAATCTACAAATTAGAAGAATTGATTAAACCTAGTGACTAAATTAGATGGATTGATAAATAAATAGCCGAATCATGAAGGATCAAATAGTAACAATATGTAAATTTATAATTTCATTTAATTAGGATGTGTAGTTAAGGATTTATGAAGCAATTAAACCATAAATTGCCAAGTGGAGGCAATTGGCCAAGCCAAGTGATAACAACATGGCTAAGTGTCAATCTTCATATCATCTTCTCCACTCAACTTTTCTCCTACCTTGGCCGAATCCTTCTCAACCATCTAGGAAAAGAAAACCACCATTGTAGATGATGGAAGCTTGCATGTGATCACATTTGCATGTAATTGAATAGCTAGGAAGATTGTAAGTGGTTTCTAAATCCTTTCTCCCTAGCAACTTGTTTGAATGAATGATTGATGATAGATATTGAATTTGGATTAATGGAATTGAATGTTAGATGTTATGCTTGAAATTTACCTTGAATGTAGTTGAATTGCCTATGAATTGAAAATAGGGATCATGGTTGAAACTAGTTTTGATTAGGGACTGTTTTGCTAGGTGAAAATATGTACATATGCTAATTGTATATAATTCCCTGATTTGGTCACATTTCTAGATGAATTGAGGCTTGAATAGAGTAAATAGCTTGCTGGAAATTGAATGCATATAATTGGATTAGTTAAAGCTACGTAATGGACTGCTCAAATGGTGAATTAGAAGTAAGTTGTTGATCAAATGGATCAAATTGAACATAGCACTATAATGCCCTGTTTTAAGCACATTGATAGGTGAATTAGACTGACCTATACATGTAAGAACATGAAAATAAGTTGAATTACAATGTTAGAATCTTGTTTAGATGAGTTATGAAGTTGGAAACTCAACCTAGTGTAATCTGCCGAGAATACTCTGTTATGGGCAGTAACTTTGAAAAATCACCATAAATTATATAAAATAATTTTAAGGCTGAAATTTATATGGACAATGCCTTAACATGTCTAAATTCATTAGGAGAAAACAGAACTGAATTCTGGATTGTAGAATGAATTGTAGAGAAGAAACACTAGGGACAGTGCAAACTGTCCAGTATTGTAAATTGCCCTGTCTTTAAGTTAAAAACTGTATTAATTGGAAAATAATTAAAATGCAAGGCCTATATGGTTAGAAATAAAATTAAGTTAGCTTTCCAACAGTGTAAACCAATTGAAATTCCGACGTATGGAATGAAAGTTATGCATGTTTAAGTGAGCAAAGTACATGCTGCCTAGTAGCAACAGTTTAGGTAATTGTACACAGTTTTGTATACAGTTTTGAAAACTATTTTGTAAACAGTTTTGGGACAGTGGTTACTGCCCTGTTTTACATGAATTAGAATATAGACAAGTGTAGTTATATGTAGTAAAGAATATATATGATCATGCTGCTAGATTTGTATATGTTGTGTACTAGTAATATTGCCTTGGTTGAATGATTATGTGAACTTGTTTTAATATGTATTTACTTGTGTAATGTGTTAGAACCAGGAGTGAACTTGGTGGAAGGGGAAAGGGTGGAACACCCTAAAGCTAAGACAAAGGAGTGTGGATCCAAGACTAGCTAGCTTTGGGAGTATTGTGAGTGTAGTTATTTCAGGGGTTACGACTAGGTCCTAACCAATACATGCATGTCTACTTTCTTGTAATGTTTAAATGGACCTAATATGGACTTGGCCTAATAATGGAAGTATGATTAAAGTAATGCATGAAATTTGATCACATCCTTGAATTCATGTATAATTCAATTGTTAAGCATGTTTAAGTGGTAACATTGGTGCTTGTATGTGTGATATGGCCTGTGATGGTATGCTTAAAGAAATTGCTTGAAATGTTATCCCAAATTGATTAAATGAACACATGAGAATTACATGATATGTGAGCTATGGCTCAATTGGCCTAAGGGCCTAGTATATAATGAACTTGTTGAATACTTGACATGATCTTGAACTTGAAATACTTGTATAAATGGCTAAAATCGAACAACCTTGGTAACTAGTTGGATTAGGTAGAAGGGCATACCTTAGAGTCTAGAGCTCATTGTGTCAGGGTGGACTACTGTCTAGGGCTAAGGCCCCTATTTGGCGACAAACGGAGGGTACGTATGTGGTCTTTGGCGACAGTAGGAGGATTGACCAGCACTTCGGTGCATCTTGTGGCGACAGTTGGTTGGAGACTCGATTACCTATACAAACTAAGTACCAAGGGGTTGTTTAAATGATAACAAATGAAATAACAATCCTATAATACATGTTACTTGTCTTGGAAGTTATATAATGAATGTTACTTGACATGAAAGCCATGAATTGTATGTTACTTGTCATGGAAGCATGAATTGCTTAAGACTTGATATGAGAAGTATTGTTGCTTGACATGTAAACCATGCAATGTTCGATATTTGGTATGTCAACTTGATTTACTTGGTAAATGTATACCATTCGAATGATTAGATAACATATTTCTTGGTATTGCTTGCCTTGATACTCTAATAAGATATAATTCATGCCTATTGCTTGCTAGATTGTTTGAATGATATACATACTTGGTGATTGTGATTCTTGATTAACTTGAAATGCTTATAAACTTTAGTTTGGTAGACTTGGTAAATGGCTAAATAACATGATAAATGGTTAGAACTAGCTACTACCTCACTAAGTACATAATTTGTACTTATCACTCTTGTTTTCATCTTTCCCAACAAATAGGATAAAGGATTCGATCATGCCTGATTCTGAAGCCTGATTTCTTGAGCTTGAAGCAAGACACAAGCATAGCTAAAATATGGTTCATACTTGTTTTGTACTCCCCTAGTTGGTGGCACTTAGATTGTATCTAGTGAACTTGTGCATGCATTTTGAATACTTGAACTTGTATATATACATTCTTGAATGGGCCTACTATGCTATGAACTTCGTTGACAATGTGAAACAAGTTGTATTAAACTCAAATTTTATGTAATGTATAAGTAGTTGCTGCGCATATATGAATTTATATATGGAATGTTCAAGTGATTGATCTAGTTTATATGTACCATTCGAAAGCCTTGGAAATTATATAGTCACTTGTGTGTGAACATACCTTGTTGTAAGTGTATTGTGTGTTTGTACAGTGAATGCTGAATGGTATGACTTGCTTGGATACAAGATACATGCAATTGTATGTTAACATGATCATGTTTAGTAAATTTAGGTATGAAATTAGTACATGTATCAATCTAAGGAACTATAAAATGAAATGGAAGCATGTTTGCATACTTAGGCCATTCGAATGATAGTGGTATAAGATGAAGTTAATTGAATTGTTGAAGTAGTAACCTATAATGACTTGAAATCAAAATGTGTGATTGCTTGCTTGATAAGTTAAGTATGCTTGGTTGCTTAACTCATCTAATAGGGAGGAGTTAATCTATTCTTACCTTGTTCTTGCTTGGTAACGCTCCCGAGCCGGTTTGCTACCAACCCGAGGTAGGGGTGTTACACCTTTCTTGATGAATAAAGAGGCATTTGATTTTGATGACTTAAATCCTAGAAAATGGAGAAACTCACTCAATTTGCTGAACCAATTTTGAGGGGCTTGCCTAAGACCATAGAGAGTCTTTTTCAGTTTACACACAGGCCTTGATCCATCTTCAGCATTCTGTTTAAAGCCAGATGACTGTAACATAAATACATCTTCGTGAAGACCCCAATTTTAAAATGAATTATTGACATCAACTTGGTACACCTGCCATTGGTTAGTAATAGCCATTGTCAGTGACATATTTACAGTAAAAAAATTTCACAACAAGACTAAATTTTTTTAAGAAATCACTACTAGGTACTTGAGTATACCATTTTGCCGCTAATCCTGCTTTGTACCCGTTGACATATCCATATGTATTGAGCTTGACTCAAAATAACAATTTGCACCCAATTGCTTGTCTATTAGATGGTAAGTGAACTAGCTCCTATGTACCATTGTTGATTAGAGCAGAATATTCTTCTTTAACTGTTGATGTTCAATTGGGATGCTTCGGGCCTCCTTGATAAAAGTTGGTGGATCATGAGTGAATGTTTCCAATAATTGAGTTTGATAAATTTTAGGCTTATTAATGTCATACTTACTACTTGTCACCATACTATGTCTATTATTTTTCATAGGATTTTCAACATGAACATCCAAATCCGCAAGCGTGCTTAAATCCTGTGGTGGGGTTATAGAAGGACCAGCTACATCACTAGAAATCATAGTCCCGGAAGAAACATTATAAAAAGACTTTCATCTTCTTGAGAGCTTGAGGAAACTCCATTAGTATATGTAAGAAACTACACCAAAAGATTTTACACGTCTTTCAATTTTAGGGTTTAAGGGTTTAAATGAGAGTTAAGGGTTAGAATTTAGAGTTTAATATTTAAGGTGTTAGGGTTAGAGATTTAAAATTTATAGTTTAAATATGAAGGATTGTGTTAAATTTTTTACTACAAAAGTTTAACCCTATTTAAAATTTAAGTTCAAAATAATTAATTTTCAATATGAAAAACTTTTGAAACAATTTACATGGTTTGGTTAAAGAAATAAATGTAGTTGAGGCATTATTTTTCCGGAACATTACGGGTAACTGATTCCAATAAAGCGAAGCTTTTCATAATGTACTCTGAGAAACAAATTGTTTTTCCAGAACACTATGACAGTGTTGGCCATGTATGATTTCCCATTTAATAAATCAAAAGTTTTGCCGAGCAAAAAAAAAAACAACATAGAATTAAAATGAAACAAATGAGTTTATGTAAAATGAAAAGGTGCATGATTACATTCGCTTTGATTGTTGAAGGTCATTTAAACCGTAAGGGTAGGGTTTGGTGGTACAGGGGCAGCACATGTAGCCGGATTTTGTTTGCCAGTAATTTTGGGTTTTACATTTTTACATTCGGATACTGCAGGTCCATTGGGTCCACTATACGTAATGTCAATGTCGGCGAGCTCCACATTTTCACATGGAAAAGTGCCACTGCAAATGATTCGGACAACTTCTAGAAGCGCAACCGTGCCACGAATGTTCTTAAAGCTGATGTTGCTTAGTTTAACATTTGATTATGCCTGCATGAACACAATAATATTTAGATGATTGATAAACTCTTTTCACTGTATTAGGACTTTGATAAGTGTTTATATACATTCATTTTGCATTTATTCGATGGGCAATATTTCTGGTAAACTATGACAGGGCAACTGACATTCTTCACGGTGATATCCTCATAATGTATATCTGATGCAGTGCTAGGAAATTCACCTGCCCAACTCTTGATTCTAACATCATTTGAAGTATCACTCATGGTGCATTTTGATACTTTAATTCCTTGAACTGGTTCTTCATTTTCAAACTTTCCAAGACTGCCAATACTGATGCCATGTCCTGGTCCACAAGTTATTCCCGTGATGTCCACATTTTTGGAACCATCACCAATCGAAATACAATCATCACCGGTTTTTATTTCTGAGTTAATAATTTTAACTCCATCTGATCTCCCCATGTGAATACCATATGTGTTTGGACTATCTTTAGGTGCATGTACGTTGAAGCGTTCGAGAGTAATGTTTTTGCATCCCAAAATATTAACGTGGAACTATTTGCTATCTCTGCTAGTTATGTCTTGTATCAACGCAATGGTTAAAAAATCAAACCTTATATTCTGTTTAATTTCATAGTTAAAATGGAGTCAGAAAAAACTATATATTAGTTATAACTATAAAAATATCAAATTCTAGAAAAAAAGGTAAGAAATCTTACAATAGGGAGTACACAACAAAAGTCTTTTTATCACAACCTTCTATCTTATAAGTTGTGGTTCCCTGACCATCGAAAACTCCTCCGCCGGACATTTTGAAATTTTCAACTTTATTGAATTCAACCCATTTAGGCTCCTTGAAAGCTTTAGGTGTAACATCCCGAAATCAGGTCTAGAAGAATATCATTAGATTGTTTTCTAAATTAACTATGTTTATCTTTGTTTTAAAATTTTATAGTCTAAATAAGGCCTTGGACCGAATTGAGTAAATTGGAAAATTAGCCAACCAATGGTTTAGGACCATTTTGCTAGAAAGAAAGGAAGAATGACCAATGTTCAAGGACAAAATTGTATGACAACCTAAAATAAGGTTTTGCATGTAACATTTAGGAACTTAAGGGTCATTATACATTTCATATTTTTGACATGCTTTGGTGGGATTTGAACGGTCAAGTGGAGAGAAGAAAGCCATTTTCATTCTTCATCTCCTACAATTTGACCGAGAAACTCCATGGATGAAGGCAAGAGGTGGAATTGTTGGTTGATTTTGGATTAGATATTTTGATAGTAATTTCGAAAGGAAGGGTAAGAGCTTTCATCTCCTTTCTTGTTGCTTTGAATCTAAACTTTTTTGTTGAGACTTTGAGTTCATGCATGAGATAATTCCTTGATATAATGGCTTGAGAAATATTTGAATTGCTATGAAATTCTTGTTTGTTCAAGGAATCTGGTCATGAACTTGTGATTTCATAGTTGGATAGATGAAACTAAGTGATTGTGTGATGCAGTTTTTAGAAGGCGTTCGAATTGCATAAGCTAAGAGATTTTTCACCTTGAAATGTTATCATTATCTTTCTATGCTAAGAATTGTTGCTTGGTGAATCTAATTTAGCCATGTTAGAGAATCGTGAATGAGAAATTGTTTTCATATGATCTAATGAATATCGTTGAGTTGTTCGAATAGGATAGACATGTCCAAATAGCTAATCTGCTCTGTTTTGTAAATTAAAGTTTGAATTGGATTGGTTGAATTGGGTTGAATTATATACCTATGAAATGAGACACAAAAATGTGTATTTCCTTATCATGGTGACTGTTTTGAACCTGGAAACAAACTTTAATATCCAAAGGACTTGTTTGTTAATTGAGAATAAAACTGGGGCTATAAAGGATGTTTCTTGGACTGTTCTGTTTTAAGAAGAGGGAGTTTTTGGCTGTGTTAGAACTGTTTTTAAAGGTTAGATGAGTCTAAGAATATGTACATTAGATTAAAGAAGCTGTTTTGCTAATTAGAGATGCATGAGACTGTATAAGTCCAGTCTAGTGCAGTTTGGGGACTGCCCTGTTTCGAGCTGATTGTAATTGAAATTTGAATATGGGATTAAAGATATATTAATGCATTAAAAGGGTTGATAGTAGGAGTGAAGTGCAGGATCATCTAGTAAATGGATCATGAACTAATGTAGCATTAAAACTGGTTGATGTCAAAAGTTAAAGTGAAATCAGTTTAGAAACTGTTTTAGAAATCTGCATTAGAGGTAACTTTGAAAAATTGCTATAAATCGTACCGGTGGAATTGAAACTTGTAATTTATATGGTTGAAAATCTTGTCATGTCTAGTTTCATTTAAAAAAAGCGAAACTGAATTTCGAGTTTTATAACAGCTTGTAGAGACAATTGTTCAAAGACAGTGTAATCTGCCTGGTGGCAGAATTAGGTGTATCTTTAGGTTAAAAACTGTATTAATTCACAAGGATTAAAAATGCAGGGCCTATATGGTTAGAAATCTAGTTGAGTCAGCTTTCCAATGGTGTAAACGGTTCAAAATTCCGATATACGGAATGGAAGTTATGATATTTTAACTGAGTGATGCGCAGTCTGCCCGGCAGCAGCAGTCACATAAGATAATAGAAAATATCATGGAAATCATGAATGTAGGGAGACTGTTTTGAGATTATATATAAACACATGTGATTTTTGGACTATCTTGAGCATGTTTGCATACTATAGGCTGATTGATAAAATATAAATGTATATGTATGTGAATTTGATTGCAATATAACATGATTAACATACATGCTTGCTGCCCAGCTTTGAAAGAATGTGTATATAGATGTGAAATTCGATTGATTCATGTTGAATTACATGCTTGCTGCTCTATTCTTGAGAAAATGAATGTATGTATTTATAAGCTGTCTCGATGATACATTAAGGGTTGTCTTGATGCTAATATGTAGTTGTAATGTTTTTCTATGTTAGACCAAGAGGAAGCTAGGAAGAGTTGGGATAATAGGAAGATAATTGAGGATTCAGGTATCTCGTAACATCGGGGTAAGAGGTGAGAGTAGTTAAAAGTCTCGGGCTAGGAGAAATCCATCCTGAGTTTCCCTTAATTTACTTTAATTTACTTACTTGAAAAGTAGATTATGAATGTTGTGCAATTAAGCTTGGAAGATTGGAGGTAAGTACATCTATTGAAAGTACCTTGTAATTTAAGTGATCAATTTGATAGTATTGTTGGTGCTTGTACCTTAGATTGAATCAGTATTTGCAAGAGGTTGATTACTATCGATAGAGGTCTTGATGTTAAATTAAGGAGTCTGAATGTTTTGATACTATTACCAATCTTGAAAGACCAAAGTGATTGGTCCTTGTAATTTTGATTAGTAATAATGTGAATATATATAAATTCAAAAGTTATAAACAAAAAGAACCTAGGGTTCTTTAAGGACTAATCGAATTGTTAGAAAAGAAAGTGAAAACATAAATGGTATTTCATGATGCATTTCATGCTTGAATAACAGTTAAATCTTGTGACTTTGTTGTTAACCATATGAGCAATGCTCATCCTGAATGTATAATTCGATCTAGGTGAGTAACACCTACTTGGGAAGGTCAATATAAGGTGATATAATATCACTAAGAAGCTATGATCAAAATGCTGTGATATATATATATATATATATATATATATAATAATTTGGAAAAAGCCTTGGTCTTGATTCAGTCATAGGTACAGTTGGCATACCATAGAGTCCATCGAGCTCGCGTGTTAGATTGGACTACGGTCCCCTGTTTGGTACTTCGAATACCCTTGTCTTCCTTGATAGTATGGACTACGGTCCCCTGTTTGGTACTTCGAGTACTCTTGTCTTCCTAGATGGAATGGACTACGGTCCCTTGATTGGTACTTCGTGTACCCTTTTTTAATGACAATGTCATCGGATTCGAGTATCTAGGCTGTCACTTGAGTCTCAAGGCTGAATTAAAAGGAGTATAAAAGTTATAAATTACCGAAAGGTATAACTAGTTAAGATTGAAATGAAAGAAGTTTAACTATCATGGGTGATTATTGGATAAGATACTAATTGAAAGTGAAATGGTACATGCATTGGTTCGAATAACCCTTGTATTGGAGGACATGTATGTTACATGCTAGATTGGAGATTTACTTGTAGTTTAAGACATGTTATGATACATGCTTGTTCGAATAATTCCTTGTGAATTAAGTCATAAGGAATTACATGTTGTTTGATTAATTACTTGGAAATAAAGAAAGGTTGTAATACTTAGGCAAATGCTTGCCTGACATGAAAATTATGTTAGATGATATAATACATGCTAGATTGATCACATGTTTATAATTAAAGAAAAGATGATGTATGGTCAGTTCGATTGATATCTTGTTTGATAATAAGATACATACTAGTTCGAAAACCTAAACGGACTGTTTGTATTATTTAAAGTGTGAAATACTTGTAGGTGGACTGTTTAGTCCTAAATTGAACTCAAGTGGACTAATTTATAATGTTCAAAAGGTGAACTCTTGTATGTGGGCTGTGTAGACTTAAATTGAGTAACTATGGACTGTTTTGTATTGTTTGAAGTGTGAAATACTTATAGTTGGATTGTTTAGACCTAAATTGAACAATCATGGACTTTAGAAAATACATGGATGTAATTTAGAACTTAAAGAACTAGAGGTAGTCATTTTGGTAGGTTAAAATTCTATAAAGAATTTCATGGAACTAGAGAATAGTCTTGGCTTTGGATGGTAAGAAAGCATGAAGGGATAGATTGAAGATCCATTGATTCATGAATCGAAGAACTATGAAGGTTTGGTAAAGATTGATGAGTAGAATTAAGGGAGCCTTGTTCTAACTAGAATTTAACTACCTCACTAAGCTCATGCTTACAGTGTATATTTCCTAATCTTCTTGCATGTTTGGCTTGTTTTCAGGCTGTTTCTGAGCTAAACTTGTACCGGAAGTCTCTTACGGTTCGGATCAACCTTTGTATACTCCTAGGATGGTGGCACCTAGTTAGTCTTGCATATGCATATTGGTTCTCATGTGACATGTATATATATTTGTTTATGAAGCTCCTTGGAGCATTGAGTTGTATTAAGGGCCTTTATAGTTATTATTCTGGGTTGCTTAATGATTGATCGGTTAGTATGATATCTTGAATCCTGATACATGCTTGGAATGTTAAGCATTATCTTGAATGGTCTCATACTTGATTGTGATTAGTTTTATATGACCACCTTGAGTTATTATATGAGTATATCATCTTGGAAATTAGTTGAATGATTAGGTTAATTATTAACCAAATCGGTTAGTATTTATAAAGTGATGATTCCATGTATGAAGACATTCCTTTGGTTTTAGTCGAATAAGGTAATCGATTCTAGTTCTGAAATGATTGAGTTTTGCAGTTTTGCTTTACTGATGGTTACAAATCATAGTATTAATCATTTAATGAGATAAAAATAATTTGTTAGGTTATAAGAGTCAAAATGTGGTAACCGTAGTTGTGAATAGTTGTTACTTTGATAGTCATGTAAGTTCCTTGCGAGTTTCTTCATTAATTTCAATGGTGTAAGATAGTTGTGGTTTTTAGATGATTACCTAAACTTTAAACACCTAGAGTGAACCTAAATAAAATTTGGTTAATTTAAATTCTAAAAAAAAAAGGTTTTAGAATTTCCCTAAATTCTCTTGGTATACTTGTTTGGATCAGAGTTCAGTCATCTTGAGTGCTTGCTTGTTTGCCTTTAACGTACCTTAACTCGGTTTATCCTTTAGACCGGGTTAGGGGACGTTACATTAGGATCAACTGGAGCTTTTATAGTGCCCTAAACTTGAAGCTCAATAGGAGCCTTGCAAGGACCTTCTAGTGTTGCTTGACTTAAAATATATAACCCTTTGGGAATCACAATTGTTGATGGAGTTGTTGAACTACAAGCTTATTTCCAAAAATCCAATAATGGCTAAAACAAAATATATTGATAAATAAATTTTACATGTTTTCACCGTTGGAGTATTAAAGTGATTTGCAATTTCACTTACCTTACTCAAATATGTTTTCAAGTCAGCCTTTGCGCCAAACTTAGCAACGACATCAAGAATACCTGCTTGAGCTTCAATGGCTGGAAGGAGTAAAAGTAATATTATAGACACCATAAAAATAACATTAAATTTTATTGCCATGTCTTTTTTTTTATTTTAGCTTGAAAGTAGAATGATTTTTCTTTTTCTTTCGTTTCAAATATATAGAGAGATTGTGAAAATTACAACCAAGCAATATTTTCTATAAAATCGATTATAATTTAATAAATCTTTGTAAATCATATGGCTAGGCTTTAATTTTTATGATCATCGTGTATTTTATATCCACCTGACTTGACTAGATAAATTTGTGTTTAGTTTGTTCAGAAACTTGAATTATGCGAATTAAATAAAAGGATTTTACTAACAAATTGTTTTTTTGAATCGTAATCTTAGTTTAGAAGAAATATTTAAGATTTACATAAATAATAAAACCCGTTTATAATTTAGATGATGAATAATGCTATCAACTATTACATTATAAAATTTCTTTACTATAAATGTAATATTAATTAATTTAAAATATTTTAATGATATTCTTTTTTTGAATAGTTTTAATGGGTTAAAGTATAGTAGAAGTCCCTCTACTATACCTAAAGTTCATTTTAGTCCTTATATTATAAAAAATAATATTTTAGTCCTTCTACTATACTTAAAAGTTTACTTTAGTCCCTCTATTGCAAAAAATAAAGATTTTACTCCTTGTACATATGAAAAGCTAACATTTTGATCCAAAACACTAAAGTTATTGATACTTGGCTTAAATATTTTAGTTTAAACAATCTTTGGGTCCCTTTCAATTTTAAACTAGAACAAATTAATCTCTCAAAATATTTTTGTGAATTTTACTTGAAATTTTTAAACACTTATGAAATCTAAATACAAAATTATTTCATATTCTAACTCCAAACTCCATTATCTTCACTTACAATAATATTACAATTACAAGCAAAAATGTAATATATATATATATTTTAAATGTTTAATTAGAACGTGCACATATTTTTTCTTAAAATTTTTAGATTCGAAGTGAGAGTAAATGTTTAATTGAAAAAGATGATACAAAAATCATAAATTTTTTTAACATTTCATTAAAATTTTCAAAATTATGAAAATATATTATAAAATTATATTTTGATAAAAAATACTATACATTAATATAACATTTTGGTTTATTTTATTTAAAAAAAATCAATCTTAATTTGACATGTGTCATGTACAGACGAAAAAGGTTGACGCCATCGTAGATCGTCATTTTTTATTCACTTTAAAAATGTAAACTTTATTATTAATAAATGTTAATATAATAATATAATCATAAATAGTTTAATTTATTTAATACATTTTATTTAATATCGATATAAAGTAAAATTTATATATTTTTATAGTTAGTTACGTACACTATTAATTCATTTATTAATAAAGTGAATAATTTATTAATTCAGGTATTTAACTTCAAAGAAAAGAAAATATATTGATAAATAAATTTTTCATGTTTTCACCGTTGGAGTATTAAAGTGATTTGCAATTTCACTTACCTTACTCAAATATGTTTTCAACTCAGCCTTTGCGCCAAACTTAGCAACGACATCAAGAATACCTGCTTGAGCTTCAATGGTTGGAAGGAGTAAAAGTAATATTATAGACACCATAAAAACATTAAATTTTATTGTCATGTCTTTTTTTATTTTAGCTTAAAAGTATAATGATTTTTCTTTTTCTTTCGTTTCAAATATATAGAGAGATTGTGAAAATTACAACCAAGCAATATTTTCTATAAAATCGATTATAATTTAATAAGTCTTTGTAAATCATATGGCTAGGCTTTAATTTTTATGATCGTCGTGTATTTTATATCCACCTGGCTTGGCTAGATAAATTTGTGTTTAGTTTGTTCAGAAACTTGAATTATGCGAATTAAGTAAAAGAATTTTACTAACAAATGTTTTTTTTGACAAATCCAAGTTTTAATCGTAATCCTAATTTAGAAGAACTATTTAAGATTTACATAAATAATAAAACCCGTTTATAATTTAGATGATGAATAATGCTATCCACTATTACATTATAAAATGTCTTTACTATAAATGTAATATTAATTAATTTAAAATATTTTAATGATATTCTTTTTTTTTTGATAATTTAATAATAGGTTAAATTAACATATGAATAATGCCATCTACTATTGCATTATAAAATTCATTTTAGTCCTTATATTATAAAAATAATATTTTAGTCCTTCTACTATACTTAACAGTTTACTTTAGTCCCTCTATTGAAGATTTTAGTCTCTGTACATCTGAAAAGCTAACATTTTGATCCAAAACACTAAAGTTATTGATACTTGGCTTAAATATTTTAGTTTAAACAATCTTTGGGTCCCTCTCAATTTTAAACTAGAACAAATTAATCTCTCAAAATATTTTTGTGAATTTTACATGAAATTTTCAAACACTTATGAAATCTAAATACAAAATTAATTCATATTCTAACTTCAAACTCCATTATCTTCACTTACAATAATATTACAATTACAAGCAAAAATATAATATATATATATATATATTAAATGTTTAATTAGAATGTAGTCAAAAAGTTTTTCTTAAAATTTTTAGATTTAAATTTTTTAAATGTTTAATTGAAAAAGATGATACAAAAATCATAAATTTTTTTAACATTTCATTAAAATTTTCAAAATTATGAAAATATATTATAAAATTATATTTTGATAAAAATACTATACATTAATATAACATTTTGGTTTATTTTATTTAAAAAAAATATTCAATCTTAATTTGATGGTTCATTAATGGCTTCTAAAAAGGTCAAATAAGGAGTTTATCGAGATCGTCATTTTTTATTCACTTTAAAAATGTAAACTTTATTATTAATAAATGTTAATATAATAATATAATCATAAATAGTTTAATTTATTTAATACATTTTATTTAATATCGATATAAAGGAAAATTTATATATTTTTATAGTTAGTTATGTACACTATTGATTCATTTATTAATAAAGTGAATAATTTATTAATTCAGGTATTTAACTTCAATGAAAAGAAAAAATTTCTACCACGTTGTCATTTCATAATAAATTATCTACTTTAAAAACATTATTATTATTATTATTATTATTATTATTATTATTATTATATATCAAGATGATCAATTTGCTCAATTTCAAAACTGATAAGGACTTAAAGGGTGTTTAAACCAAAATATTTAATTTCAAAACTAATAAGGATGTAAGGGTGTTTAAACCAAAATATTTAAGCCAACAATCAATAACTATAGTGTTTTGACTAGAATGTTACCTTTTCAAACATACAAGGACTAAAATGTTCATTTCTACAGTTGAGGAAATGTTAACTTTTCAAATGTAAAGGGACTAAAATGTTCTTTTTCATAATAGAGGGACTAAAATGAACTTTTAGGTATAATGCAAGGACTAAAATAAACTTTAAAGCAGAGTACAAGGACTAAAATATTCATTTTTATAGTAGAGGGACTAAAATGAACTTTTAGGTATAGTAGAGGGACTTCTACTATACTTTAATCGTTTTAATGATGTTCCTTAGTGAAATCTTATTTATTATTACAATATAGTGAGAAGATCAATGTAAAGGGACTTAGCATAACGCCTAAATATGCCCCTAACGTTCCACACATTTTTTTACTTTGGCCTTTATTCTTTTTTTTGAAGTAATTTAGCCCTCAACCTTTTATTTTTAAACAAAAGAGCACTTCGTTGGATGGAAACGGTTATTTGACTAACGATCAACGATTATCGCTGACTAGACACGTAAACATCAATTATAATGATGATGTGGCATGTCCGCATAAGCAATATTTTTTGTTAATATATATATTATTTAAGTAATTATATTTATTAAATTATTTCCAACCAGTCGAAAGCTAACTCGTGGCAACATCAATTGGTTTCAATTTTTAAAATTTTGAAAACTGCCTTCAAGAGGTCGAACCCCTAGCTAGGTGAATTTGAACTACTGGCTTATCCACTAGGCCAAATTATATTGTTGGTTATTTTCTGATAAGCATTTTATATAAAAAATAAGCAAAGGTTTCATTTAATTTTAACAAAATTAACGTGTGTAACTAAATTTGATAGTTCCTCAATGGCTTTTGTTGAGCAAATGAGGGAGGTTACCGACCTTATACTTAGTTTCCCCATTGAACGACCAATCATTGTTCTCTATACAATGGGGAAGACTACCAAAAATCTTTTTCTGGTAATTCCACTTTATTTACAAGATATACTTTATTTGGGCTTGTATGACAGATATACAAAAGACACTACATGAAAAAAGATCTTTAGCGGCGTTTTTAAGTACCACTAAAACCCCTCCCCGCTCTAGAAAAAACGCCACAACGTTTAGCGACTTTTTCCCAAACGTTGCTAAATACTTTTATCTTTAAATAGAGGTGTTTGTCCCATCAAACAAATACCTTGTATTTAGTGGTAAAATACAAACGTTATTATATACCTTATCTTTAGTGGCGATTGTTCCTCCAAACTTCAAACGTCGCTATTGATTACGTATCTTCGTACCACACCTCATTACTTAGCTTGGTATTTTAAACATTTAAGCTAAAGTACATGTCTATAGCAGTGTTTGTTAGACAAACACCACTAAAGTACGCGTCTGTAGAGGCGTTTCTTCAAAAACGTTGCCATATATCAGTCTATCATGGCGTTTACTCAAAAAATGCTGCTAAAAACCTATTTTGCTGTAGTGAGTGCCTAAACAAAACTTCTATAGTGTTGAGCATCAAACATATCAGTTCTATCCGTTTGGCTGAGTTTGGGAGTTATTGCCATAGGTGTGTCAATTGTTTTGGCATCTTCCATGTTAACTTTTCCCGTCAACTCTCCTATGTGCTTTTTATTACTCAGAAACAGTCCATCTTTATTCCTTTTTGCCTCAAGACCCAAAAAAAATAGTGAACTAACCCATGATCCTTTAAGGGAAACTTGTCATGTAGTTCTTGTTTGACCTGCTGAATCACGTCTTTAGGAGATCCAGTGATCAATATATCTTCTACATACACTGCAATTTACAAAACATGTGAGTCACCTTTCTTGATGAATAAAGATGCATTTGATCTTGATGACTTAAATCCTAGAAAATGGAGAAACTCGCTCAATTTGCTAAACCATTTTTGAGGGGCTTGCCTAAGACCATAAAGAGTCTTTTTCAGTTTACACACCAGCCTTGATCTACCTTCAGCATCCTGTTTAAAGCCAGATGACTGTAAGATAAATACATCTTCATGAAGACCCCTTTTTAAAAATGAATTATTAACATCGACTTGGTACACCTGGCATTGGTTAGTAATAGCCATTGTCAATGACATATTTACAGTAAAAAAAATTCACAAGAAGACTAAATTTTTCTAAGAAGTCACTACTAGGTACTTGAGTATACCATTTTGCCACTAATCTTGCTTTGTACCCGTTGACATATCCATATGTATCGAGCTTGACTCAAAATAGCCATTTGCACCCAGTTGCTTGTCTATTAGATGGTAAGTGAACTAGCTCCCATGTACCATTGTTGATTAGAGCAGAATATTCTTCTTTAACTGTTGATGTCCAATTGGGATGCTTCGGGCCTCCTTGATAAAAGTTGGTGGATCATGAGTGAATGTTTCCAATAATTGAGTTTGATAAATTTTAGGCTTATAAATATCAACCTTACTACTTGTTGGATTAAAATCCGCAATTGTGGGAACATATGTAAAATGTATGATGCTATTATAAAATATGACACAAAATTAAGTGACCAAATTATGTTAGGCGTGTCATGGGTATTAAAGTGTAGATACCATAAGATGTATTTATAATTCAATGAGGGGTGGAATTATAAATACTTAATAGTTGATTTAATAATCACCTATATAAAGAGGTAGTGGTCCCCAATAAATATGTTAACTTGTATTACTCTTGTCCCCGTCAGAGAGTTTTTACGGAAAGGGCTAACCTATCTTCTTGGAAGATCACAACCACCTTTTAGGCGATCTTCATCAAATGATTTAAGGTTTTCATCTATCGATTAACTCAGGTACTATTTTCACTAATTTTTAGCCTGACATAAAAAATAAGGGAATAGATCACATCAAATATGGAAAAAGGGAAAATAAATCTCAATTTGGTGCAAATCAGACCAAAATCAAAAGGAAATTTGAATCATTCAAGTATGGCAAGGGATCAAGCATAATAATGACAAACATGGAAACTCAAGTTATGTGCAAAGGATTCCTCACTATGGACTTTTGGCAAATTTCCAATAGGATCCAAGCATTTTCAGGCCAGGATCTCCTCTTAAGTGTTGACCATCTTTGAGTTACCTTTCCAACGCATCTTGAAACGCCTCAATCGGATATCGAGAGCTCAAGATATGCTCGTTTTACTGAAGACAACACGTGCAAAAAATGGATCCGCGAATCGAATACGAAAATTAGGGGAAAATTATCCCAAATCACAGCAAATCAAATAGAAAAAAGGAAAGTCAAATCCGAATCGAGAAAATATGGAAGGAAGATCTACCGGATTTTAGGAATTGGAATTCTGATTTTTTTTCTTGTAATTTTGGCAACCAAAAAGCCTATATAAACACCCTTCTTCCTTTGTAATTTACACAACACACAATCAACATCCACCACTCATTCACACACACAATTCACTAGAGAGAAACATAGTTGATTTTAGAGAGTTTGGGAGTTTTTTTGAGAGAATTTTATACAGTTTATGCTCGAGCTCTTGTACGTGGATTCGAAGTTTGAAGCATCTTTTGAGGTATTCATTTACTTTCTTTTATGTGTTCTTCTTATTCGAATGTTTGTATAAAATTTATCTTCTTCTTTCTTGTTCGAATTTTAAATCACTATCACCATAGCCCGAATTCAAGTGAAGGGATGGTTGAAAGTTGAAGTCTTAAAAAAGAGAGGAAAGTTTTGATTTTTTAAAAAAAGGGGGAAAACAATATTTTTCCTATTTTGAGATTTTTTTAATTGGATTTGAATTGAGTTTTCAAAAAGGTTTGTTCCTGGTGTTCTTTAATTCATGAAAAAGCATCAAGAACAATTTGAAAGAATTTGTTAAAAATTGGTTTTGATCCATTTTGACTGAAAAAAATAAAAGTAAGAAGTGTTTTTTAAATTGGGTTTTATACCCGAAAGAAAAAGGGTCATTTTCACTCATTAATTCTCCCCTTCCCATTTATTTTTACCCCGCGGGCAACCGAGTTTTCAAATTTCTTGATTTGGTCACTATTTTCTTTTAAATTTGGTTTATAGTTTTATTTTATTTTTAATTCGGTCATTAAATTTCTTTAAATTCTTTTTTAAATCAATTCACTTTTTTAAATAATTTATAATGAGTATATTTTTATAAATCAACTTATATATAAAATATATATATTCATTTAATTTAAATAAAACTAGCCTATTTTAACAATTGTTTTTTTCCTTTTTTATTTGTTTGTTTATTTACTTATATTTTTTTATCTTGTATGCTTTTATATTATTTTGTAGATCATTTTTTGTGGCTGTAATGTTTAATAATATAATTAATGCGGTGCCTCACTAAACAGGAATGACGGGTTAGCGCTAGAAGTGTTGGCGGTGATTAGAGTTCATTTTCCGAATAGTAAGGCCGTTAAAATGGAATCAAATTCATAAATGGATTGTAATTTAAATTCTACATGAATTCGTAAAATCCGACATCAAAATATTTT
Organism: Hibiscus mutabilis; assembly: GCA_019671005.1. NCBI lineage: Eukaryota > Viridiplantae > Streptophyta > Magnoliopsida > Malvales > Malvaceae > Hibiscus > Hibiscus mutabilis. The sequence continues at coordinate 4,606,780 of CM033735.1, read as the reverse complement.
GTAATCAACTAGGTACAAATTTTTTGGCGCTGTGGGGGTGCTAACCCTTCTCCACGCGTAATCGACTATCGAACCCAGTTTTGTTTTCACAGACCAAAACCGTTGTTTTAATAAAATAAAATGTTTTTATTAAAATAACCTGATTTTTAGGTGATCCAATCACACCTTTTTTTAAAAAGATTGGTGACGACTCCGTTGTTTTATTTTTAAACGTCGAGACCATTTTTTTATAGGAAAAAGGGTTGCGCAAGTTGGCGATTCTGCTGGGGACAACTTTTTGTTTTTACAAAAAAAAGAGTCAGGCTACAAGTCGATTACACCTTGTTTTAATGTCGAAATTTGCGAATTCATGTAAAGCTTAACTCAATTGTCCGTTTATGAATTTGATTCCATTTTACGCATTTAAGATTTGGTTGCAAGCCCTAGACCCGAGCTTCGTCCCGTTTGTTTAAGTAGGGGGAATGCTATTGCTCTCGTGGGAATACTGATTCTCCGTATGGGCCTAGCAAGTACCTCCGGGGATCACGCTCTATGTCTTCGTATGGATACCGATCCTCCGTATGGGCATAGGAGTGAGTCCCCCTGAGTTGAACCTGATTCGTTTGAAGCTTATAATGGGTGGGAATCAGGGGCCTTGCTACCCTTAGTAGGGGACAACGAGGAAGATTTAGGAACCCTTTTAGAACCAAACCTATATGAGAATCTAGAAGCCCACCCCATTAGAGCCATGCGAGAAAACCTAGGTTTTAGAGTCCGATCAAAATTATTTCGTATGAATAGTCCGTGGAGACATGTCCAAAAGTGTTGGAATGCGCTGCCCAGTTACTATTTGTACAATGGAATTATTTTGGACCTTTCATTTTTATTTCTTTTCTTTTGAAGTGTACTAATCCTTTCTTTTTCTTGTTTTATTGTTTTTTGCTTACTTGTTTATTGCATGCATCTCATATCTAGAAGGGGTCGATTATAAAAGCATGTTGCTCAATTAGAAAAAGCTTTTCTCAATGGATAGAAGATTCCTTCCAAAAGAGGAATACAATACGGATGCATGTCACTAGTCCAAGGTTAATCAGTGGACACATGGAGAACATAATTCCAGAATATGGGATAAAGATATTGGTCCTTGAAGATATCAATGGGGGGCAATGTCTATTGGGACAATGCCACGAGATTCCAGGAGCGTGACGAATTCGATAAGAATGTCATGACCCAAGTCCAGGATGTAGCTGGGCATGTGATGATGTTGGTCAAAGAAGCTGCAGCTCTACGCCAGTATGCTAGGTTAATTGAAGAAATAAGGCTGAGACTCATATGGCTAGCCGAAGACATTTAAGGCAGAAAAATACTCATGAGTCTTTTGTAATAAGGAGCTTTGATATCCAATGGAAAGCTACTTCGAGAGCAATAAATTAATGGAATCGATGGCCATTCGTCTTCATTCATGCATCTGCATTTTTTGTTTGTTTGCATTAGTTTTTGTCATTGCATTTGTTTATGTTTTGATCATTGCATATATACACACCTAATAAAAGATTAATGCAAATAGCAAGATTCTACTCGAGCCATGTTTATGGAGGATAGATTGACAACTTTAGAAGTAAACCACAAGAATACTCAAGATCGAATTGGCAATTTAGAAAAAGACCGGAAGGAGGAAATTGCGCAAGCTAAGAGAAACACTGTTAGCCATATAGCGGCTATGTTGGGACTTAGGGACCCAGAACGAGGAAATTGCGCAAGCTAAGAGAAACACTGTCGCCCCAGCCCAAGATGACCACACAGACATTTCTACCAAGTGGGAGGTCCAAGATCCACATATTAGGAAGCTCAGCCCGTATTCCAGGAGAGTTCAAGATAAATCATGGGGAGAGCCAAGGCATTGAGGTTCTCAATAAGTCAGCCAATAGAGCCAGAATAAATAAGAATCTACAAAACCGCTATGATAAGCTCGAATAGATCATTAGAGCCATACAAGGAGGAAACGTTCATAGTGGCGTAAACGCTAGGGATCTAAGCCTAGTGTCTGACTTAGTGGTTCCTCCAAAATTCAAAGCTCCCAACTTTGAGAAGTATGACAGGACCACTTGCCCTTTGATGCACTTGACCATGTATTGCAGAAAAATGTCATTGTACTTGGAAAATGAGAAACTGCTCATCTTTTGTTTTCAAGATAGTTTATCGGGGTCTGCTACCCCATGGTATACCCAATTGAGCTGGGTCAACATATGAAATTAGAGAGATTTGTCAAGAGCTTTCCTTGAATAGTACAGGCATGTGACAGACATGGTCCCAAGTAGGACCACAATGCAGGGAATGGAACAAAGGCCCAACGGGAGTTTTTGCAGTATGCCTAGAGGTGGCAAAATGTGGCAGCCCAAGTTCAACCACCACTGTTGGAAGATGAGGTTACTCCAATGATTGTGGAGAGTTTAAATGGCCTTTTCTATGACCGTATATTAAACCATATCACTAAAAGTTTTGCAGACATGGTCGTGAATGGAGAGTTGATATTGGAGGCTATCAAAAGTGGAAGACTCAGGAAAGACGAATATGATGAGCGCCTATAACCTGAAATACCCAAGATTGGCTAGAATTCATTCATGCTTTCCTGAAATAATGCTATACAATTGGAGTCATACCTAGAATCAACCATTTTGCTTTTGCCTACGAGCATTAGGGATCTTTTGTAAGGGCTTATATGTTAATCTACTTATTTAACGACGCATTCCCTTTGTTTTCTCAAGTGGCAAACATTTCTTTTTTCATTTCTTTTCATTATTCATCCATCTTCTTTGCAGAGTTCCTACAATTGATTATATGAATGATTCTTGAATCTAATCCTGAGATAGAGGGGCAATAAAGTGTGTTCAGGATTAATGGGAAGTTCTCATGCACATATTTTGAGTGAATTTTCCTCTCAGACATTGTTGTTAAGGTCTTTGAATGAAGTGATAACTCTAAAACATCTACCAACTGAAGACTGTTTCTCTTCGATGGTATTTGTGTGTGAAATAACAATTGGCATTCCTTCATTTCCCTTCACGAATAAGAAAATAAAAATCCATTGTTGTCCCCCTTTGAGCCTGATATTATTTTTCTTATGATTGAACACTAACCAAGGATCACTCCCCACACGATGGGGAAAAAAGTATGAAAAGATGTTTGCAAACAAAGGAAAAAACATGTCAGGTCAAGTTGAATGTCCTAAACTAAAAGTGAAAAGGACAAAAAAAGAAAAGGGAAAAATAAAAAAAAAGAAAAAAAGAAAAAAAGAAAAAAGAAGGAAAAAAGAAGAATTGAAAGCTGGAGTGCGAATGAAAATTTGAAAAAAATCCTTCAAATGAGACATACTAGAAAGGGAAATGAACTCTAGGGTGAAAACCCAAAATGGGCAGTCTAGAGTGATCCAGAAAGAAATGATCCTTGGTTTAATCACCCTTAAACATGTATTTGAGCCTATATACCCATTTCTTGGTAACCTGAGCCTAGCCTACATTACAAGCCTTAAAAGACCGTTTGGATTACACATGAATATTTGAGAAAAGGAGTTTGTCTTCAGAACACCTTCCGCCTTATTAAGTTAACCTTTCTTCAGGGACCTCAAACTTCTAATGTCTGATTGAGATTAGAAAAGTGGGAAAATTGAAATTTGGGGAGTGAGTGAGTTAAAGAGAGCCACCTAAAAGTGGGGCACTATTCGGTTGATGGATTCATGAATTATTCATACTATGAATTTTGGGGCATCTGACTTTGCTCTTCTCCATGTTTTCCATGAATTTTTCCTTTTTAAAAAAAATATCATTTCTAGCCTTTTCTTGCATCTTACAAGTAGGTTGACATAGATTCATGAAAAACAAAATATTTCTTGGCATTGATCCCAACCATAGGGAACCAAGAACGAATGGTTTCCATCACTTCAGGAAACAATTGAACCTCAGTTTCAACGGGGACATCGCCTTGCATGACAAGGTAAAAAAGAAAAGAAGAAGCACATGTGTTGAAGAGTTTTAAGTGGACTGTGTTGTCAAGCAAGATCCACACATAAGATGTAAAATCCCTAAAGCATAAAAAAGGGATAGATCCATGTCCTGTGGGCAAACCGTGCCATCAGATTGGGGCAAGTTATGTCGACCAAGGGTTCAAGATCACTGACTTTAATAGGCATAGGAGGAAGAGATTGAAGCGCCAACATCATGCAAAGACATTAAAGTGAAAGTTTAGTGTACAAACGCTTCAAGATGCCCTGTAGAGCAAGAATTTGAGAATTCACAAAAAGCGCTGAAGGTGTTTAATGTTATTTTAAGGGCCATATGAAGATTTGAAGCTTTCAAGACCATTCAAGGAGGCCTTTCACTCGATATTGAAGTATCAACTACAATGATAGTAGATCTTGAGACATTTGCCAATGAAGATCAAATGTTTTCACGAAACAAAGAGGTACAAAGAATGAGAATGGTGAAGAAGAGATAGTTGAAGAAGTCTATCGTTCCCATGAATGCAAGATCACCGGATTGAGTGAGCAAATATGAAAAGAGCAAATGCTTTCCATGAAGCAAGAAGGGACAAGGAATGAGAATGGTGAAGCAGAAGACGACCATTTAATGAAGCAAAGGGATACAAACAATATGGATGGTGAAGCAGAGACAGTGGAGATGGCCGCTTATCTAGGTTAAAACGAGTAAAAAGGACTATGAAAATTAGCATGCATTCATGTTTTAGACATCCTTAGGGGCATGCCCATCATAATTGCATCATATATCAGGTTTTTTGTAGGTATACAAAAACTCCTCAACAATAGAATCTGCTTATCCTTTCAGGCATAAGGAGATTGGAACTCGCTCATCTATTCGAGCATTCGGAGAATAGAACCCTGCTCATCTATTTGGGCATATGGAGAATAGAACCTGTCTATCCGTTCAAACATAAAGAGAATGGAACCCTACTCATCTATTCGAGCATTTGGAGAATAAAACTCGTCTATTCGTTTAGACGTAAGGAGAATGGAAACCTGCTTATCTATTCGAGCATCAAGAGAATAGAACTCGCCTATCCGTTCAGGCATATGGAGAATGGAACCTGCTTATCTATTCGAGCATGAGGAGAATAGACCCCGCCTATCTATTTAGGCACGTGGAGAGTAGAACCTACCTATCCGTTCAGGCATATAGAGAATGGAACCCGCCCATCTATTCAGGCACATAGAGAATAAAATCCGTCCCTTCGTTTGGATGTAAAGAGATTGGAACTTGCTCATCTATTCGAGCATTCAGAGAATATAATCCGCCTGTCTGTTCGGGCATAAGGAGAATAGAACCCGCCTATTCGTTCATCCATAAGGAGAATACAACCCGCCTATCAGTTCGGGCATATGGAGAATGAAACCTGCTTATCTATTCGAGCAGAGGAAAATAAAACTCGCCTATCTATTCGGGCATATGGAAAATGGAACCTGCTTATCTATTCAAGCATGAGGAGAATAGAACCCACCTATCTGTTTGGGTATATGGAGAATGGAACCTGCTTATCTATTCGAGCATGAGGATAATAGAACCTTCTTATCCGTTCAAGCATAAGAAGAGTGGAACTCATCTATCCGTTCAGAGGATAAAGCCCGCCTATCCGTCCAGGCATAAGGAGGATGGAGCTCGCCTATCCATCTAGGTGTAAGAAGAATAGAACTCTGCTTCTTAGTAACGTCTATCCATTCGGGCACGAGGAGAATGGAACTCTTATTTTTCAGCACAATGTCTATCCATTCGGGCGCAAGGAGAATGGAACCTTGCTTTGATTTGTAGTGTGATTGGCTAAAACCAATGCCTTTTGTTCTTTGCTTTATCCTTGTTTCACAGGAATGAGCAAAGAGGGGCAGCTGTTGTCACTAATTTTTAGCTTGACATAAAAAATAAGGGAAGAGATCACATCAAATATGGAAAAAGGGAAAATAAATCCTAATTCAGTGCAAATCAGACCAAAATCAAAAGGAAATTTGAATCATTCAAGTAAGGCAAGGAATCAAGCATAATCATGACAAACATGGAAAGTCAAGTTATGTGTAAAGGATTCCTTACTACAGACTTATGGAAAATTTCCGATAGGATCCAAGCATTTTCAGACCAAGATGTCTTCTTAAGTATTGACCGACTTTCAGTTACCTTTACAACACATCTTGAAACGCCTCAATTGGACATCGGGAGCTCAAGATATGCTCATTTTACTGAATACAACACGTGCAGAAAATGGATCCGCGAATCGAATACAAAAATTAGGGGAAAAATCATCCCAAATCATAGTAAATCGAATCGATAAGGGAAGGTCAAATCCGAATCAAGAAAATATGCAAGGAAGATCAACCGGATTTTAGGGATTTGAATTCTGATTTTTTTTCTTGTAATTTTGGCAACCAAAAAGCCTATATAAACACCCATCTTCCATTGTAATTTTCACAACACACAATCAACATCCACCACTCATTCACACACACAATTCACTAGAGAGAAACATAGTTGATTGAGAGTTTGGGAGTTTTTTTGAGAGAATTTTATACAGTTTATGCTCGAGCTCTTGTACGTGGATTCGAAATTGGAATAGAAGTTTGAAGCATCTTTTGAGGTATTCATTTACTTTCTTTTATGCGTTCTTCTTGTTCGAATGTTTGTATAAAATTTATCTTCTTCTTTCTTGTTTGAATTTTAAATCACTATCACCATAACCCGGATTCAAGTGAAGGGATGGTTGAAAGTTGAAGTCTTGAAAAGAGAGGGAAGTTTTGATTTTTTAAAAAAGGGGGAAAACAATATTTTTCTTGTTTTGAGATTTTTTTAATTGGATTTGAATCGGGTTTTCAAAAAGGTTTATTCCTGGTGTTCTTCAATTCATGAAAAAGCATCAACAACAAATTGTAAGAATTTGTTAAAAATTGGTTTCGATCCATTTTGACTGAAAAAAATAAAAGGAAGAAGTGTTTTTTAAATTTGGTTTTATACCCGAAACAAAAAGGGTCATTTTCACTCATTAAATCTCCCCTCCCCATTTATTTTTACCCCGCTGGCAACCGAGTTTTCAAATTTCTCGATTTGGTCACTATTTTCTTTTAAATTTGGTTTATAGTTTTATTTTGTTTTTAATTCAGTCATTAAATTTCTTTAAATTCTTTTCTAAATAAATTCACTTTTTTTAAATAATTTATAATGGGTACATTTTATAAATCGATTTATATATAAAAAAATATATATTAAGTTAATTTAAATAAGACCAACCTATTTTAACAATTGTTTTTTTCCTTTTTTATTTGTTTGTTTATTTACTTATATTTTTTTATCTTGTATGCTTTTATATTATTTTGTAAATAATTTTTTTGTGGTTGTAATGTTTAATAATATAATTAATGTGGTGCCTTACTAAACAGGAATGACGGGTTAATGCCAAAAGTGTTGGTGCTGATTGGAGTTCATTTTTCGAATAGTAAGGCCGTTAAAATGGAATCAAATACATAAATGGACAATAATTTAAATTTTACATGAATTCACAAAATTCGACATCTAAACATTTTGTAATCGGCTAGGTACCAATTTTTGGGCGTTGTGGGGTACTAACCCTTCCCCACACGTAATCGACCCTCGAACCCGTTTTTGTTTTCGCATACTAAAACCGTTGTTTTAATAAAATAAAATGTTTATATTAAAATAACCCGGTTTTTAGGTGATCCAATCACACATTTTTTAAAAAAGATTAGTGACGACTCTGTTGTTTTGTTTTTAAACGTTGAGACCACTTTTGAAAGAAAAAAGGGTTGCGACAAGTACACTTCCACAGTCAGTTTATTCGATTTATTGTTTTTGATGATTTGACATGATAAATCATGAGTTTATATTTCTTATTAATTTATGATTTGGTTCTAACAAGTGGTATCAGAGCCTCGTCATGTTGAATCATCCAGAACTAATCATTTTTTATTAATTTTCTGGATTGATTCGTTCTTTAAGATATTGTGGCTTGGTATTTTATTGTGGTATTTTGATTAAAGTTTAATGCTAAAATTTTAGGTTTTCAATTTTATGGTGATTGATACGGTGCATTTGTTAGGGATTTATATCAAATTTTGGTTAATTATAAATATTAATTTTTGGGGTTTTAGTAATACATATTGAATGCATATGTTTGTGATTGAATCTCTAACGTTTCTGATGTCTCAATAATTTCCTAAGGTTTAAACTTGCAATGTTTGTTCGCCTAGAGTTCAAGAATCAATAGCAAGGTAAAGGTTCATGATCAAGAATAATCTGCTTGTTACTGGAATTCATTAATTAAGCATTAAAGTTATTATTATTTTTTAACTTGCAACGGCTCTTATAAATCTTGGTTGCCAGTTTATACCGTAGCCCTAACTCATAAAATTTGGTAATATTTAGAAGGTTTTTCAGTTGATGGTGCATATACTTTGTTCGAAGCATTGCAATAATATTTTTTTGCTCCTTTAGTATCTATATGTTGCATTTTTTATTTATGGGTAGGAAAAAACTTGAATTGATTAAAAACTAATATTCCTTCCAGGTCTGCAAATTAATGTACATATGGTGTAGTTAGCAGAGTATTATAAATTTGGTGATTTTACCATCATTATAAAAGTCCAGTGTATTATTGTGGAAAATATTTTAGATTTTTGAAATTCATATCATATTTCGTTTGATCAAGAATTTCAATTCTGATCGTAAGATTATTATGGATATATTGGAGTTTTATGTGATCATTATATGAATGACTCATTTGTATGATACTTCTGATTTTAGCTTTTAGTTAAAGATTGAATGTTTTGAATTTGACTTTGATTTTGATTTTGGCAAATGCAAGTTTAAGGTTTAAGACATTTTTTTAAGAAACAATAAAAAATTTAGGATTTTCGATTTCTGATAGCCCCATTTAGACAACCTTATTTTGGGTTATTTCGGAAACTTAAGTGTTATCAGAAATTTCAGCTTTGACTGTTACAAAATTTTAAATTTGAATATTGACATATTTATATTATATATTTTGAGATAAATTAATTGAAGCATTAAGTCACCAAAGTGGCGTCTATTGTGGAAATTATTTTATTTTAAAATATAGAAGGTTTTGCACATGTAATTCAGTTTGTGTTGGTATTAATCAGCCTAAAGGAAGATTAATAATTAACATTATTACATGTGCAACTGTGATAATAAACATGTGATAATTATTCAGTTTTATATGTGAGCAATAAATCGGCCCAAAGGAAGATTTTTTTTGACATGTTCTTATTATCAATGTTTGATTACTATACCAAGATATCACTTGCAAGTTAATGTTTTGTCCAAAGATGAAATATTAATGGAGTGTTCGATATCTTGATATTAGGTTTACCTTTATTCAAGTTATTATTATTTTGGTTATCTTTTAATTTGATTGAAAGATAAAATCAAGACAAATATTTTTGAAACAAATAAATTCATATTTTGGCTTCAGATGTCTAATATTTTAATGGATTAGTTGAAACATAATGTCACAAAGTGACCACTTTTTTGTAGATTAGTTTATTTAAAATATTAAGATGATTTGTAATTCATGTGTTTATCAATTGGCCCAAAGGAAAGTTAATATTTGGCAGAATTACAACGACAACTGTGGCGATAAATGTGTGACAATTATAAGGTATTTTATGTGAGCAATACGTTAGTCCAAAGATTAATCTATTGTTTGACATTGTTTATTGTCAATGTTTGATTGCTACAACAAGAGTGCCCCTTACAGTTAATATTACTATCCAAAGACTTGATATTAATGTTGTGCTTGGTATCTTGAGGGGAACTAGCCATTATTTTGAATTTATTTGTTTATTTATGAAGATTTATGTGAGCTTGTTTTTATTTTATGTATTTATTTTTGTTCTATATTTAGGTAATTTATCTTTTTCTGTCACAATATTTGTTAATATACATTCTACACTCATGTTTAATGAAACTAATTTCAAGGAATAGAGAAGGAACTTACATATTGTATTTGGTGGTTGTATGAACATAGACTTTGCACTAAGGAAATAACAACTTGCACCTCTTGCTACGACAAGCACGAATAAAAGGAATTTTGAGAGGTGAGGTTGTTCAAATTGCATGAGTCTAATGATCATAAAGAACAACATTCCATAAGTCTTTAGGAGCATAAATCTAAAGAGATTACTCATACTAAGGTTTTCCTTGACGAAATTAAGAAATGTTTACCCAAAACATTAAGGTTAAGATGATATCACTTATGCATTCTTTGATGTCTATGAAGTATAAGGGTCAAGGAAATGTGAGAGAATAGATTATGAAAATTCTTAATATTGCTTCAAAATCTAAGGCACATAAGATCAAACTCTCTAACAATTGTTTGTTCTTATGATTTTGGCACCGCTTCTTATACAGTTTAACCAATTCATGTTACAATTGTCAAAGGGAGAGATGGACTCTATTTGGGCTCATTTCTCATTGTGTTCAAGAGGAAGAAAGGTTGAAGTATTATAAGTATAAAAATAATCATTTGGTCATTGCTTATTTAGTTAGTGTCTTTAAGAATAAGTGCAATAAAAATATTAGAATAAAGTTGCTAAGGTCCAACTCAAAAGAAATAACAATAAGTTACAAATGGTTGATTTCTTTTGTAACAAGTTAGGACACATGTGAAATAATTGAACTTCAAAAGTGAGCAACTACTTCGGTTATTTTGAGTGATCCATGGGCTGTAAATTTTATGATCCCACAATTAAGATTATTTTAAGGAGAGATTTATAACTTTTTTAGGATGTTTAGTTTGGATGGAGAAATAAGGTTAGATACATAGCTTTTGAGGAGGAATTATATTATAATTTAATTCCTACTATCACTTTTGACGATGTTTAGGTTTTCAGACCTATCATTAATCAAGAAGTGAATCGAGTACCTGAGCAAAACAATGTTGAACAACTCCTATTCAAAATAAGGTAATTTTTTCAGAAGAACAAACTCAACAACCCTAAAAAACAAGTGTCCTTAAAATGGTCCACGAGAGAAATTTGAAATACTATTTCGGATTATTATATTGTATTTCTTTAAGAAAATAAGGTAACAATGGAATGATAAAAAATGACCTAATCATTTTTCATCAAACCATAAAAAGTTCTAACTCTCAAAAGTGGATTGATGTTATTCAAGAAGAGTATAATTTTATGCAAGACAATAAAGTTTAGGAACTTGTCTCATTACCTTAAGGTGCAAACCAATTGGTTGTAAATGGATATTTAAAACCATTAAGGATGGAAATAGTAATGTGGATAAGTATGAAGCACGTCTTGTATCTAAAGGATATACTCTAAAAGAAGACATTGATTTTGTAGAGACTTTCTCTCAAGTTTCAATGAAAGACTCTTTCAAGATAATTATTACAATTGTTGCTCGTTTTAGTCTTAAGCTACATTAGATAGATGTTAAGCTTGTTTTTTAATGGCGACATTGAAGAAACTATTTATATGGTACAATCATAGAGTTGTGTCTTATGATACAATATCAATGATATGTAAATAAAAGAAATTCATCTACGAGCTTAAGTAGGACTCTCATTAATGAAATAATAAATTTCATATTAATTATCTCGTTCGGTTTTGAGATAAATTTGGTTGACAATTGTATATACTACAAGTTACAGTGGGAGTAAACAAAGTGATACTCATATTGCTAAAGAAGACAAATTTAGTCTTACTCAATGCCCTGAAAGTAACCTTGAAATTTAAAAATGTACAAAATATTCCACATGCATAAGCTATTGAGAATCTAATTTATGTTCAAGTATGTATGCATTTGGATATTGCGTACATTGTTGGAATGTTAGATAGATATTTAAGCAAATCTAATATGGACTTTTGGATAGCAGCCAATAGGGTTATGAGATATCTTTAGAGAACAAAAATTACTTGCTCACGTATCAGAGTTTTGGTAAGTTAGAGATCATCAGGTTTACAGACTTCGATTCTAATAGAATATTGATGCAAAAGAATTTTGTCACATGGGCTGCTAATTATAGATTGAATAGAAAGATCACTTCAGTTATTTTTTGACAATAAATATGCACTCATTTATTCTATAAACAATAGGAACACTTCAAATTTGAAGCATATAAATATTAAGTTCCTAGTTGTTAAAGAAAATTCAGAGTGGTAGTGTGTCTATAGAGCATGTTGGTACAAACTCCATAATTGCGCGCTTATGAAGAAAATGTCACCCTAGGTCTTTCAAGAGCACAGTACTCATGTGGGTGTAATGTTAGTAAGGATATTCAGTTTTAGTGGGAGTTTGTAATTTTAAAAAATGCTCATTTGGTTTAGACACAATTTCGGTTACTTCAGTTTAAGGATATTTTAAGATTATTTTCTGCAGAAATAAAGTTCATCTGGTTTATGCACACTTTGAATTCAGTAAAGTTTGATCTCACTAAGGTTTAGGAGGACCAGTTGGAAATAGACATGTTTTGTAACACCCCAAATCCTAGCTTAGAAGTATTGGAATTAAATTTTATAAGTTGATAGCTTAATTGAATTTAGAATTAAGCTAAATTGATTAGTTAAGGGCCTAATTGAAAGAATGTATGAATTAAGTGACCAAATTATAAGGATCAATTTGAATTAAAGGATAAAGTTGGGGAATGCATGATAAACTTCATGGTTCTCTTATTTTCTCTTAACTAATTACATGATTAGTAACTAAGTAAGGGATAGCTTAGTAAAATCCTAATTCCACTAATGTTGATATCCACAATTGCCATCATCTTCCTCATTTTCATTATGTTTGGCCGAAAATAAGAGAGAAGAAATAGAGAGAAAGAAAACTAGGGAAAACACCATTGGAGAAGGAATTAAGCTTGCATGTGTAGTGTTTTTCATTGAAATTAAACAAGAAGCAAAGTAAGTATGATTCTTCTTGTGTTTAATTGAATAGGCAACTATATTGCTGAAATTGGACTGTTTTGTTGATTATAGATGAAATTAGACTTTGAATGTGTTGTTAGATGATAGAATGGTTGTTGAATTATACAGAATTGAAGAATGAACATTAGGTGCAAAGCTGAAATCATGTGTTTGTGATAGTGTAACAAACCTAGGTTGCTGGAAAATTGAATTGTGATATTGAAGTAGAAATTGAATGATTAGAACTTAAAATTGAGCTATAGAATTAATGAATTGATGATGATCATGAATAGTAATGTTTAGAAGGTGTTAAACAAATTGAATTGTTAGCAAACAATGCTGGAAATGAAGGATGAAAGCATGAACATAGTTATGTAACATAGAAACTGTTTTGTGGAATTGAAATTGAGTAATCATGCAAGATTAGGCATTATAACCAACCTACTCTGTTTTTGCAGCCTTGATTAATGAACTAACATGGACCTAACGTGTTTATGATATCATATGAAATGAATTATAGGGCCAAGACATTGGTTAAAATGAATTAAAGGCATTAAAATGTAATTAGATGCAATCTGCCCAGAATTGCTCTGTTCTGGGCAGTCACTTTGAAGATTCACCAAATATTGTATAGATTGAATTAAGGGCTGAAATTTTAATGACATGATCCTTAGAATATCTATTTTCATTAGGTGAAAACAGAACTGAAAACTGGATCCTATAATGAAAACTGTAAATAGGAATTTCTGGGCAGTGCAAACTGTCCAGGCAGTGTAAATGCCCTATCTTTGAACGATAAACTGTATTAATTGGCTAAGAATTAAAATTCAAATGTTGCACGGTCTTATGGTAAATTATTTAATCTTTCCAACGGTGTATAGCAATCGAAATTCCGACATACGGATTAAAAGATATGGCCATTTAAAGGGACAGTGTGCAAACTGCAGGCAGCAGTGTCCTGGACAGTTTGGGACTGTTTTCGCACCTAAATGCAAACTGTTTGTAAAACAGTTTTGGGACATTGTAATCCGTCCAATTATGTCTTAAAATGAAGTAATAACATTATGGAATTGAATTGGTAAGAAATGCTTAAAAAGAAGCATAAAAACAGTAGCTAAATGTTAGGTACAATGTGATAACATTGCTACTTTGATTGTATGATATATTGTGCTTGTTTTTGATGAAATGTGTATGTGTTATGCTTGCTAGACCAAGGGCAGCAAATTGGGGTAGAAGAGGATAGGAGTGGACATCCCAAAGCTAGAGGCAAAGAGATTTGGATCCAAAATAATTGAATTGCTAGGAGTATTGTGAGTGTAACTATCCTAGGGTTGGGACTTAGGTCCTAACCAACCTTGTTATTGTTTAAATGAAATGTTAATGCCATGTAACATGACTTAAAGTATATTTAGCTAATTAAGGGAAGAATGCAATGTATGAAAACTTGATTGATGCCATGATCTTTGTGTTTACTTGGGTGTTAAGCGAATGTAATCAAATGCTTGTCATGTGCATTGCTTATGCCTAAAGTATGAAATGGCATGCTTGCTAGGAGAATAAGGTACGCACAATGCATACATATGCTTGTGTTTGTGAATGTTATACATGGCTGATTGATTCGAATGCTATGGATTGTTATGTAAGGGAGTTAAGACTCCATAAGCCTAAGGGCTTGGCCTTTGGATTGCATAATGTTATATTGAATCAAGAAATGTATAAAGCTTAAATGAAATGGATAATCAATGGTAGCTAGTTTGATAGATAGGAGGGCATGCCTTAGAATCTTGAGCTTATATTGACACTACGGTGCATATTGGCACTACAATGCATATTGGTACGACGGTGCATATTGGCACTACGGTGCATATTGGCACTTCGGTGCATATTGTTAAGATTTGATTATCTAGTAAGCTACTTACCAAGAAATGTTGAAAGATGACTTAATGAACATTGCTTGTATTATAAGAAACTTGAATGAACTTTCTTGCTTTGAAAGATGACACATGAATGGTTGCTAAACTTGTTTCTTTTCATGAAAGAAATGTATGGATGATGGCTTTATGTATAAATGCCTACTTGATAATTTGATGATTGGTTGCTTGTCCTTTAAGTATGTTATTCGAATGGACTATGAAAACCATGATGGATTGTTGTTAAGTTGATTGTATGACATGTAAAAGATGTCTAAGTTACCCTATGTAATTCGAATAGCATATGTATTGTATTGATGGTCTTGATTCCTTGAAAACATGAAAACTTAGAAGTGTATACTTTGAAATTGACTAGACTTAGTGTTACCTCACTAAGTACACATCTTGTACTTACCACTCTACTCTTCATTCTTCCCATAACAGATTAAAGATTACTTTAACAGGATATCTTGGGTTTGAAGCAACACTTGAGGCAAGCTTGAAAGTATTAATTCATACTCTTTGTATGCTCCTAGTTTGGTGGCACTAGATTTTGTATTAGGTAGCTTTGATCATGCATTTGATTATGTGTATAAGACTAGTATCTGTATTGTTTTGATGGGCCTGTTATGTAATCTATTTGGATGACTTAAACTATGTTTGAACCATGATATTATGTATATATATATGAAGTAATAGCTGAGCAAATTTCTGAAAGAATGCATTGTTGAATGAAACCATGTATGATTCTAATGTAGAACCAATGTGTGATGAAATCTTGTTTATTTGATTGCTAAACCTATATTGTATGTTCATGCTTTGTTTCCTATGGCCATTTGTATGATTCGGCCATGTTGAGCTAAGGCTAAGGTATGTACAATCATGTATTAACAATGTATTATCTAAGGATGCCATGAAATGTTATGTTTGATTGAAATAGGAACCAAATGAAATATGATGAACTTGATTGTAAAGAAACAATTGAAACGTGTTAGGGAATTCATGTTGTTCGAATAGGTGAATAAAAATGTAATAAGATTGTATGTTGGATGCTTGTATTGATCATGTTAATTGGTTGATTAAGTAGTTACTTGAGATGCAAGTAAGTTAGTTAAAACATGTTTAGTGAATCACCTAGAGTTGTTTGAATAAGTGCATAGAATTGTAATAAGGATGGGAATTGTATTAGGTTTGATAGTAACTTAATGTAATGTATAACACACTTGAGTTGTTGTTTGAATGATTGTATGCAATTTGAATGGATTGGTAATATGACAATAGTAACTTAAGTTATAAGAATGAAATGAAATAAAATGGTACCTAAAGTTGTAAGCTATGAATGTTGTTGGGTTGTTTAATGTGATTGCTTGTATGAATTGTTTGTATTGAAAGGTTCGGTTTAGGTTACTTGCGCAACAAGGCAAGTAGTTTCGAGGTTACTTGTTCGACAAGTAACTTATCTATCGCTTCGTTTCCATTCTGGTAACTCTCTCAAACCGGGTTACGGCTAACCTGGGGATGGGATGTTACATTTATCGGTAATCAGAGCTTTTTGGTTGATTCTATAAGCTCATTTGCATCATATAGGATATGTGCCACCTAGGAGACTTGATATAAGCTTGTGTTGTTGCATCTACCAGTTCTTGCTCTGGATGCTGCTATCGAAAGATGGTAAGGAATGGAATGATGAAAGGCCGGGTTCCCCCTAGGTGCCAGTTAGACATGAACTGAGATAGGGGAAGTCCATAAGAAGGGCTGATTCCAAAGCATTGACCCGTCGGGGCCCTGAATGACCAGTTCTTCCCTCTACGACAATAGAAGAATTGTCAACAAAAGAATAAGCAGATAAGAGAGCAAGATTCGTTCAAAGAAAAAGTGATCCTCCATCCGGCTTTGAAAATGCCTTAGTTGGTCAACTTTCCTATTCTGATTGAACTAGAATGTTAGAAAAAAGATTGGGCGGGATAATGAAAGTCACGTAAGCTCCTCGAATGAAGGAGACAGTGTGAGGATGGAATAGAATCCTCCTCAACAGCAAGCTCAACATCGAGCTCAAGCTGCTGCTCAACAGGAAGCTCCTGTTATCAATCTTGTGCAGCAAGAATGTCTTACAAGTATGAAAGAGATGTTCAATCATCTCGTAACTGCCCTAAAACAAGATCATCCCATTGCTCCTACTGTTACTGTGCCAAACCGAGCCCCTATTGACAAGATGGCTCAGCATCGGGCATATACCTTCACTGGCACCGATGAGGCTAATCTGGAAGTAGCCAAGTACTGGTTAGAGGCCACTACTCGCATTCTGATGAAACAATTGCCATGTCCTAACGAGCATAAACTCGAGTGTGCTATCGCTCTGTTGGCAGACGAAGCACTAAGCTGGTGGGAAACCACTACTCTAACTGCTCCTGCAGAGTCTATTAATTGGAAATTCTTCATTGATGAATTCAAGAAGAAGTATATCGGCGAACAATATCTGGCCGAGCGCCGAATATGATTCTTGTATCTTAAACAAGCTGACCGACCTATCAAGCAATACGTGAGTGACTTTTGCAAGTATTGCAAATATGGGTCTAAGTATATCAAAACTGAGGCTGACAAGTGCTGAATGTTCATCAACGGGTTAAATGATGAGTTAAGCTAGATATTCACTGCTCTGAGTATTACCGACTTCCAAAATTTGGTAAACCGAGGCATTGCTACTGAGGCAAAGATGAAAGCCTCGAAAAGACGCAAGAGAGGACACTCCTGGAAAGACAAATGACCTAGGAACGATGATAAGGCACACTGGCAATCAAAGAAGTCCAAAAATTCCAAGGGACACTCTTCGAACTATACCCTTAATCAGAAGAGTAGTTATATTCCGAAACCTCAAATGGTTATAAAGACTTCAGCCCCGTTGTTTTTGTTGATAGCATGGGGAATCAGACTAAAGCTACTCAATACCCTCTTTGCAAGTTCTGCCAGAAACATCATACTGGCCAGTGCAGAGTTCAACAGAATTTATGTTTCTCATGTGGAGCCTCTGGTCATTATATTCGGGATTGTCCTCAGAATCCCAACAAGGCTTCGAATCGAGCTTCTACAATTGCTAGCTCAACTCTTTCTAACCGAAACAAAACACCCAAACAAGCTCAGTCCGGGAATTAGGGGAAACAAAAGGGCCGCTATTCGAATGCTCCAACTCATCAGGAGTCTCGAGCCCCTGCTTGTATGTACCACCTTCATGGTAAAGATGATGAAGAAGCTCCCGATGTTATTGTAGATACCGTTGAGTTAAATTCCAGTCATGTTTATGCTTTAATTGATTCAGGGTCTACCCATTCATTTGTTTGTTTTGCCTTGATCAAAAAGTTAAGATTGAAACCCAAAATTATTGAATCCAATCTTGTAGTTCCGAATCCATTAGGGGGGAAAATGCCCATTAACTTGCGCCACAAGCAAGCTCCCTTGACCATTCGAAACATACCCTTTCCCATTGATCTTTATGTCTTACCATATTGTGAATTTGACTTGATTTGGGGGTTAGATTGGTTAAGTAAACATGAGGCCTGGGTAGATTGCCAAAATCGGAGATTGTATCTCCGGGGTTTAGGGAAAGAATCCATTCTCTTAATAGACAAGAAACCAACTTCAATCTTTGTTAAAATGATCCTTCAAGATGAAATTGACTTAGATTTGCCTAACATGTCTGTTGTTTCTGAATTGACTGATGTTTTTCCCGAGGAACTCCCTGGTGTCCCTCCGACCAGAGAAGTAGAGTTCGGGATTGAAGTTCATCTTGTAACAACTTCGGTGTCCATTACACCCTATAGAATGGCACATGTCGAGTTAAAAGAACTAAAGAAGCAACTTTAGGAGTTGCAAGATAAAGGTTTCATACGGCCTAGCACTTCTCCTTGGGGTGCTCCAGTTCTGTTCGTGAAAAAGAAAGATGGGACTATGCGGCTTTGTATTGACTATCGTCAGTTAAACAAGCTTACTATCAAGAATCGGTATCCCTACCCAGAATTGAAGATCTTTTTGATCAACTTAGAGATGCTACCGTATTCTCTAAGATTGACCTTAGATCGGGGTACTATCAGATGAAAGTAAAAGAACAAGACGTACCCAAGACAATCTTTCATACTTGGTATGGCCACTTCGAATTCCTCGTAATGCCATTCGGGTTAACGAATGCTCTGGTTGCTTTCATGGATCTCATGAATCGGGTATTCAAGCCCTATCTTGACAAGTTCGTGGTCGTATTCATCAACGACATTTTGGTGTACTCTCGGAAGAAGGAGGAACATGCTGAACACCTCTGAATTGTCTTGCAAACACTTCGAGAATATCAATTATATGCCAAGTTCTCCAAATGTGAATTTTGGTTACCAGAAGTTTCTTTCCTTGGCTATGTTATCTCGGCTGAAGGAATCAAAATCGATCTAAGCAAGATTCAGTTTATTCTAAATTGGGGACCTCTGAAGAATGTAAGCGAGGTCCGAAGCTTTCTCAGTTTAGCCGGGTATTATATAAGATTTGTTTAAGGCTTTTCCTCCATTGCTGCAAGTATTACTAAGCTTACTCACAAAGATACACCTTTCGTTTGGTCGGAGAGCCAACAACGAAGCTTCGATCAACTTAAGCAAGCTCTGACTCATGCCCCGGTACTCATCCAACCAGAATCGGGCAAAGAATTCACTGTTTACAGTGATGCTTCTCATCTAGGACTCGGTTGTGTCCTAATGCAAGATGGGAATGTAATTGCTTACGCTTCAAGGCAACTGAAGTCACATGAGTCTAATTATCCAACACATGATCTGGAAATAGCAGCTATCGTGCTTGTTCTCAAGATATGGAGACACTATCTATACGAAGAGAAATACAATCTATATACCGATCACAAAAGTCTCAAATACCTTCCGACATAGAATAACTTGAATCTGAGACAAAGAAGATGGCTCGAATTTCTTAAGGATTGCGACTTGGTTATCGACTACCATCCGGGGAAAGCAAACGTAGTTGCTGACGCCCTTAGTCGCAGACCATACTCAGGTAACTCCTAAATCTAGAATTCTGATTAAATTCAATTGAATTATGCCTTCTATTGTTTTGCAAACAATGAATTTAGAGTTTTCTTAAACTACAAGTTACTATTCAAAAATTCCTTGAAATATAAGTAATCCATTCGAATAAGAATTGTGTCTAAAATACTTGTAACCTTTGAAATTGAATATTTCTTAGCTTGTAAGAAAGAATTCGAACAATGCCTTGTGATACAAGAAACAATTTGAATAGTGCCTTGCATTGCAAGAAACCTTTTGAAAATCATTCTAATGACTTTGTTGATGCTTTTGTAACTACTACGGCTATCAATGCTCATTTTTGACTATCCAAGGGCCGAAAGTTTTTGTTTGAACTTCAAGTTCAATCCGATTTCGTCTTGAGGATTAAAGAACTTCAACAAGTTGATCCAGATCTTCAGAAGATCATGTCTAATCTTACTTATGAGTCTAGCTCTGACTTCTCCCTCAAGTCAAATGAACTCATCTATTTCAAGGATAGAGTTTGTGTTCCTAACAATGAGGAACTAAGATGGGAAATGTTACAAGAAGATCACCAAAAGTTCTTTCTCGGTCCACCCTGGATCGGTTAAGATGTATAAGGACCTAAAGCCACTATACTGGTGGCCTGGCATGAAATATGCAATTACGGGCTTCGTATCCAAGTGCTTAACATGTCAAAGAGTCAAAACCAAGCATCAAGTCCCTACTAGATTGCTTCAACCCATTGAACTTCCCCAATGGAAGTAGGATCAGATTACTATGGACTTTGTCACCAGTCTTCCTTCTACTCCAAGAAAGAATGATGTTGTATGGGTGATTGTTGATAGATTCACTAAATCTACTCACTTCATCCCTGTTCGTATGAATATGAGCTCGAAAACCCTTACTGAGCTTTACATTCATAAAGTGATACGGTTACGCGATGTACCTACAGTAATTATCTCCGATTGTGACCCTCGATTCGCTTCTTGATTTTGGAATTCCCTACAGAAAGCTCTAGGAGCTAAAGTACATCTTAGTGCAGCCTTTTCATCCTCAATCGGATGGACATACTCAAAGAATCATTCAATTGTTAGAAGATATGCTACGAGCTTGTGTTATCGACTTCGAGAAGAATTAGGAGAAATCCATACCTCTTGTAGAGTTTGCCTACAACAATAGCTACCAATCTTCAATTCAAATGGCACAATTTTAAGCTCCATATGGTAGAAGATGTAGAACTCCCTTATGCTAGTCTAAATTGGGAGAAAACAAAGTATTGGGACCTCAATTGCTTTGGGGAACCAAAGAACAAATCAAGATCATTCACGATCGATTGAAGGCAGCTTTTGATAGACAGAAAGCGTATGCTTACTTGAAAAGAAGAGATATTCAGTATGCTATTGGAGACAAAGACTTCCTAAATGTCTCACCTCGGAAGAAAGTGCACAGATTTGGAAGAAAAGGGAAGCTCAGTCTCCGATACATAGGACCATTCAAAGTTATTGAAAGAATTGGTCTAGTGGCCTATCGATTAGCTCTTCCTAGAGAATTCGATAGAATACATAATGTCTTCCATGTTTCAATGCTCAGAAGGTATCGATCTGATCCTTCACACATTCTTGAGCCATAAGAAGTTAAATTGAATCCCGATTTGTCCTATGAAGAATAACCTATTCAGATTCTTGACCGGGAAGTAAGAAAGCTTCGGACCAAGATTGTTCCTCTTGTTAAGATCTTATGGAGAAATCATAAGGTGGAAGAAGCTACCTGGGAATCTGAACAAGTCATGAGGAAACAGTATCCTCACTTATTCGATTCAGGTAAATTCGAGGACAAATTTAATTTAAGGGGGGGAGAATTGTAACACCCCAAATCCTAGCTTAGAATTATAGGAATTAAATTATATAAGTTGATAGCTTAATTGAATTTAGAATTAAGCTAAATTGATTAGTTAAGGGCCTAATTGAAAGAATGTATAAATTAAGTGACCAAATTATAAGGATCAATTTGAATTAAAGGATAGAGTTCGGGAATGCATGATAAACTTCATGGTTCTCTTATTTGCCCTTGACTAATTACATGATTAGTAACTAAGTAAGGGATAGTTTAGTAAAATCCTAATTCCACTAATATGGATATCCACAATTGCCATCATCTTCCTCATTTCATTATGTTTGGCCGAAAATAAGAGAGAAGAAATAGAGAGAAAGAAAGCACCATTGGAGAAGGAATTAAGCTTGCATGTGTAGTGATTTTTCATTGAAATTAAACAAGAAGCAAAGTAAGTATGATTCTTCTTGTGTTTAAATGAATAGGCAACTATATTGTTGAAATTGGACTGTTTTGTCGATTATAGATGAAATTAGACTTTGAACGTGTTGTTAGATGATAGAATGGTTGTTGAATTATACAGAATTGAAGAATGAACATTAGGTACAAAGCTGAAATCATGTGTTTGTGATAGTGTAACAAGCCTAAGTTGCTGGAAAATTGAATTGTGATATTGAAGTGGAAATTGAATGATTAGAACTTAAAATTGAGCTATAGAATTAATGAATTGATGATGATCATGAATAGGTAATGTTTAGAAGGAGTTAAACAAATTGAATTGTTAGCAAACAATGTTGGAAATGAAGGATGAAAGCATGAACATAGTTATGTAACATAGAAACTGTTTTGTGGAATTGAAATTGAGTAAACATGCAAGATTAGGCATTATAACCAACCTACTCTGTTTTGGCAACATTGAGTAATGAAATAACATGGACCTAACATGTTTTTGATATCATATGAAATGAATTATAGGGCCAAGAAATTGGTTAAAATGAATTAAAGGCATTAAAATGTAATTAGATGCAATCTGCCCAGAATTGCTCTGTTCTGGGCTGTCACTTTGAAAATTCACCAAAAATTGTATAGATTGAATTAAGGGCTGAAATGTTAATGACATGTTCCTTAGAATGTCTATTTTAATTAGGTGAAAACAGAACTGAAAACTGGGTCCTATACTAAAAACTGTAAATAGGAATTTCTGGGCAGTGCAAACTGTCCAGGCAGTGTAAATGCCCTGTCTTTGAACAATAAACTGTATTAATTGGCTAAGAATTAAAATGCAAGTTTTACATGGACTTATGGGAAATTTTGTAATATTTCCAACGGTGTATAGAAATCCAAATTCCGACGTATGGATTAAAAGATATGACCATTTAAAGGGACAGTGTGCAAACTGACAGGCACCAGTGTCCTGGACAGTTTGGGACTGTTTTTGCACCTAAATGCAAACTGTTTCTAGAACAGTTTTGGGACATTGTAATCTGTGCAATTATGTCTTAAAATGAAGTAATAACATTATGGAATTGAATTGGTAATAAATGCTTAAAAAGAAGAATAAAAACAGTAGCTAAATGTTAGGTACAATGTGATAACATTGCTACTTTGATTGTATGATATATTGTGCTTGTTTTTGATGAAATGTTTATGTGTTGTGCTTGCTAGACCAAGGGAAGCAAATTGGGGAAGAAGAGGATAGGAGTGGACATCCCAAAGCTAGATGCAAAGGGATTTGGATCCAAGATAATTGAATTGCTAGGAGTATTGTGAGTGTAACTATCCTAGGGTTGAGACTTAAGTCCTAACCAACCTTGTTATTGTTTAAATGAAATGTTAATGCCATGTAACATGACTTAAAGTATATTTGGCTAATTAAGGGGAGAATGAAATGTATGACAACTTGATTGATGCCATGATCTTTGTGTTTACTTGGGTGTTAAGCGAATGTAATCAAATGCTTGTCATGTGCATTGCTTATGCCTAAGGTATGAAATGGCATGCTTGCTTGGAGAATAAGGTACACACAATGCATACATATGCTTGTGTTTGTGAATGTTATACATGGTTGATTGATTCGAATGCTATGGATAGTTATGTATTGGGAGTTAAGACTCCATAAGCCTAAGGGCTTGGCCTTTGAATGGCATAATGTTATATTGAATCAAGAAATGTATAATGCTTAAATGAAATGGATAATCAACAACCTTGGTAGCTAGTTTGATAGATAGGAGGGTATGCCTTAGAATCTTGAGCTCATGTTGGCACTATGGTGCATATTGGCACTACGGTGCATATTGGTACGACGGTGCATATTGGTACGACGGTACATATTGTCACTATGGTGCATAGTGGCACTTCAGTGCATATTTTTAAGATATGATTATCAGTAAGCTACTTACCAAGTAATGTTGAAAGATGACTTAATGCACATTGCTTGTATTATAAGAAACTTGAATGAACTTTCTTGCTTTGAAAGATGACACATGAATGGTTGCTAAACTTGTTTCTTGTCATGAAAGAAATGTATGGTTGATGGCTTTATGTATAAATGCCTACTTGATAATTTGATGATTGGTTGCTTGTCCTTTAAGCATGTTATTCGAATGGACTATGAAAACCATGATGGATTGTTGTTAAGTTGATTGTATGACATGTAAAAGATGCCTAAGTTACCCTACGTAATTCGAATATCATATGTATTGTATTGATGATCTTGATTCCTTGAAAACATGAAAACTTAGATGTGTATACTTTGAAATTGACTAAACTTAGTGTTACCTCACAAAGTAAACATCTTGTACTTACCACTCTACTCTTCATTCTTCCCATAACAGATTAAAGATTACTTCAAGAGGATATCTTGGGTTTGAAGCAACACTTGAGGCAAGCTTGAAAGTATGAATTCATACTCTTTGTATACTCCTAGTTTGGTGTCACTAGATTTTGTATTAGGTAGCTTTGATTATGCATTTGATTATGTGTATAAGACTAGTATGTGTATTGTTTTGATGGGCCTATTATGTAATCTATTTGGATGACTTAAACTATGTTTGAACCATGATATTATGTATATATATATATATATGAAGTAATAGCTGTGCAAATTTGTGAAAGAATGCATTGTTGAATGAAACCATGTATGATTCTAATTTAGAACTAATGTGTGATGAAATCTTGTTTAATTTGAATGCTAAACCTATGTTGTATGTTCATGCATTGTTTCCTATGGCCATTGGTATGACTCGGCCATGTTGAGCTAAGGCCAAGGTATGTACAATCATGCATTAACAATGTATTATCTAAGGATGCCATGAAATGTTATGTTTGATTGAAATAGGAACCAAATGAAATATGATGAACTTGATTGTAAAGAAACAATTGAAATGTAGTTAGGGAATTCATGTTGTTCGAATAGGTGAATAAAAATGTAATAATATTGTAACTTGGATGCTTGTATTGATCATGTTAATTGGTTGATTAAGTTGTTACTTGAGATGCAAGTAAATTAGTTAAAGCATGTTTAGTGAATCCCCTAGAGTTATTCGAATAAGTGCATAGAATTGTAATAATGATGAAAATTGTATCAGGTTTGATAGTAACTTAATGTAATGTATAACATACTTGAGTTGTTGTTTGAATGATCGTATGCAATTTGAATGGATTGGTAATATGACAATAGTAACTTAAGCTATAAGCATGAAATAAAATAAAATGGTACCTAAAGTTGTATGCTATGAATGTTGTTGGGTTGTTTAATGTGATTGCTTGTATGAATTGTTTGTATTGAAAGGTTCGGTTTTGGTTACTTGCGCAACAAGGCAAGTAGTTCCGAGGTTACTTGTCTGACAAGTAACCTATCTATCGCTTTATTTTCATTCCGATAACGCTCTCGAACTGGGTTACGGCTAACCCGGGGATGGGGTGTTACATTTATTGGTAATCAAAGCTTTTTGGTTGATTCTATAAGCTCATTTGCATCATATAAGATATATGCCACCTAGGAGACTTGATATAAGATTGTGTTGTTGCATCTACCAGTTCTTGCTCCGGATGCTGCTACCGAAAGATGGTAAGGAATGGAATGATGAAAGGTCGGGTTCCCCCTAGGTGCCAGTTAGACATGAACTACGACAAGGGAAGTCCATAAGAAGGGCTGAATCCAAAGTATTGACCCGTCGGGGCCCTGGAAGACCAGTTCTTCCCTCTATGACAACAGAAGAATTGTCAACAAAAGAAGAAGCAGATTCGTTCAAAGAAAAAGTGATCCTCCATCCGACTTTGAAAAGGCCTTAGTGGGAGATTGTTAGATAATACGTATTATATAATAGTAAATTTTTGAGCTCATAAGGTTGTACATTTATCATGAAACATATGTTTCCCAAGTGGGAGATTGTTGGATTAAAATCCGCAATTGTGGGAACATTTGTAAAATGTATGATGCTAGTATAAAGTATGACACAACATTAAGTGACCAAATTATGTTAGGCGTGTCATGGGTATTAAAGTGTCATGGAAATAAAAGTATAGATACCATAAGATGTATTTATAATTCAATGAGGGACAGAGTTATAAATACTTAATAGTTGTTTTAATAATAACCTACATAAAGAGGTAGTGGTCCCCAGGAAATATGTTAACTTGTATTACTCTTGTCCCCGTCAGAGAGTTTTTACGAAAAGGGCTAACCTATCTTCTTGGAATATCACAACCACCTTTTAGGCGATCTTCATCAAAGGATTCGAGGTTTTCATCTATCGATTAATTCAGGTACGCTTCCACATTCAATTTATTCGATTTATTGTTCTTGATAATTTGACATGATAGATCATGGGTTTATGTTTCATATTAATTTATGATTTGGTTCTAACACTTATCACCATACTATGTCTACTATTTGTCATAGGCTTTTCAACATGAACATCCTAATCCACAGGTGTGCTTAAATCCTGTGGTTGGGTTATAGAAGGACCAGCTACATCACTAGAAATCACAGTCCTTGAAGAAACATTATAAAAAGACTTTCATCTTGTTGAGAGCTTGGGGAAACTCCATTCGTATCTGTAAGAAACTACACCAAAAGATTTTATACGTCTTTCAATTTTAGGTTTTAGGGGTTTAAATGAGATTTAAGGGTTTAAGGTTAGAATTTAGAGTTTAGGATTTAAGGTGTTAGGGTTATAGATTTAAATTTTATAGTTTAAATATGAAGGATTGTGTTAAATTTTTTACAACAAAAGTATAACCCTATTTAAAACTTAAGTTCAAAATAATTAATTTTCAATATGAAAAACTTTTGAAACAATTTACATTGTTTGGTTAAAGAAATAAATACAATCGAGGCATTGTTATTCCGGAACATAATGGGTAACTGTTTCCAATAAAGCGAAGCTTTTCATAATGTACTATGAGAAACAAATTATTTTCAAAAACATTATGGCAGTGTTGGCCATGTATGATTTCCCATTTAATAAATCAAAAGTTTTGCCGAGCCAAATTTTGTTTGCCAGTAATTTTGGGTTTTTAATTTTTACATCGAATACTGCAGGTCCATTGGGTCCACTATACGTAATGTCAATGTCGGCGAGCTCCACATTTTCACATGGAAAAGTGCCGCTGCAAATGATTCGGACAACTTCTAGAAGTGCAGCCGTGCCACGAATGTTCTTAAAGCTGATGTTGCTTAGTTTAACATTTGATTCTGCCTGCATTAACACAATAATATGTAGATGATTGATAAACTCTTTTCACTGTATTAGGATTTTGTTAAGTGTTCTCATACATTCATTTTGCATTTATTCGATGGGCAATATTTCTGGTCAACTATGACAGGGCAACTCACATTCTTCATGGTGATACCCTCATAATGTATATCTGATGCAGTGCCAGGAAATTCACCTGCCCAACTCTTGATTCTAACACCATTCAAAGTATCTCTCATGGTGCATTTTGATACTTTAATTCCTTGAACTGGTTCTTCATTTTCAAACTTTCCAAGACTGCCAA
The DNA here is from genome assembly GCA_019671005.1 of Hibiscus mutabilis. NCBI lineage: Eukaryota > Viridiplantae > Streptophyta > Magnoliopsida > Malvales > Malvaceae > Hibiscus > Hibiscus mutabilis. Next base: position 4,579,082 of record CM033735.1, on the reverse strand, counting down.
TACTAATGCCATGTCCTGGTCCACAAGTTATTCCCGTGATGTCCACATTTTTGGAACCATCACCAATCGAAATACAATCATCACCAGTTTTTTATTCCTGAGTTAATAATTTTAACTCCATCTGATCTCCCCATGTGAATACCATCTGTGTTTGGACTATCTCCAGGTGCACGTACGTTGAAACGTTCGAGAGTAATGTTTTTGCATCCCAAAATATTAACATGGAACTGTTTGCTATCTCTGCTAGTTATGTCTTGTATCAACGCATTGGTCAAAAAATCAAACCTTATATTATGTTTAATTTCATCGTTAAAATGGAGTCAGAAAAAACTCTATATTAGTTATAACTATAAAAATATCAAATTCTAGAAAAAAAGGAAAGAAACCTTACAATGGGGAGTACAGTACAAAAGTCTTTTTTATCGCAACCTTCTCTCTTATAAGCTATGGTTCCCTGACCATCGAAAACTCCTCCACCGGACATTTTGAAATTTTCAACTTTATTGAATTCAACCCATTTAGGCTCCTTGAAAGCTTTAGGATCAGTTGGAGCTTTTATAGTGCCCTGAACTTGAAGCACAATAGGAGCCTTGCAAGGACCTTCTAGTGTTGCTTGACTTAAAATATATACACCTTTGGGAATCACAATTGTTGCTGGAGTTGAACTACAAGCTTCTTTCCAAGCATCCACTAATGGCTAAAACAAAATATATTGATAAATGAATTTTACATGTTTTCACCGTTGGAGTATTAAAGTGATTTGCAATTTCACTTACCTTACTCAAATCTGTTTTCAAGTCAACCTTTACTCCAAACTTAGCAACGGCATCAAGAATATCTGCTTGAGCTTCAATGGCTGGAAGGAGTAAAAGTAATATTACAGACACGGTAAATACAACATTAAATTTTATTTTCATGTCTTTTTTTATTTTAGCTTGAAAGTAGAATGATATTTCTTTTTCTTTCGTTTCAAATATATAGAGAGATTGTGAAAATTACAACCAAGCAATATTTTGTATAAAATCGATTATAATTTAATAAGTCTTTGTAAATCATATGGCTAGGCTTTAATTTTTATGGTCATCATGTATTTTATATCCACCTGGCTTGGCTAGATAAATTTGTGTTTAGTTTGTTTAGAAACTTGAATTATGCGAATTAAGTAAAAGGATTTTACTAACAAATGATTTTTTTTGACAAATCCAAATTTTAATCTTAATCCTAATTTAGAAGAACTGTTTAAGATTTACATAAATTATAAACTCGTGTATATTTTAGATGATGAATAATGCTATCAACTATTACATTATAAAATGTTTTTACTATAAATGTAATATTATTTAATTTAAAATATTTTAATGATATTCTTTTTTTGAATAGTTTTAATGGGTTAAAGTATAGTAGAAGTCCCTCTACTATACTTAAAGTTTATTTTAGTCCCTCTATAATAAATAATAATAATTTAGTCCTTGTACTATACTTAAAGTTCACTTTAGTCCCTCTATTGCAAAAATAAATATTTTAGTCCCTGTACATCTGAAAAGCTAACATTTTGATCCAAAACACTAAAGTTATTGATACTTGGCTTAAATATTTTGGTTTAAACAATCTTTAGGTCCCTCTCAATTTTAAACTCGAACAAATTGTTCTCTCAAAATATTTTTTTGTGAATTTTACATGAAATTTTTAAACACTTATGAAATCTAAATACAAAATTAATTCATATTCTAACATTATCTTCACTTACAATAATATTACAATTACAAGCAAAAATATAAAAAAATATATTTTAAATGTTTAATTAGAATGTGCACATAATTTTTTCTTAAAATTTTTAGATTCGAAGTGAGAGTAAATGTTTAATTGAAAAAAATGATACAAAAATCATAAAAAATTTAACATTTCATTAAGATTTTCAAAATTATGAAAATATATTATAAAATTATATTTTGATAAAAATACTATACATTAATATAACATTTTGGTTTATTTTATTTAAAAAATACTCTTCATTTTCAAACGCCACTAAAGTACGCGTTTGTAGCGGCGTTTCTTCAAAAAAGTTGCTATATATCAGTCTATCGCGGTGTTTGCTCAAAAAATGCCGCTAAAAACCTATTTTGTTGTACTGAGTGCTCAAACAAAACTTCTATAGTGTTGAGCATCAAACATATCAGTTTTATCAGTTTGGCTGAGTTTGGGAGTTATTGCCATAGGTGTGTCAATTGTTTTGGTATCTTCCATGTTAACTTTGCCCGTCAACTCTCCTATATGCTATTTATTATTTAGAAACAGTCAATCTTTATTCATTTTTTCCTCAAGACCCAAAAATTAGTGAACTAATCCATGATCCTTTAAGGGAAACTTGTCATGTAGTTCTTGTTTGACCTGCTGAATCACGTCTTCAGGATATCCAGTGATCAATATATCATCTACATACGCTGCAATTCACAAAACTCGCGAGTCACCTTTCTTGATGAATAAAGAAGCATTTGATCTTGATGACTTAAATCCTAGAAAATTGAGAGACTCGCTCAATTTGCAGAACCAATTTTGAGGGGCTTGCCTAAGACCATAAAGAGACTTTTTCAGTTTACACACCAGCCTTGATCCATCTTCAGCATTCTATTTAAAGCCAAAGGACTGTAACATAAATACATCTTCATGAAGACCCCCTTTTAAAAATGAATTATTGACATTGACTTGGTACACCTACCATTGGTTAGTAATAGCCATTGTCAACGACATATTTACAGTAAAAAAAATTCACAACAAGACTAAATTTTTCTAAAAAAATCACTACTAGGTACTTGAGTATACCATTTTCCCACTAATCTTGCTTTGTACCCGTTGACATATACATATGTATCGAGCTTGACTCAAAATAACCATTTGCACCCAGTTGCTTGTCTATTAGATGGTAAGTGAACTAGCTCCCATGTACCGTTGTTGATTAGAGCAGAATATTCTTCTTTAACTACTGATGTCCAATTGGGATGCTTCGAGCCTCCTTGATAAAGTTGGTGGATCATGAGTTAATGTTTCCAATAATTGAGTTTGATAAATTTTAGGCTTATAAATGTCAACCTTACTACTTGTCACCATACTATGTCTATTATTTGTCATAGGCATTTCAACATGAACATCCAAATCCGCAGGTGTGCTTAAATCATGTGGTTGGGTTATGAAGGACCAGCTACATCAGTAGAAATCATAGTTCCGGAAGAAACATTATAAAAAGACTTTTATCTTGTTGAGAGCTTGGGGAAACTCCATTAGTATCTGTAAGAAACTACACCAAAAGATTTTACACGTCTTTCAATTTTAGGTTTTAGGGGTTTAAATGAGATTTAAGGGTTTAGGGTTAGAATTTGGAGTTTAGGATTTAAGGTGTTAGGGTTATAGATTTAAATTTTATAGTTTAAATATGAAGGATTGTGTTAAATTATTTACTAAAAAGGTATAACCCTATTTAAAATTTAAGTTAAAAATGATTAATTTTCAATATGAAAAACTTTTGAAACAATTTACATGGTTTGGCTAAAGAAATAAATACAGTTGAAGCATTGTTTTTCCAAAACTTTATGGGTAACTGATTCTAATAAAGCGGAGCTTTTCATAATGTACTCTGAGAACCAAATTTATTTTCAAGAACATTATGGCAGTGTTGGCCATGTATGATTTCCCATTTAATAAATCAAAACTTTTGCCGAGCTAAAAGAATAACAACATAGAATTAAAATGAAACAAATGAATTCATGTAAATTGAAAAGGTGCATGAATTACATTAGCTTTGATCATGGACGGCCATTAAACCGTAGGGGTAGGGTTTGGTGGTACAGGGGCAGCACATGCAGCCGGATTTTGTTTGCCAGTAATTTTGGGTTTTACATTTTTACATTCGGATACTGCAGGTCCATTGGGTCCACTATACGTAATGTCAATGTCGGCGAGCTCCACATTTTCACAAGGAAAAGTTCCGCTACAAATGATTCGGACAACTTCTGGAAGTGCAGCCGTGCCACGAATGTTCTTAAAGCTGATGTTGCTTAGTTTAACATTTGATTCTGCCTGCATTAACACAATAATATTTAGATGATTGATAAACTCTTTTCATTGTATAAGGATTTTGATAAGTGTTTACATACATTTATTTTGCATTTATTCGATGGGCAATATTTCTGGTCAACTATGACAGGGCAACTGACATTCTTCATGGTGATACCCTCATAATATATATCTGATGCAGTGCCAGGAAATTCACCTGCCCAACTCTTGATTCTAATACCATTCGAAGTATCACTCATGGTGCATTTTGATACTTTAATTCCTTGAACTGGTTCTTCATTTTCAAACTTTCCAAGACTGCCAATACTAATGCCATGTCCTGGTCCACAAGTTATTCCCGTGATGTCCACATTTTTGGAACCATCACCAATCGAAATACAATCATCACCAGTTTTTATTTCTGAGTTAATAATTTTAACTCCATCTGATCTCCCCATGTGAATACCATCCGTGTTTGGACTATCTCCAGGTGCACGTACATTGAAACGTTCGAGAGTAATGTTTTTGCATCCCAAAATATTAACGTGGAACTGTTTGCTATCTCTGCTAGTTATGTCTTGTATCAACACATTGGTCAAAAAATCAAACCTTATATTCTGTTTAATTTCATAGTTAAAATAGAGTCAGAAAAAACTCTATATCAGTTATAACTATAAAAAATATCAAATTCTAGAAAAAAGGAAAGAAACCTTACAATGGGGAGTACACTACAAAAGTCTTTTTTATCGCAACCTTCTCTCTTATAAGCTGTGGTTCCCTGACCATCGAACACTCCTCCGCCGGACATTTTGAAATTTTCAACTTTATTGAATTCAACCCATTTAGGCTCCTTGAAAGCTTTAGGATCAGCTGGAGCTTTTATAGTGCCCTGAACTTGAAGCTCAATAGGAGCCTTGCATGGACCTTCTAGTGTTGCTTGACTTAAAATATATACCCCTTTGGGAATCACAATTGTTGCTGGAGTTGTTGAACTACAAGCTTCTTTCCAAGCATCCAATAATGGCTAAAACAAAATATATTGATAAATAAATTTTACATGTTTTCACCGTTAGAGTATTAAAGTGATTTGCAATTTCACTTACCTTACTCAAATCTGTTTTCAAGTCAGCCTTTGCGCCAAACTTAGCAACGACATCAAGAATACCTGCTTGAGCTTCAATGGCTGGAAGGAGTAAAAGTAATATTACAGACACCGTAAATACAACATTAAATTTTATTTCCATGTCTTTTTTTATTTTAGCTTGAAAGTAGAATGATATTTCTTTTTCTTTCGTTTCAAATATATAGAGAGATTGTGAAAATTACAACCAAGCAATATTTTCTATAAAATCGATTATAATTTAATAAGTCTTTGTAAATTATATGGCTAGGCTTTAATTTTTATGATCATCGTGTATTTTATATCCACCTGGCTTGGCTAGATAAATTTGTGTTTAGTTTGTTCAGAAACATGAATTATGTGAATTAAGTAAAAGGATTTTACTAACAAATGATTTTTTTTGACAAATCCAAATTTTAATCTTAATCCTAATTTGAAGAACTGTTCAAGATTTACATAAATAATAAACTCGCGTATATTTTAGATGATGAATAATGCTATCAACTATTACATTATAAAATGTTTTTACTATAAATGTAATATTATTTAATTTAAAATATTTTAATGATATTCTTTTTTTGAATAGTTTTAATGGGTTAAAGTATAGTAGAAGTCCCTCTACTATACCTAAACTTCATTTTAGTCCCTCTATTATAAAAAATAATATTTTAGTCCTTGTACTATACTTAAAAGTTCACTTTAGTCCCTCTATTGCAAAAATAAATATTTTAGTCCCTGTACATCTGAAAAGCTAACATTTTGATCCAAAACACTAAAGTTATTGATACTTGGCTTAAATATTTTGGTTTAAACAATCTTTAGGCCCCTCTCAATTTTAAACTAGAACAAATTGTTCTCACAAAATAATTTTTTGTGAATTTTACATTAAATATTTAAACACTTATGAAATCTAAATACAAAATTAATTCATATTCTAACTTCAAACTCCATTATCTTCACTTACAATAATATTACAATTACAAGCAAAATTATAAATATATATATATATATATTAAATGTTTAATTAGAATGTGCACATAATTTTTTCTTAAAATTTTTAGATTCGAAGTGAGAGTAAATGTTCAATTGAAAAATATGATACAAAAATCATAAAAAATTTTAACATTTCATTAAGATTTTCAAAATTATGAAAATATATTATAAAATTATATTTTGATAAAAATACTATACATTAATATAACATTTTGGTTTATTTTATTTTAAAAAATATTCAATTGTAATCCGACTTGTGTCATGTACTGACGAAAAAGGTCGATGCCATCGTAGATCGTTATTGTTTATTCACTTTAAAAATGTAAACTTTATTATTAATAAATGTTAATATAATAATATAATCATAAATAGTTTAATTTATTTAATACATTTTATTTAATATCGATATAAAGGAAAATTTATATATTTTTATAGTTAGTTACGTAAACTATTAATTCATTTATTAATAAAGTGAATACTTTATTAATTCGGGTATTTAACTTCAATGAAAAGAAAATATTTCTACCATGTTGTCATTGAATAATAAATTATCTACTTTAAAAACATTATTATTATTATTACTATTATTATTATTATTACTATTATTATTATATCAAGATGATCAATTTGCTCAATTTCAAAACTGATAAGGAGTTAAAGGGTGTTTAAACCAAAATATTTAAGCCAACAATTAATAACTTTAGTGTTTTGACTAAAATGTTACCTTTTCAAACATACAAGGATTGAAATATGCCCCTGACGTTCTACACATTTTTTTACTTTGGCCTTTATTCTTTTTTTTTAAGTAATTTAGCTCTCAACTTTTTATTTTTAAACAAAAGAGCACTTCGTTGGATGGAAACGGTTATTTGACTAACGATCAACGGTTATCGCTGACTAGACACGTAAACATCAATTATAATGATGATGTGGCATGTCTGCATAAGCAATACTTTTTGTTAATATATATATATATATATATATATATTATTTAAGTAATTATATTTATTAAATTATTTCCAACCAGTCGAAAGCTAACTCGTGGCAACTTTATTTGGTTTAAATTTTTAAAATTTTGAAAACTACCTTCTAGAGATCAAACTCCTAGTTAGGTGAATTTGAACTACTGGCTTATCCACTAGGCCAAATTATATTGTTGGCTATTTTCTTATAAGCATTTTATATAACAAATAAGCAAAGTTTTCATTTAATTTTAACAAAATTAACGTGTGTAACTAAATTTGATGGTTCCTCAATGGCTTTTGTTGAGAAAATGAGGGAGGTTACGACCTTATACGTAGTTTCCCCATTGAACGGCCAATCATTGTTCTCTATACAATGGGGAAGACTACCAAAAAGCTTTTTCTAGTAATTCCACTTTATTTACAAGATATACTTTATTTGGTCTTGTATGAAAGATAGACAAAAGACCCTACATGAAAAAAGATCTTTAGCGGCGTTTTTAAGCACCACTAAAAACCCTCCCGACTCTAGAAGAAGTGTCGCAACATTTAGCGACTTTTTCCCAAACGCCGCTTAGTACTTTTGTCTTTAAATAGAGGTGTTTGACCCACCAAACAAATACCTTGTATTTAGTGGTAAAATAAAAACGTCACTATATACCTTGTCTTTAATGGCGATTGTTCCTCCAAACGCCGCTATTGATTACGTGTCTTCCAAACCCACCTCATTACTTAGCTTGGTGATTTATACATGTAATTCACTTCTTTATAAAGTTTCAATAAGATATAAATGGATTCGATGTGGAATTTAAACAATTAAGCTAAAGTACATGTCTATAGCAGCGTTTGTTAGACAAACGCCACTAAAGTACGCGTCTGTAGCGACGTTTCTTAGAAAAAGTTGCTATGTATCAGTCTATCACGGTGTTTGCTCAAAAAATGCCGCTAAAAACCTATTTTGCTGTAGTGAGTGCTCAAACAAAACTTCTATAGTGTTGACCATCAAACATATCAGTTTTATCCGTTTGGCTGAGTTTGGAGTTATTGCCATAGGTGTGTCAATTGTTTTGGTATCTTCCATGTTAACATTGCCCGTCAACTCTCCTATGTGCTATTTATTATTTAGAAACAGTCAATCTTTATTCATTTTTTCCTCAAGACCCAAAAAATAGTGAACTAATCCATGATCCTTTAAGGGAAACTTGTCATGTAGTTCTTGTTTGACCTGCTGAATCACGTCTTCAGGAGATCCAGTGATCAATATATCATCTACTTACGCAGCAATTTACAAAACTCGTGAGTCACCTTTCTTGATGAATAAAGATGCATTTGATCTTGATGACTTATATCCTAGAAAATGGAGAGACTCGCTCAATTTGCAGAACCAATTTTGTGGGGCTTGCCTAAGACCATAAAGAGACTTTTTCAGTTTACACACCAGCCTTGATCCATCTTCAGCATTCTATTTAAAGCCAAATGACTGTAACATAAATACATCTTCATGAAGACCCTTTTTAAAAATAAATTATTGACATCGACTTGGTACACCTACCATTGGTTAGTAATATCCATTGTCAACGACATATTTACAGTAAAAAAATTCACAACAAGACTAAATTTTTCTAAGAAATCACTGCTAGGTACTTGAGTATACCATTTTCCCACTAATCTTGCTTTGTACCCGTTGACATATACATATGTATCGAGCTTGACTCAAAATAACCATTTGCACCCAGTTGCTTGTCTATTAGATGGTAAGTGAACTAGCTCCCATGTACATTGTTGATTAGAGCAGAATATTCTTCTTTAACTACTAATGTCCAATTGAGATGCTTTGAGCCTCCTTGATAAAGTTGGTGGATCATGAGTTAATGTTTCCAATAATTGAGTTTGATAAATTTTAGGCTTATAAATGTCAACCTTACTACTTGTCACCATACTATGTCTATTATTTGTCATAGGCATTTGAACATGAACATCCAAATCCGCAGGTGTGCTTAAATCATGTGGTTGAGTTATAGAAGGACCAGCTACATCACTAGAAATCATAGTTCCGGAAGAAACATTATAAAAAGACTTTTATCTTGTTGAGAGCTTGGGGAAACTCCATTAGTATCTGTAAGAAACTACACCAAAAGATTTTACACGTCTTTCAATTTTAGGTTTTAGGGGTTTAAATGAGATTTAAGGGTTTAGGGTTAGAATTTAGAGTTTAGGATTTAACTTGTTAGGGTTATAGATTTAAATTTTATAGTTTAAATACGAAGGATTGTGTTAAATTTTTTACTACAAAAGTATAACCCTATTTAAAATTTAAGTTAAAAATGATTAATGTTCAATATGAAAAACTTTTGAAACAATTTACATGGTTTGGTTAAAGAAATAAATACAGTTGAGGCATTGTTTTTCCATAACATTATGGGTAACTGATTCTAATAAAGCGAAGCTTTTCATAATGTTCTCTGAGAACCAAATTGTTTTTCAAGAACATTATGGCAGTGTTGGCCATGTATGATTTCCCATTGAATAAATCAAAAGTTTTGCCGAGCTAAAAGAATAACAAAATATAATTAAAATGAAACAAATGAATTCATGTAAATTGAAAAGGTGCATGAGTTACATTAGCTTTGATCATGGATGACCATTAAACTGTAGGGGTAGGGTTTGGTGGTACAGGGGCAGCACATGCAGCCGGATTTTGTTTGCCAGTAATTTTGGGTTTTACATTTTTACATTCGGATACTGCAGGTCCATTGGGTCCACTATACGTAATGTCAATGTCGGCGAGCTCCACATTTTCACATGGAAAAGTTCCGCTGCAAATGATTCGGACAACTTCTGGAAGTGCAGCCGTGCCACGAATGTTCTTAAAGCTGATGTTGCTTAGTTTAACATTTGATTCTGACTGCATTAACACAATAATATTTAGATGATTGACAAACTCTTTTCACTGTATAAGGATTTTGATAAGTGTTTACATACATTCATTTTGCATTTATTCGATGGGCAATATTTCTGGTCAACTATGACAGGGCAACTGACATTCTTCATGGTGATACCCTCATAATGTATATCTGATGCAGTGCCAGGAAATTCACCTGCCCAACTCTTGATTCTAATACCATTCGAAGTATCACTCATGGTGCATTTTGAGACTTTAATTCCTTGAACTGGTTCTTCATTTTCAAACTTTCCAAGACTGCCAATACTAATGCCATGTCCTGGTCCACAAGTTATTCCCGTGATGTCTACATTTTTGGAACCATCACCAATCGAAATACAATCATCACCAGTTTTTATTTCTGAGTTAATAATTTTAACTCCATCTGATCTCCCCATGTGAATACCATCCGTGTTTGGACTATCTCCAGGTGCACGTACGTTGAAACGTTCGAGAGTAATGTTTTTGCATCCCAAAATATTAACGTGGAACTGTTTGCTATCTCTGCTAGTTATGTCTTGTATCAACGCATTGGTCAAAAAATCAAACCTTATATTCTGTTTAATTTCATAGTTAAAATGGAGTTAGAAAAAAACTCTATATTAGTTATAACTATAAAAATATCAAATTCTAGAAAAAAAGAAAGAAACCTTACAATGGGGAGTACACTACAAAAGTCTTTTTTATCACAACCTTCTCTCTTATAAGCTATGGTTCCCTGACCATCGAACACACCTCCGCCGGACATTTTGAAATTTTCAACTTTATTGAATTCAACCCATTTAGGCTCCTTGAAAGCTTTAGGATCAGCTGGAGCTTTTATAGTGCCCTGAACTTGAAGCTCAATAGGAGCCTTGCAAGGACCTTCTAGTGTTGCTTGACTTAAAATATATACCCCTTTGGGAATCACAATTGTTGCTGGAGTTGTTGAACTACAAGCTTCTTTCCAAGCATCCAATAATGGCTAAAATAAAATATATTGATAAATAAATTTTACATGTTTTTACCGTTGGAGTATTAAAGTGATTTGCAATTTCACTTACCTTACTCAAATCTGTTTTCAAGTCAGCCTTTGCGCCAAACTTAGCAACGACATCAAGAATACCTGCTTGAGCTTCAATGGCTGGAATGAGTAAAAGTAATATTACAGACACCGTAAATACAACATTAAATTTTATTTCCATGTCTTTTTTTTATTTTAGCTTGAAAGTAGAATGATATTTCTTTTTCTTTCGTTTCAAATATATAGAGAGATTGTGAAAATTACAACCAAGCAATATTTTCTATAAAATCGATTATAATTTAATAAGTCTTTGTAAATCATATGGCTAGGCTTTAATTTTTATGATCATCGTGTATTTTATATCCACCTGGCTTGGCTAGATAAATTTGTGTTTAGTTTGTTCAGAAACTTGAATTATGCAAATTAAGTAAAAGGATTTTAGTAATAAATGATTTTTTTGACAAATCCAAATTTTAATCTTAATCCTAATTTAGAAGAATTGTTTAAGATTTACATAAATAATAAACTCGCGTATATTTTAGATGATGAATAATGCTATCAACTATTACATTATAAAATGTTTTTACTATAAATGTAATATTATTTAATTTAAAATATTTAATGATATTCTTTTTTTGAATAGTTTTAATGGGTTAAAGTATAGTAGAAGTCCCTCTACTATACCTAAAGTTCATTTTAGTCCCTCTATTATAAAAAATAATATTTTAGTCCTTATACTATACTTAAAAGTTCACTTTAGTTCCTCTATTGCAAAAATAAATATTTTAGTCCTTGTACACCTGAAAAGCTAACATTTTGATCCAAAACACTAAAGTTATTGATACTTGGCTTAAATATTTTGGTTTAAACAATCTTTAGGTCCCTTTCAATTTTAAACTAGAACAATTGTTCTCTCAAAATATTTTTTTTGTGAATTTTACATGAAATTTTTAAACACTTATGAAATCTAAATACAAAATTAATTCATATTCTAACTTCAAACTCCATTATCTTCACTTACAATAATATTACAATTACAAGCAAAAATATCAAAAAATATATTTTAAATGTTTAATTAGAACGTGCACATAATTTTTTGTTAAAATTTTTAGATACGAAGTGAGAGTAAATGTTTATTTGAAAAAGATGATACAAAAATCATAAAAATTTTAATATTTCATTAAGATTTTCAAAATTATGAAAATATATTATAAAATTATATTTTGATAAAAAAAATACTATACATTAATATAACATTTTGGTTTATTTTATCTAAAAAAATATTCAATCGTAATCTGACCTGTGTCACGTACTGACGAAAAAGGTCGATGCCATCGTAGATCGTTATTGTTTATTCACTTTAAAAATGTAAACTTTATTATTAATAAATGTTAATATAATAGTATAATCATAAATAGTTTAATTTATTTAATACATTTTTATTTAATATCGATATAACGGAAATTTTATATATTTTTATAGTTAGTTATGTACACTATTAATTCATTTATTAATAAAGTGAATAATTTGTTAATTCGGGTATTTAACTTCAATGAAAAGAAAAAAATTCTACCATGTTGTCATTTAATAATAAATTATCTACTTTAAAAACATTATTATTATTATTAAAATATATCAAGATGATCAATTTGCTCAATTTCAAAACTGATAAGGAGTTAAAGGGTGTTTAAACCAAAATATTTAAGCCAACAATCAATAACTTTAGTGTTTTGACTAAAATGTTACCTTTTCAAACATACAAGGATTGAAATGTTCATTTTTACAGTTGAGGAAATGTTAACTTTTCAAATGTAAGGGGACTAAAATGTTCTTTTTTATAGTACAAGGTCTAAAATGAACTTTTAGGTATAGTGTAAGGACTAAAATGAACTTTAAGGAAGAGTACAAGGACTAAAATATTCATTTTTACAGTAGAGGGACTAAAATGAACTTTTACGTATAGTAGAGGGACTTCTACTATACTTTAACCATTTTAATGATGTTCCTTACTGAAGTCTTATTTATTATTACAATATAGTGAGAAGATCAATGTAAAGGGACTTAGCATAACGCCTAAATATGCCCCTGACATTCCACACATTTTTTTACTTTGGCCTTTATTCTGTTTTTTGAAGTAATTTAGGCTTCAACCTTTTATTTTTAAACGAAAGAGCACTTCGTTGGATGGATATGGTTATTTGACTAACGATCAACAATTAACGCTGACTAGACACGTAAACATCAATTATAATGATGATGTGGTGTGTTTGCATAAGCAATATTTTTTGTTAATGTATATATTATTTAAGTAATTATATTTATTAAATTATTTCCAACCAGCCGAAAGCTAACTCGTGGCAACTTTAATTGGTTTAAATTTTTAAAATTTTGAAAACTGCCTTCAAGAGGTTGAACCCCTAGCTAGGTGAATTTGAACTACTGGCTTATCCACTAGGACAAATTATATTGTTGGTTATTTTCTGATAAGCATTTTATATAACAAATAAGCAAAGGTTTCGTTTAATTTTAACAAAATTAACGTGTGTAAATAAATTTGATGGTTCCTCAATGGCTTTTGTTGAGCAAATGAGGGAGGTTGCCGACCTTATACATAGTTTCCCCATTGAACGGCCAATCATTGTTCTCTATACAATGGGGAAGACTACTAAAAAGCTTTTTATGGTAATTCCACTTTATTTACAAGATATACTTTATTTGGTCTTGTATGAAAGATAGACAAAAGACACTACATGAAAAAAGATCTTTAGCGGCGTTTTTAAGCACCACTAAAAACCCTCCCGACTCTAGAAAAAAGTGTCACAACATTTAGCGACTTTTTCCCAAACGTCGCTAAATACTTTTGTCTTTAAATAGAGGTGTTTGTCCCACCAAACAAACACCTTGTATTTAGTGGTAAAATACAAACGTCACTATATACCTTGTCTTTAATGGCGATTGTTCCTCCAAACTCCAAATGCCGCTATTGATTACGTATCTTCGTACCCCACCTCATTACTTAGCTTGGTGATTTATACATGTAATTCACTTCTTTATAAAGTTTCAATAAGATATAAATGGAGTCGATGTGGGATTTAAACATTTAAGCTAAAGTACATGTCTATAGCAGCGTTTGTTAGACAAACCCCACTAAAGTATGCGTCTGTAGCGGCGTTTCTTCAAAAAAGTTGCTATATATCAGTCTATCACGGTGTTTGCTCAAAAAAAGCCGCTAAAAATCTGTTTTGCTGTAGTGAGTGCTCAAACAAAACTTCTATAGTGTTGAGCATCAAACATATTAGTTTTATCTATTTGCCTGAGTTTGGGAGTTATTGCCATAGGTGTGTCAATTGTTTTGGTATCTTCCATGTTAAGTTTGCCCGTCAACTCTCCTATGTGCTTCTTATTATATAGAAACAATCAATCTTTATTCATTTTTGCCTCAAGATCCAAAAAATAGTGAACTAATCCATGATCCTTTAAGGGAAACTTGTCATGTAGTTCTTGTTTGACCTGTTGAATCACGTCTTCTGGAGATCCAGTGATCAATATATCATCTACATACGCTGCAATTTACAAAACTCGTGAGTCACCTTTCTTGATGAATAAAGAGGCATTCGATCTTGATGACTTAAATCCTAGAAATTGGAGAGACTCGCTCAATTTGCAGAACCAATTTTGAGGGGCTTGCCTAAGACTATAAAGAGATTTTTTTCAGTTTACACACCAGCCTTGATCCATCTTCAGCATTCTATTTAAAGCCAAATGACTGTAACATAAATACATCTTCATGAAGACCCCCTTTTAAAAATGAATTATTGACATCGACTTGGTACACCTACCATTGGTTAGTAATAGCCATTGTCAACCACATATTTATAGTAAAAAATTCACAACAAGACTAAATTTTTCTAAGAAATGACTACTAGGTACTTGAGTATACCATTTTCCTACTAAACTTGCTTTGTACCCGTTGACATATACAGATGTATCGAGCTTGACTCAAAATAACCATTTGCACCCAGTTGCTTGTCTATTAAATGTTAATATAATAATATAATCATAAATAGTTTAATTTATTTAATACATTTTTATTTAATACCGATATAACGGAAATTTTATATATTTTTATAGTTAGTTACGTACACTATTAATTCATTTATTAATAAAGTGAATAATTTATTAATTCGGGTATTTAACTTCAATGAAAAGAAAAAATTCCTACCATGTTGTCATTTAATAATAAATTTTCTACTTTAAAAATATTATTATTATTATTACTATTATTATTATTATTAAAATATATCAAGATGATCAATTTGCTCAATTTCAAAACTGAGAAGGAGTTAAAGGGTGTTTAAACCAAAATATTTAAGCCAACAATCAATACCTTTAGTGTTTTGACTAAAATGTTACCTTTTCAAGCATACAAGGATTGAAATGTTCATTTTTACAGTTGAGGAAATGTTAACTTTTCAAATGTAAGGGGACTAAAATGTTCTTTTTTATAATAGAATGACTAAAATGAACTTTAAGGCAGAGTACAATGACTAAAATATTCATTTTTACAGTAGAGGGACTAAAATGAACTTTTAGGTATAGTAGAGGGACTTCTACTATACTTTAACCATTTTAATGATGTTCCTTAGTGAAGTCTTATTTATTATTACAATATAGTAAGAAGATCAATGTAAAGGGACTTAGCATAACACCTAAATATGCCCCTGATGTTCCACACATTTTTTTACTTTGGGCTTTATTCTTTTTTTTGAAGTAATTTAGCCCTCAACCTTTTATTTTTAAACAAAAGAGCACTTCCTTGGATGGATATGGTTATTTGACTAACGATCAACAGTTATCGCTGACTAGACACGTAAACATGAATTATAATGATGATGTGGCATGTTCGCATAAGCAATATTTTTTTGTTAATATATATATATATATATATTATTTAAGTAATTATATTTATTAAATTATTTCCAACCAGTCGAAAGCTAACTCGTGGCAACTTTAATTGGTTTAAATTTTTAAAATTTTGAAAACTGCCTTCAAGAGGTCGAACCCCTAGTTAGGTGAATTTGAACTACTGGCTTATCCACAAGGCCAAATTATATTGTTGGTTATTTTCTGATAAGCATTTTATATAACAAATAAGCAAAGGTTTCATTTAATTTTAACAAAATTAACGTGTGTAACTAAATTTGATGGTTCCTCAATGGCTTTTGTTGAGCAAATGAGGGAGGTTACCGACCTTATACTTAGTTTCCCCATTGAACGGCCAATCATTGTTCTCTATACAATGGGGAAGACTACCAAAAAGCTTTTTCTGGCAATTCCACTTTATTTACAAGATATACTTTATTTGGTCTTGTATTAAAGATAGACAAAAGACACTACATGAAAAAAAATCTTTAGCGGCGTTTTTAAGCACCACTAAAAACCCTCCGGACTCTAGAAAAAGCGTCGCAACATTTACCGACTTTCCCAAACGTCGCTAAATACTTTTTCTTTAAATAGAGGTGTTTGTCCCACCAAACAAATACCTTGTATTTAGCGGTAAAATACAAACGTCACTATATACTTTGTCTTTAATGGCGATTGTTCCTCCAAACTCCAAATGACGCTATTGATTAGGTATCTTCGTACCCCACCTCATTACTTAGCTTGGTGATTTATACATGTAATTCATTTTTTATAAAGTTTCAATATGATATAAATGGAGTCGATGTGGGATTTAAACATTTAAGCTAAAGTACATGTCTATAGTAGCATTTTTTAGACAAACGCCACTAAAGTACGCGTCTGTAGAGGCGTTTCTTCAAAAAAGTTGCTATATATCAGTCTAACGCGGTGTTTGCTCAAAAAATGCCGCTAAAAACCTATTTTGCTGTAGTGAGTGCTCAAAAAAAACTTCTACAGTGTTGAGCATCAAACATATCAGTTTTATCCGTTTGGCTGAGTTTGGGAGTTATTGCCATAGGTGTGTCAATTGTTTTGGTATCTTCCATGTTAACTTTTCCCGTCAACTCTCCTATGTTCTTTTTATTATTTAGAAACATTCAATCTTTTTTCATTTTTGCCTCAAAACCCAAAAAATAGTGAACTAATCCATGATCCTTTAAGGGAAACTTGTCATGTAGTTCTTGTTTGACCTGTTGAATCACGTCTTCAGGAGATCCAGTGATCAATATATCATCTACATACGCTACAATTTACAAAACTCGTGAGTCACCTTTCTTGATGAATAAAGAGGCATTTGATCTTGATGACTTAAATCCTAGAAATTGGAGAGACTCGCTCAATTTGCAGAACCAATTTTGAGGGGCTTGCCTAAGACCATAAAGAGACTTTTTCAGTTTACACACCAGCCTTGATCCATCTTCAACATTCTATTTAAAGCCAAATGATTGTAACATAAATACATCTTCATGAAGACCCCCTTTTTAAAAATGAATTATTGACATCGACTTGGTACATCTACCATTGGTTAGTAATAGCCATAGTCAATGACATATTTACAGTAAAAAAAATTCACAACAAGACTAATTTTTTCTAAGAAATCACTACTAAGTACTTGAGTATACCATTTTCCCACTAATCTTGCTTTGTATCCGTTGACATATACATATGTATCGAGCTTGACTCAAAATAACCATTTACACCAAGTTGTTTGTCTATTAGATGGTAAGTGAACTAGCTCCCATGTACCATTGTTGATTAGAGCAGAATATTCTTCTTTAAATACTGATGTCCAATTGGGATGCTTCGAGCCTCCTTGATAAAGTTGGTGGATCATGAGTTAATGTTTCCAATAATTGAGTTTGATAAATTTTAGGCTTATAAATGTCAACCTTGCTACTTTTCACCATACTATGTCTATTATTTGTCATAGGCATTTCAACATGAACATCCAAATCCACAAGTGTGCTTAAATCATATGGTTGGGTTATAGAAGGACCAGCTACATCACTAGAAATCATAGTTCCGGAAGAAACATTATAAAAAGACTTTTATCTTGTTGAGAGCTAGGGGAAACTCCATTAGTATCTATAAGAAACTACACCAAACGATTTTACACGTCTTTTAATTTTAGGTTTTAGGGGTTTAAATAAGATTTAATGGTTTAGGGTTAGAATTTAGAGTTTAGGATTTAAGGTGTTAGGGTTATAGATTTAAATTTTATAGTTTAAATATGAAGGATTGTGTTAATTTTTTTACTACAAAAGTATAACCCTATTTAAAATTAAGTTAAAAATGATTAATTTTCAATATGAAAAACTTTTGAAACAATTTACATGGTTTGGTTAAAGAAATAAATATAGTTGAGGCATTGTTTTTCCAGAACATTATGGGTAACTGATTCTAATAAAGCGGAGCTTTTCATAATGTACTCTGAGAACCAAATTGTTTTTCAAGAACATTATGGCAGTGTTGGCCATGTATGATTTCCCATTTAATAAATCAAAAGTTTTGCCGAGCTAAAAGAATAACAACATAGAATTAAAATGAAACAAATGAATTCGTGTAAATTGAAAAGGTGCATGAGTTACATTAGCTTTGATCATGGACGACCATTAAACCTAGGGGTAGGGTTTGGTGGTACAGGGGCAGCACATGCAGCCGTATTTTTTTTCCAGTAATTTTGGGTTTTAAATTTTTACATTCGGATACTGCAGGTCCATTGGGTCCACTATACGTAATGTCAATGTCGACGAGCTCCACATTTTTCACATGGAAAAGTTCCGCTGCAAATGATTCGAACAACTTCTGGAAGTGCAGCCGTGCCACGAATGTTCTTAAAGCTGATGTTGCTTAGTTTAACATTTGATTCTACTGCATTACCACAATAACATTTAGAAGATTGATAAACCCTTTTCACTGTATAAGGATTTTGATAAGTGTTTACATACATTCATTTTGCATTTATTCGATGGGCAATATTTCTGGTCAACTATGATAGGGCAACTAACATTCTTCATGGTGATACCCTCATAATGTATATCTGATGCAATGCCAAGAAATTCACCTGCCCAACTCTTGATTCTAATACCATTCGAAGTATCACTTATGGTGCATTTTGATACTTTAATTCCTTGAACTGGTTCTTCATTTTCAAACTTTCCAAGACTGCCAATACTAATGCCATGTCCTGGTCCACAAGTTATTCCCGTGATGTTCACATTTTTGGAACCATCGCCAATCGAAATACAATCATCACCGGTTTTTATTTCTGAGTTAATAATTTTAACTCTATCTGATCTCCCCATGTGAATTCCATTCGTGTTTGGACTATCTCCAGGTGCACGTACGTTGAAACGTTCGAGAGTAATGTTTTTGCATCCCAAAATATTAACGTGGAACTGTTTGCTATCTCTGCTAGTTATGTCTTGTATCAGCGCATTGGTCAAAAAATCAAACCTTATATTCTGTTTAATTTCATAGTTAAATGGAGTCAGAAAAAACTCTATATTAGTTATAACTATAAAAAAATATCAAATTCTAAAAAAAAAGGAAAGAAACCTTACAATGGGGAGTACACTACAAAATTCTTTTTTACCACAACCTTCTCTCTTATAAGCTGTGGTTCCCTGACCATCGAAAACTCCTCCGCCGGACATTTTGAAATTTTCAACTTTATTGAATGCAACCCATTTAGGCTCCTTGAAAGCTTTAGGATCAGCTGGAGCTTTTATAGTGCCCTGAACTTGAAGCTCAATAGGAGCCTTGCAAGGACCTTCTAGTGTTGCTTGACTTAAAATATATACCCTTTTGGGAATCACAATTGTTGCTGGAGTTGTTGAACTACAAGCTTCTTTCCAAGCATCCAATAATGGCTAAAACAAAATATATTGATAAATAAATTTTACATGTTTTCACCGTTGGAGTATTAAAGTGATTTGCAATTTCACTTACCTTACTCAAATCTGTTTTCAAGTCATCCTTTGCGCCAAACTTAAAAATGACATCAAGAATACATGCTTGAGCTTCAATGGCTGGAAGGAGTAAAAGTAATATTACATACACCGTAAATACAACATTAAATTTTATTTCCATGTCTTTTTTATTTTAGCTTGAAAGTAGAATGTTATTTCTTTTTCTTTCGTTTCAAATATATAGAGAGACTGTGAAAATTACAACCAAGCAATATTTTCTATAAAATCGATTATAATTTAATAAGTCTTTGTAAATCATATGGCTAGGCTTTAATTTTTATGATCATCGCGTATTTTATATCCACCTGGCTTGGCTAGATAAATTTGTGTTTAGTTTGTTCAGAAACTTGAACTATGCGAATTAAGTAAAAGGATTTTACTAACAAATGAATTTTTTGACAAATCAAAATTTTAATCTTAATCCAAATCCGTGATGAAGCCCACTTTTAAGATTATTTATAGTATTTTGGAAGTGTTGGACCAAGAATCAATCTCTTTCATTAATTAGGATTTGATTTATTTAGATTTGCCTTTATTTTATCTTTCTTTATTTGATTAGAACTCAATTAAAGGAGATTTACTTTTAGGTTTAGGGTTTTTGCTCTCTATATAAAGAACTCAATAGGCCTCTTAGAGAGTATCTTAGAATCAATCTTTCGACGGCTCTTCTCTCTTGTGTTCTTATTCCACCATGTTTGGTTAAGCGTTTATTTCCAATTCAAGGGTGAAGCGATTTCGCTGTAATTTTGTGAGGCTTGTACTAAACTAGTATTTCTTCTTTAATCCAAGTAATCTTTATTTCTTGTTCTTATTTTTATGAATGTTTGATATTGATTAAATTGACGCCTTAATTCGATATTGAATGTTCTATCGCTATCCATGACGTAAGTAGCAAAGGGTAAGGCTAATGTTTTGTGTTCGTCGACTACACATCACGCATGATACTCCCTAGGGAAATAAAGGTGCAATATTAATTTTATTGATTTTTTTAGTCATTCTCATGAATATTAATGCTATCATTGATTTTATTTAATGGTAAGTTTTGATTTGAATACTTTTTGCGGTGTTCCCTCAAGTAGACTAATCGATTATAAAAGGAGAATAAATGCTTGTTGTGGTGTTCCCCAAGTAGACTAATTTCTTGGATATGAGAAACTTATCTTTAAGCCTATGATCAAAGTTACGGTTGGATGAAAATCACACCTTTGGATTGGAAGTTCGGTAAGATTAATCTTTGTTATTTTTATTTTCAGTTTTTAATTATTATCTTTAATTTTATCTTTATAAACCAACCCCCCCCCCCCATTTTACTTTTATTGTTTTAACATTGAGATTCTAATTTCAACTCTCTTGGAATTCGACCTGATCTCACTACTACTACTACTACAAGTTAGTTTAGTAAAAATCAGTTTTTATTTTGTAGGCCTTCCACAGCCCTGTCAATAATTTAACAAATATCTTATAATAAATAAAATATATAAATCATAATAAATATTTGAATGTTTACATAAAATTTCTGAAATAAAATCATAGGAAAATAATTCTGAAATCATCCGAAAAACATAAATAGTCTCCAAGTATAAAATTACATCAATATCCCAAAATAATAAATAATAATCTGAATAACTAAAAAATAGTTTCGTACTGAATAATAAAATAAAATAAAATAACCGGATAAAATTGAGATCCTCCAAGTACCGAGTCGTCAAATGTCCAAAGATATCTGTAAGAGGAAAACTATGGGGGAATAAGCTAAAGAGCTTAGTGTGTCTCTAAAGTGCAAGAAAAACCATAATCATAAAACATAGGATTATTTTCTTAAAATCCTTTAAACCATAACACATAAATCGCAAGCGCAATGCAATGCAATGCACCCAACTACAACCGCCAAGAGGAAAGTTTCCCAGAGCTCCTCACTACAAACGCCAATCCGAAGTGGAATTCAGCCCGAAGGGTGAAACCATTGAACTTCCCCGAACAAATCCCAACCCATGCTCATACAATGATATGATGATTAGAATTTCAAATTCATAAACATAGTTCCATAAATCCTATATTCTGTAAGACATACTTAAAAAATTATGGTCCATAAATCATAGTATCGTAAATCCGATGATCCATAAATCAAATGTTTTATAAATCATAATTAAAACACATTATGAAATCGTATGCACGTGATGTCAACCATACAAGACATTATACATATAAATAATCACATAAGGAGGCAAAACACCAACACATAAAAAATAACATATAATTTATTTATAGCACTGGAAGAAACACACCTCGCAATGATAAGGCAATAACGACATAGCGAACAACTCTCGCGCTCATTGTCTAGTATTGGATCTTAACCGAATCGAAAACGTTTTGGTGTGATCATGTTAGCGTATTGGGTGTGCTCGGCAGCATTGGTATATTTTTTTTGTTTCTTGATCGCATAACTATATATATAGTTGGGCGGTGTGGATTAACAAATATATAGAGAGTAAACCTAATTTAAGTAAAATAGTGAAATCAGTGATCTAGGATAGAAAGGATTAAAAATAAATTGTAAAACAAGTAAAAGTAAAAGCGACGACTGGAGTAGAGATCTAATAGCATTAGAATTCAAATTCTAAAAAAATGAGTTAATTTCATATGTGGTCCTTCAACTTTTAAGAAATTTCATATTAACTTCAAAGTTTGATAAAAATTCTATTTAGTCCCTCATAAAAAATTCTCAATTTTTAGGGTTTTCAATTAGGGATTTAAAATTAGGTTTCTAAATTAAGGATATTTCGAATATAGGGTTTATAATTTGGGCATAATTTTTGGGGTGTTACAACTCTCCGACCCTTAAAAGGGATTTCATCCTCAAAATTTTAAAACTTAGCGACAGATCCTTAAAATACAAATATTTTGGCAAAAACTGCTTAAATCATTCCAAATCAAGTATGAATGATATAAGAGGACTTGAAAACACACGTTTGATATCAGATTCATAAGGCCAAGTATGATCACGATCGATGTCAATTTAGAACTCCTACGAGATGGCATAATAGTCTATCTACAAAGAGGAAATTAACCTAGATTTAGAGTTGGTACTTGGAGTCTCTATTCAAAACATATCTTTAATCCTTTAAAATAATAAATTTATCAGAAAATCTCATTTTGCCCGAAAATATTTAATATGCATGCAAAAATATTTAAATAAAATTGGAAACCTTTTTTAAAACTTTTATATGCGTGAGCCTCACAGTCTGAGGGTTGAAATTAGCTCTGATACCACTAAATGTAACCTCATATACCCGGCTTCGAAGAAAAGACCGAATTTAGGAAGTTAGGATTGAAACCTTAACCCTCAAGAAAACTAATTTTGAAAATTATACTTTAATTCAAATTAATATATATATATAGATATATATAACGATAATTTAACAAATATCTTATAATAAATAAAAATATAAAAATCATAATAAATATTCGAATGTTTACATAAAATCTCTGAAATAAAATCATAGGAAAACAATGCTAAAATCATCCGAAAAAACATAAATAGTCTCCAAGTATAAAATTACATCAATATCCCAAAATAATAAATAATAATCTGAATAACTAAGAAATAGTTTCGTACTGAATAATAAAATAAAATAAAATAACTGGATAAAATTGAGATCCTCCTCGTACTGAGTCATCTAATGTCTAAAGATATCTGTAAGAGGAAAACTATGGGGGAATAAGCTAAAGAGCTTAGTGTGTCTCTAAAGTGCAATAAAAACCATAATCATAAAACATAGTATTATTTTCTTAAAATTCTTTAAACCATAACACATAAATCACAAGAGCAATGCAATGCACCCAACTACAACCGCCAAGAGGAAAGTTCCCCAAAACTTCTCACTATAACCGCCAATCCGAAGTGGAATTCAGCCCGAAGGGTGAAACCACTGAACTTCCCCGAACAAATCCCAACCCATTCTCATACAATGATATGATGATTAGAAATTCAAATTCATAAAAAAATAGCATAAGTGGGCAAAACACCAACACAAAATATAAGGGGGCAAAACACATAAGGGGTAAAAACACCAACACATAAAAAATAATATATAATTTATTTATAGTACCGGAAGAAACACACCTCGCAATAATAAGGCTATAACGATGTAGCGAACAACTCTCGCGCTCATTGTCTAGTATTGGATCTTAACCGAATCGAAAACGTTTTGGTGTGATCATGTTTGCGGATTGGGTGTGCTCGGCGGCATTGGTATATATATATATATATATATTTTGTTTCTTGATCGCATAACTATATTTATAGTTGAGCGGTGTAGATTAATAAATATATATAGAGTAAACCTAATTTAAGTAAAATAGTGAAATCAGTGATGTAGGATAGAAAGGATTAAAAATAAGTTGTAAAACAAGTAAAAGTAAAAGAGACGACTCCTTCAACTTTTAAGAAATTTCATATTAACTTCCAAGTTTGATAAAAAAATCTATTTAGTCCCTCGTAAAAAATTAGGGTTCTAAATTAAAAATTCTCAATTTTTAGGGTTTTCAATTAGGGATTTAAAAATTAGGTTTCTAAATTAAGGATATTTCGAATCTAGGATTTACAATTTGGGCGTAATTTTTGGGGTGTTACAACTCTCCCACCACTATAAGAAATTTCGTCCTCAAAATTTTCAAACTTAGCGACAGATCCTTAAAATACAAATATTTTGGTAAAAAATTCTTAGATCATTTCAGATCGAGTACGAATGATATAAGAGGACTTGAAAACACACTTTTGATCTCAAATTCATAAGGCCGAGTATGATCTCGATCGACGTTAATTTAGAACTCCTACGAGATGGCATAATAGTCTACTACAAATAGGAAATTAACCTAGATTTACAGTTGGTACTTGGAGTCTCTATTCAAAACATATCTTTAATCCTTTAAAATAATAAATTTATCAGAAAATCTCATTTTGCTTGAAAATATTTAATATGCATGCAAAATATTTAAATAAAATTGGAAACCTTTTATATGCATAAGCCTCACAGTCTGAGGGTTGAAATTAGCTCTAATACCACTAAATGTAAACATCCTATACTCGGCTTAGAAGAAAAGACCGAATTTAGGAAGTTGCGATTGAAACCTAAACCCTCAAAAAAACTAATTTTGAAAATTATACTTTAATTTAAATTAAAATATATAATGATAATTTAACAAATATCTTATAATAAATAAAAATATAAAAATCATAATAAATATTTGAATGTTTACATAAAATCTCTGAAATAAAATCATAAGAAAACAATGCTAAAATCATCCGAAAAACATAAATAGTCTCCAAGTATAAAATTACATCAATATCCCAAAATTATAAATAATAATCTGAATAACTAAGAAATAGTTTTGTACTGAATAATAAAATATCCGGATAAAATTGAGATCCTCCAAGTACCGAGTCGTCTAATGTCCAAAGATGTCTGTAAGAGGAAAACTATGGAGGATAAGCTAAAGAGCTTAGTGTGTCTCTAAAGTGCAAGAAAAACCATAATCATAAAACATAGTATTATTTTCTTAAAATCCTAGTATTATTTTCTTAAAATCCTTTAAACCATAACACATAAATCACAAGAGCAATACAATGCACCCAACTACAACCGCCAAGAGGAAAGTTCCCCATAACTCCTCACTACAACCGCCAATCCAAAGTGAAATTCATTCTGAAGGGTGAAACCACTGAACTTCCCTGAACAAATCCCAACCCATTCTAACAGGATTCACGATGCGATCGACGAAAAGCTTGCCCATTCTATCATAATCAGATTGTTGGTAAAATCTATCGGCTATAGGGCACTCCAAAATAGGATTCTATCTTTGTGGAATCTGGCTGGTGAGATTAGTTTGATAGATTTGGATAATGAATATTTCTTGGTTCGGTTTGCGCAGGAGAATGATTTCCACAAGGTCTTATTTGGGGGTCCATGAGTCATTTATGGAAGCTACTTGACCGTCCAACCATGGAGCCGTAATTTCTCTACTGATGAAGCTCACCCGATACAAATCATGGTTTGGGTACGCATCCCTAAATTTCCCTATAGGTATTATACCAAGTGCCTATTTCGACGTATAGCTGTGACAATTGGTCGAGTTGTGTGGATTGATTACAACACAACGGAGGGTAGGCGTGGCTGTTATGTGAGACTTGCGGTAATTTTGGACCTTAGCAGGGCTCTTAAATCAGGAATTGTGATTGATGGACAACGGCTGGATGTGGAGTATGAGGGATTGCCTTCCATTTGTTACTCTTGTGGGAAGTATGGGCATACGAAGGATTCTTGCAGTTTGAGCAGTGGTGTTATGGAGGAATCTTTAAGTGCACGGAATGTGCGTAATCCTGAAGAACGCTTTGGGCTGTGGATGTAGGTGGTAAATAGAAAAAGACGTGGTGCGATTTCCTGTAAGGAGGCAGGAACTGGTTCCAACGCTGGTCGATTGAAGCAAAGCAATGGCTCTAGGTTTGCTGCCCTAGGTACGGAGAATGAACCCGAAGAGATACTGGCTAACCGAAATGGTGTTTGGAATCTAGAGTTATCGAGGAAGTGATTACGGAGCCGGTTGTGATGGCCCCTAAGCCTGTGAGTTTAGACAGAGCAGAAACAAGTGACCAGGGAGCTGTACGCGAGATGGCTGCTGGAAATGGTTTTAATTAGGAATCCCTCGAGTTGCACCCTCTGATGCCGGTAGTACATTAGTTGGAGCAGCGCTGTAACACTCTAAAAATATTATATATATATATATATATGGGTAAAACTTTGATACACAAGCTGTGTAAAATTAATTTTACACAAGCCTGTGTATTTACACTATAAAAACTCAAATAATAAATTCCTAACCCTAACCCTAAAAAATTAAACTCTAAACCTTAAACCCTATACACTAAATTATAAACACTAACCATAAGTTCTAAACCATACAACATAAACCCTTAAACTTTAAACCCTAAATTAAAACTCAGACCCCTAAAACTAAAAGGCACGTGTAAACTAAAGTTTACACGGCCTATGTATCAAAGTTTTTTTTCATATATATATATATATGGATTTGAGCAAAAAATGAAAAATAAATGAATGTACAGTGATGATTATATATATGGATTTGAGCAAAAAAATGAAAAATAAATGAATGTACAGTGATGATTGAAAAATGAAAAATAGTGCAGCTACAAGGGTTTGGACCCATGACTTTTGCTGGGTGAACCCAAGCCTTAACCATTTGGGCTAAGGCCCATTTTTGGTTAAATCTTACACCGGCTTCTATTTGAATTGTGTTTTGTCGATCTGATTCAATAATAATAGAAGTCTTTCTCCTCACCTACCCATTGGGAATACTAGTCAAATCTAGAAAATAGAGAGAGAGATTCCAGAATTCTCTCAAGATTTTCTCCCCATCCACCATCGTTCAACACCTCCGATCTCCCTCAACGCCGCCTCGTGGCCGCCACTGCCACCGTGGTTGTGTTCCCTATCAATCCTCGACCAAAACCCTTAAGTCATTCGCGCAACCGTCATTCCAATCATCAAGAATCGAAGGTTGAATGTTCATCAAGAACTTAGGTTTTCCCTTCACTATTTTCCTCATTTTCAATGCTGATCGACATCCATTCATCGTGTCATCGCCACGAGCAAGCTCCCCGTTCCAAGGTGAGTAAGACCCACACCGCCGATTGTTGTTTCGTTGGCGTTTCAAAACTTATCGGAGCCACATGAGATCCAACTGTTTCTCTTCCGTTTGGGTAAGTCCGGTGAGTTTTCTAACTTGATATTGGTTTTTGGTTGAAAGAGGTTAAATTCACAGTCGTTTTTCTATGTTTTTGGTGTTTTCAGTTAATTTATGGTCGTTTGACACCACACGTGGGAGTCACGCACCGCCGGGGATGAATTTTGGCCACCGTTTTGTTACCCAGCAGTCAAACCGGTCTGAATCGGTTGTGAACCGGTCTGACTCACCGAGCCAGCCGAACCAACCCAGACCGGCCTTTGTGGATTGGGCTTGTTTGGTTAAAAAGAGTATGGGTTGGCCTATTATAGCCCAATAGTCGAGCCCAAAGCATGTATATCTAACCCGTCTAGCCTTAGCCCAAACCCGACTCGTGTCTAACCTAAACCTGACTCGTGTCTGGCCTGAACCTTACTCGTGTTCGACTGACCCAACCCAACTGAGTCTACCCGATGATTGAGTCAACTTGTCTGAGTTAACTCGTTTGAGTCAACTAATTGACTGTTGACGTAATCTTTGATGGTTGACCAGTTGATCGGACGTCAGCATTGACTGTGACCAGTTGACCACTAACGTCATCTTTGACCGTTGACTATTAACTTTGACCAAAAAGTCAACTTTTTTCGAAAACTCCTATTTTATGTTTTTTGACGTCTTGAGTTTGTTTTTGAAGTCCGTTTCATGAAAGTCTCCGAATCGGACCTTGAACTTGAGCATGCTTATGTATTTAATTATTCAAGTATGAGCAATGTGAATAAGGACTAAAATTGGAATTTGTGCAATTGAAGGTATTCATAGTTCCTTGTATACAAGATGTCGAGGGATGTCGAATTCGGGTTCAATAGTGATTGAATAAAGTATCACGGTTGACTGATCTAGCAATGATTCAAGGTAATACATTACTATCTCTTGCATGCTTTATGAAACATGTTGGTAATCGGTTAAGGTATGCATGATTGTGGTTATGTGTACTTTCAACTCAACTTGAGTTAATTCGATAACGAAATAAAATAATAGTAATCTGGATAAGATCGAACTATTCGAAAGAGAAGTTTAATAGACCGAAAGGACCTTGAGTTCAGTAAATGATTAATAAGACAGATAATCTCTCAATCCGATTAATAGAGTTAAAGGATTTGATATTTGAAATATTTTGTTAAGAAATGATGATAATAGCCTTGAGATGTAAGAATGACTTAAATACCCCTAGCAAAAGAAATGACCCGAAATTTTACACTTAATCTGATAAAATGATTACTTTATCTGAAATCCATGTTCTATTGAGAAAAGACTTCGGTATCAAGATGCAAATATGTATGATAACAAAACACTTGGATTATCCCGAACTCTAGATAAACACTTGGAGATAAATTTGCTGAAAGTTCTTCGTAATCCTAAATCGATCTAAATGACAGTAAAGAATGAGTTGATTGAAATGATTGAAAACACCTCTAAGACTTGGAATAAGGAAATACCAATAAAGCCAGACGGATGTAATGACTGAAAAATCCTTAAACGTGAAACTTATTAGATTAACCAAAATGACAGTTATACCCTCAAGTTCTAAAATGACGGAAATGTTTGGAACGACTGGAAGGATCAAAATAGCTAAAACTCTATCAAGCATTTAATGAATGAACCCTCGTGACTTGAGATAAGTGAAAGCTTTTAAAATATCGGTAAATCTCCAATAACTGTAATGCCCTTTTGTGTCTGAAGCTTGACATGTGAACGTCCGTCATTCCTGATACTGTTGCAATAACAAAAGAATAATTGGATAAATAATTGTTTGACTGTTCGAGACTCATTCATGTTGAGTAGTGTCGGTGATCTGTTAAACTATACTATAAAGACGATATAATATCTTGAAACGCGTAAGTTGTATCTATCCGGGTACTTGGTAAGTACCATAATGTTGAGATTTGATTATTTCAATTGGAATTTGGATGATGGATAAACTGTTAGGAGTGGTGGATACCGCTATTAATCGTTCTACCCTTTAAGGTTAAATTACCACATGGCCTTGGAAGTTGTTGCGCGTAATAAGTGCTCCGCAATTGTGCAAGTGTGCACGTTTCAAGTTATAGTATAAAAGATATCGTCTCCACAGGGATTGGTGACACTTCAAGAATCTAATCTCTTGCACTGTAAAAAGTAAAAACACAAGTAGGTGATTGTAGGAGTTTAACTGACAACTAAACTAGAAAGCAAAAAAGTAAAAGAAAATGTGATTAAATGAGAGGGAATAGGCCAGGTTATCGTGAGTTGAGGTGTGATAGCCGATTGGATCGTCTTGGTAAAAGAGTGGGCGACAAGCTGGGAAACTACTTGGGCGGCTGGGCAGCAACTTCAAGGTTCGGCGGAGCGTTCTTCAATGGTTTCTTCTTATCCCTAAGTCGAAACTCTAGCTATTTGTGCATGCCTTGATAATACATCCCTACGTGAATCAAGGGTGAACAACAACCAATCTTGCGCTCTTCTTAGCCGTTGAAATCCTTAACTTATCCCTAAGCCGGATTAATCTTCACCATCAATAGATTGAATAAAGATCATACTCATTCGTTTCTTGAATCTAACTCTCCTGATATTAGATAAATAGGTGAAGTTACGAGATCCTCTCCCAATTCACTCGCAAACAAGAATAAGAACCAAGAATGAGTAAACCTTGAATTGAAAGTGCAAACTCTTATTACCTAAACAAAATCCAATTTTTTCTCACAACCACAAGACACAATAACCTTAGCCAAGTAGATTTAGTTCATGGCTAGGTTCCAAAGAAACACAAGACAAAGAATTCCTAGCATAAACCTAATGGAACAAGAAAGAAAAAGATGAAGAATGGTTGAAACCTTATCGAAATCTCCCCTTTGATCTTGTCAAAATTTCTCTCTTCTCTCCCCCTTAGAGTTGACGGCATGGTCTTGAATTTATAGGGCTAGGTCAAAGTCTTTTTTGAGGAGGAAGTTAATTTGGAATTAAATTATCTTTAAAGAATATAATTCTTTATTATATTTAAATTCCTTCTAGAACTTCTCCTATCTTATTGGGATTTAATTTCTCCTTAACCTCTTCATGGAAATCAAACTCCTTTAGGATTTAGCTTTGCTCCACGTCATCTTGGGCTTATCTAGTCATCAATTTTGAATACCATATCATCTTATTCCTTGTCAAAAATTGCCTTGGGAACTAGCTCGGCATCTCCTTCATGCATTGCCCTGGCAATTGGTTCCAGCCTTGCTTTGGCAAGTGATTATGCACACACACACAAAACGCACAAAAGCAATATCTTTTTCCAAAAAATTAAGCAAAATATGAAATCAAGCTTGTCCACCAAGGAAACGATACAAACATGCATGAATGACTAACAATGCAACTGATATGAGCCTAGGTCTAGCAATAATAAGAATAAAAAGGGTAACAAAAATAGTACTTTTAGACACTTAACACACCCCAAACTCGAACTATTGCTTGTCCTCAAGCAATGCAAACTAATAATTACCCGCCAAGACTTCAATTTTCACAAACTTAGCTTTGAACTTGATTTCAATTCTCAGAACCGGGGCACAAAGTATGATTGGCTTTTTATTTTTCGGACAACTTAGGAGTTACTCAGAATCAAACTATAATGTTTGTGAGTGTGTGCGGAGTTGTGTGCAAGTTGATTTTTGAGATTCTATGCAAACACGAGGTTTTCAAATTACTTCATTGGGTTCTTTTAACATGTTTTAATTAGAGCCGGTTCGGGCACCTCTAGTGTTTTGTTTTTAGTTTTCTTAAGTTAATTAATTTATTCGACTAGAGTCAGTTTCTGGCACCTCTAGCGATCAATTTTTAGCGCATACTAGAGCCAATTTCGGGCACCTCTAGTATTCATCCAATTTTTATTCTAATCCCCTAATTTTTTAACTATCAACCTAAGTTCGCTAGATCTCCTTAAATCAATCAAGCCACAACAGTGTTCTATCAAGTTTAGCATCATAGTAAGATTCTAAGTGTTTCCATGTTTATCCTAGAATAAAAAGTTCTATCAATTAAGTACATTGACAAAGTCATCATCAGATATTTATCAAATCTAGGCAATTCTTGTTCCAACTAAAGGCATGGCAAGCAATTTATGTATCCTAAATGCAATACTTAAGATGAATGCAACTAAACATGGTAACTAACTAATAACAATCCCCCCTCCCCCAAACTCGAGTGAGGCATTGTCCTCAATGCATGCAACAAAGAAAAATAAAAATAAAAATAAAGAAAAGTAAAATGCAAACGAGGACTTACTCTGAGAGTTCATCGTCGTGGATGATTAGTTTCCTTTTGGTCGGTGTCTTGATTCTTTTGCTTGAACGCGATGGTTGTTTCTTTGTTGCCGATGGTGGAATCGATCCTCGTACGGGGTTGTCCTTATCGTCCTCTTTGTCAATGTCATTGGCTTTTCGCTTGGGCTTGGAGGATTCGATTGGTGTAGTCTTTGTTGGTGCAATGGAGGAATCGTCCGAATTTGAAAAATTATACAATGATTCTGTACGAGTTGATTCGGGCATAAGTGCTTTACCTTTGGCTTTTGCAGTTTTTGCTGGGGCGTTTTTAGCTTTGGTTGCCATGACATCTTCAGTGTTAGTTACCGTGGCAACTGCTTGGGCAGGTGCGGTGCAGGTTACCGTGGCGACTGCTTTATTGGTTGCCCTGGCAAGGATTTCAACAGGAAAGATAGGGAACGGCACGCGGCTGTCCGGGTACTTTTCCATAATGACCTGGGTGATGGCATTGTTGTGATCCTTCATGTACCGCATGAACATTAGTTGCCGGTCTTCAATTTGCCTAAGGCGGTTCGCCAACTATTGTAAGAGTGCTTCAAGTTGTCCTGGGGTTGATGGCCGTGTTGCCAGGGCATTAGGTGCTTCGACATTAGGGGTTGCCGAGGCGGCAGGAGTTGCCGCGGCAATTGAAGGCGTTGGGGATTTTACCGGTGCCTCTCCCATTAGCTTTCAGATTTGTGCTCGATTCCAACCGGACTTTGGTATAGCCTTTTCATCAGTGGACTCACTTGGGACATACATCTCTTTGCAAAGATTGGAAATTAAGCACAGGAAGAAAAGATAACCCTTGTCTTTTGTGCTACATACAAAAATCTTATCACAAATAATTTTTCCAATACTAATGATGCGATTATGCAAGATAGAATGTATGAGCAAAAGACGAGGTGTATCAACGGTGGTATTGTGTGTTGTGGGCATTAAAGAAGTTTTAACAAACTTATTCCATAATTTTGCCTCGGGTTTAAGCTGAAGGCGATTTACCGTGCCTTTGTATTTACCATCGTTCCAATGAGTTGCCGGTAGAGTGAGTTCTTGAAGCACCTTGTCGAGTTGCTTGGGTGTGAGTTGATCAAAAAAGGCTTGATGCTCGTCCTTCTCAATGTAGAGCCCGTAAAAGGTGTTGATGTTTTCGGGGCTTGTGAGTATAGCCCGATTCTGATTGATGGCAAAAGATTTGCCACTTTTGATGTACAATCCTTTCGAAGATGAATGGTTCAAGGCCGAAATCTTGATGAGAGTTGGAGTATTCAAAGCCTTGTTCTTCGCAAATCTTCCGGCTTTCAAACTTGGAGTGAAATCTTTCTTGAACCACCAGTGTAGCAAACTTCTTGTATCTTGGTTCTTTGGAGGAACTTGGATTAACCAAAAATTCAATTTTGGATGCCATGGATGATCTTGGTTGTGAGTTTGGTAAAAACAAAGAAAATAAAGCAAAAGAAACTAAAGAGTTGCAAGATTTAAAAGTAGGAATAGGTTTCTTGGAAGTTAAGGGTGATGGATTATATAGAAAAGATAGGTAGTAAATATGGCGGGTGGTATTAATTTTGGAATAAAGAAGAAAGGGGTTTCGATTTAGGGGAAGGGTGACGGCTAGGGGGTTTATTTAGGGTAAGTAGGAGGCTTTATATAAGCCTTAGATTCAGCCCATTAATTTCCTTGTTGAAGAAGTTTCCTTCTTGAATCAAAATTCCTCTTTTATCTTGAACTCTTTTTCATACAATTCAAAAACAAATAAAATAGTGATTAAAATTAAAGATAAACTAATAAAAGAAAATAAATAAAGATGTAGTTTTAATCTTAAAGAAAATAAATAAATCTATCCTAAAAAGAAAAAAATACCGAAATTAAATAAAAAATATATAGTTCGAAAAAAATAAAAAAAGAAAAAGAAAAAAGAAAATATCGAAATGAGAGCATGCTCATGCATCTCCTAAGGTGACCACTTCTTTGTTACGTTCCACATGGGCACCGTTGTAGTGCTTCAATATTTGTCTGTTAACTTTGAATTCACATTCGTAAGTGATGGACTTGATTATCACGACACCATGGGAGAATGGTTTGACAACTTCGAATGGTCCCGACCATCTTGATTTCAGTTTTCCCTGGAAAAGTTTTAGCCAAGAATTGAATAAGAGAACTAGTTGCCCTGGCATGAATTACCGTGGCAATAGTCTCTTGTCATGCCATTGCTTTGTTTTCTCCTTGTAGATTCGTGCATTGTTATAGGCGAGTGCACGAAATTCTTCTATCTCGTTGAGGTCCAACAAACGCTTTTGTCTGGCACTTTCCCAATCCATATTCACAGTCTTGATTGCCCAATTTGCCTTGTGTTCGATTTCCACCGGTAGATGGCATGTTTTGCCATAGACAAGTCGGAAAGGGGACATACCTAAGGGTGTTTTAAATGCAGTGCGATAGGCCCAAAGTGCATCATCTAGTCTTACTGACCAATCCTTCCTAGAGGGATTTACAACTTTCTCGAGTATACCCTTCAATTCCCGGTTGGAAATTTCTGCTTGCCCATTGGTTTGTGGGTGATATGTCGTGGCAATCTTGTGAGATACACCAAAGTGTTGTAAGATCTTGGCGATGAGTTTGTTGTCGAAGTGCTTGCCTTCAGCACTTATAATTGCTCTCGGCATCCCAAACCGTGTAAATATATTTTTCTACAAGAATCTTTGCACGGTCTTGGAATCGTTGGTGGGAACTCCAGCTGCCTCAACCCATTTAGACACGTAGTCGACAGCAAGTAGAATGTAGAAGTTGTCGAATGAAGATGGGAAAGGTCCCATAAAATCAATCCCCCACACATCAAACAATTCCACCTTGATGATTTTTTGGAGCAGCATCTCATGTCATCTAGAGATATTGCCCGTCATCTGGCATCGATCACATTGCTTGTAAAACTCTTGGGCATCTTTGTATAGTGTTGGCCAATACAAACCGGATTGTAAAACTTTGGTCATGGTACGTGTTCCTCCAAAATGTCCTCCATAGGGTGAAGAATGGCATTGCCGGAGTACGTTCTGCTACTTCTCTTTAGGGACACATCGGCGTATAACCTGATCTGCACATTGTTTAAACAAAATAGGCTCATCCCAAAAGAAATGCTTAGCATCATGGTGAAACTGCTTCTTCCCTTGGTGAGTAAAGCCATAAGGTAAAATACCACAAACAAGGAAATTAACTAAATCCGCGTACCAGGGAATTGCCGAGGCATGTGTTGCCGTGGCAACTGCTTTCATGGTTGCCAAGGCGTACGCGTCAAGGGTTGCCAAGGCGTGCGCATCAGTGGTTGCCGTGGCGTGTGTATTTGGAGTTGCCGAGACGTGCGCGTCAAGAGTTGCTGAGGCATCAAGGGTTGACGAGGCATGCACATCCATGGTTGCCGAGGCGTGCACGTCCATGGTTGCCGAGGCGTGTGTATCAGTGGTTGCCGCAGCGTGCACGTCGAGAGTTGCTGAATCGTCGAAGGTTGCCGAGGAATGAGCATCCATGGTTACCGAGGCGTCAGGGGTTACCGAGGCGTGCGCATCCATGGTTGTCGAGGCAACTAACAGTTGCTCATTCGGGAATGCATCACATATCTCTAAATCCGCATCCTCCTCCCTATTGTGTTCTAAGCATGATAAGTGATCGGCCACTTGATTTTCTGTTCCTTTCCTGTCCTTAATTTCAATGTCAAACTCTTGTAAAAACAATATCCAATGAATCAAACAAGGTTTGGCATCCTTTTTAACAAATAGATACTTAATTGCCGAATGGTCCGTATAAACAATTACCTTTGTACCAATCAAATAGGATCGGAACTTGTCAAATGCGAAAAACTACGACTAGTAACTCTTTCTTCGTTGTTGTGTAATTCACTTGAGAACTATTAAGAGTTTTACTAGCGTAGTATATCACATGAAAGGTCTTACCTTGCGTTGGCCTAGAACTGCTCCTACCGCGAAATCATTTGCATCACACATGAGCTCAAAAGGTAACGTCCAATCTGGTGGAACGACAATGGGTGCCGAGGCAAGCTTTTCCTTTAGGGTTTCAAATGCTTGGGTGCCAGAATCATCAAAATTGAAGACTTTATCCTGTTCAAGCAAATTGCACAAGGGTTTAGTAATTTTAGAAAAATTATGAATGAACCTCCTGTAAAAACTTGCATGTCCAAGAAAGCTTCGGATTCCTTTAACCAAAATTGGTGGGGGTAATCTCTCGATCACGTCCACCTTGGCTTTGTCTACTTCAATTCCCTTGGATGAAATCTTGTGGCCGAGCACTATTCCTTCATCTACCATAAAATGGCACTTCTCCCAATTAAGGACTAAATCGGTTTCTTCACATCTTGCCAACATCTTCTCTAAATTGCCGAGGCAGCTGTCGAAGTCATTACCAAAAATAAAAAAAATCATCCATGAAGATTTCAAGAAAGTCTTCGACCATGTCTGAAAAGAGTGCCATCATACGTCTTTGGAAGGTTGTCGGGGCGTTACACAATTCGAACGGCATCCTTCGGAAAGCATAAGTACCGTATAGGCATGTGAAGGTTGTTTTTTCTTGATCTTCTGGTGCTATGGCAATTTGATTGTAACCTGAATAACCATCAAGAAAACAATAAAAGGGTTTACCTACAAGACGGTCAATCATTTGATCAATAAAGGGTAATGAAAAGTGATCTTTCCTAGTGACTTTTTTTAGCTTTTGATAATCCATACAAACCCTCCAACCGGTCACAGTCCTGGTTGGAATGAGTTTATTGTTTTCATTACTTACCACCATTATACCTCCCTTTTTCGGTACACATTGTACCGGACTTACCCATGTACTATCTGAGATATGGTATATAATGACGGCGTCAAGCCATTTGATGATTTCTTTCATTACAACCCCTTTCATGGCATGATTCAGTCTCCTCTGGACCTCAATCGAAGGTTTGTGATCATCTTCCAACAAAATCTTGTGCATGCATACTGCCGGGCTAATTCCCTTCAAGTCGGCAATTGTCCACCCTATTGCCTTCTTGTGTAGCATCAACATTTTGATCAGCTTCTTTTCCTGCTCAGGCTATAACTTAGAGGAAATGATTATAGGCAATGTATTATCGGTTCCCAAGTAAGCATATTTTAGTTGCTCTGGCAACTATTTCAACTCAAGAATCGGTGGTTGTTCAATAGAGGGCTCTTTGATTTTACCTTCTTTACCTGAGTAATCTAGTGGTTCAAAGTATATACCTGGTCGATAGACTAACCAATGTGCCTCTTCTTGTTGTTCCTCATCGATCGGTTCTTCATACTCCTCAGGTTCCTCTTGATCGGCAATGTAGTTGCCGAGGCAACTAAATTCCTCGTCGAAGTTAAACTCTGTCATGGCATAGAGAAGTTGGCATTCTTCCAAATTATCGGCATGCCTTAGTGTTTGGAACACATTTAGTTTAACTTGCTCGTTATTCACCCTCATTGTGAGTTCTCTATTTTCAACATCGATCAAGGTTCTCCCTATTGCTAGGAAGGGTCTCCCGAAAATGATAGGTGCATGCTCATCTGCTTCACAATCCAAAACAATAAAGTCAGCGGGAAAAATAAATTTATCAACTTTTACCAGTATGTCTTCGATTTTTCCCTCTGGATGCACATAGGATTTGTCGGCTAACTGTAGCATAACTGTTGTAGGTCTTTCCTTCCCAATTCCTAGTTTTTTGAAAACCGGTTTAGGCATCAAGTTTATGCTTGCTCCAAGGTCGCATAATTCTTTCTCGATATAGTGGTTTCCAATGGAACAGGGTATTGTGAAACTTCTGAGATCCTTCAACTTGGGTGGCATGCGATTGTGCAACATGGTCATGCATCCCTCTGTTGCGGCAACTATTTCAAACTCTCCTAGCCTTATTCTCTTGGACACAATGTCTTTAAGAAACTTGGCATAGTTTGGCATTTGTTTAATTGCTTCGACCAATGGCAAGTTGATGAGGACTTGCTTGAGGATATCAAGAAACTTCTTGAATTGATATTCTTGCTTTTGTTGCTTCAACCTTTGTGGGAATGGTGGTGGAAGTCGGATATCTTCGATCCTTTCATTGGTCTGGAACCTGATTGACGGCATTACCGAGGCAACTGGAGTTGCCGAGGCATTGTCAACTAGGGTTGTCGTGGCGTGCCTATCTTTGGTTGCCGAGGCATTCTTATCGCCGGTTGCCGAGGCATGCTTATCGCTAGTTGCCGGGGCAATTCTTGGTTCAGCATCTGAGGCTTTGTCGCTGAGTTCGTCTTGATCTTTTTGTGGAGTTTTGTTTGATGAGCGAGCTTGAGCCTCTTTAAGTTGTTGGCCACTTCTAGTGGTGATCGCCTTACATTGCTCATGGCCAGTTCCTCTTGCGACTTCAGTATCGCTAGGTAAACCTCCTTGCGGTCTAGTATTCAGGTTTTGAGCAAATTGCCCGACTTGATTTTCCAATGATTTGATTGTCGCCTCTTGCTTTTGCAATCTCATCTCGGTCTTGTTAATAAAAACATCAGTTCTTTTTATGAAGTTACTATTCTCAGCCATATAAGATTCAGTTTTCAACATAAAAGCATTGAGAGAATTTTCCAAAGAACTAGATGTTGTTGGTTGCTGTTGCGGCCACTGCTGTCGTGGCATATTCTGCTGGAATCCCGATGCTTGTGCATTTTGATTGTTCTGGTTTAGAGCATTGTTGGGATTACTCCATGAAAAATTCGGGTGCTTCTTGATTCTGGTTTAGAGCATTGTTGGGATCACATTGTTGTTCCGGTTGTAATTCCTCACATAAAAGTTGGATTCTGGATTCTGCATACATTTAGAAGAATCATGGTTACCACCACATAGCTCACAAAAGGAATCCATTACCTTGACTTCTTGTGTGTTGTTTAGTTTCTGCATGTTCTGGACCATCTTAGTTAGAGTGGCCAATTGTGCCGAAATTGAGTCTGATGATCCCAGTTCATGTATTGTGTCTTGGCGTCTAACTCCTTCTCTTCTAGCAGAGGGGAATTGATAATCATTCTTGGCAAGCTTGTTTAGAATTTTCATTGCTTCCTTCGGCGACTTATCTAGGAGTATGTCGTTTGCCGAGGCATCTAGCATTATCCTTGTTTGTGTATTCACAGCGTTGTAAAACATTGTTACTTGTGTCCACACTGGGAATTCGTGTAGGGGGCATTTGTGTAGAAGTTCTCTATATCGCTTCCAAGCCTTGTACATGGATTCATCATCTGCCTGCCGAAAAGAAGTAATTTCGTTACGAAGCTTATCAGTCAAATTTGTAGGATTAAATCGAGCAAGGAAATCACGACAAAGATTGGTCCAAGATCCTATTGATCCAGCAGGAATACTATTCAACCATGCTTTCGCCCTATCCCTTAGTGAATAGGGGAATAATCTTAGTCGTAAAACATTGGGGTGACTCCTTGTATTTTGAATGAATTGCAAATCTCGAGGAAAGATTTAAGATTTTGTCGTGCATCTTCAGCTGCTGAGCCGCCAAATTGACCAATTGTGTTGATCATATTAAACATCACATGTTTCAACTCAAAGTGGTCGCCTTCAATTTCAGGCGTGACAACTCCTGGATTAAGTCCATCAAGATCTTCTTCAAGATAGTCTCGAATAGTTCTGTTTCGTGCAAGAATCAATCCTCCTCCTGCTGTAACATCTTGATTCATATTATCGTCTTGATTAGCCATTGCTACTCTTAACCTTTGTCTAAGTATTTGCAAGGTTCGTTCGATTTCTGGATCAAAGGGATATTTTGGTGTAATCGGTCTCGCCCTGGTCATATACCAATGCAAAACCAAAGTTTGTTAACCCTTTGAATCTTAAACAAGAAAAATAAAAAGTGCAAGAAAATAAAAACAAAGTTGTTATTGCCAATCCCCGGCAACAGCGCCAAAAACTTGTTGCGCGTAATAAGTGCTCCGCAATTGTACAAGTGTACACGTCGCAAGTTATAGTATAAAAGATATAGTCTCCACAGGGATTGGTGCCACTTCAAGAATCTAATCTCTTGCGCTGTAAAAGGAAAAAACACAAGTAGGTGATTGTAGGAGTTTAACTGACAATTAAACTAGAAACTCGACAACCACTGATGTACATGCCTCGGCATCCCCTAACGTGCATGCCACAGCAACTCCAGATGCAGACGCCTCGGCAACCACGAAAGCAGTTGCCACGGCAACCACGGATGCCTCGGCAATACCCTGGTATGCGGATTTGGTTAATTTCCTTGTTTGTGGTATTTTACCTTATGGCCTTACTCATCAAAGAAAGAAGCGGTTCCACCATAATGCTAAGCATTATTTCTGGGACGAGCCTCTTTTGTTTAAACAATGTGATGATCAGGTTATACGCCGATGTGTCCCTGAAGAGGAGCAGCAGAATGTACGCTGGCAATGCCATTCTTCACTCTATGAAGGACATTTTGGAGGAACATGTACCGCGGCCAAAGTTTTGCAATCTAGTTTGTATTGCCAAACACTGCACAAAAACACCCATGAGTTTTACAAGCAATGTGATCGTTGCCATAGGACGAGCAATATCTCTAGACGACATGAAATGCCGCTCCAAAACATCCTTAAGGTGGAATTGTTTGATGTATGGGGGATTAATTTTATGGGACCTTTCCCATATTCATTCGGCAACCTCTACATCCTACTTACCGTCAACTACGTGTCTAAGTGGGTTGAGGCAGCTACAGTTTCCGCCAACAATTCCAAGATCGTGCAATGATTCTTGCAGGAAAAACATATTTACACGGTTTGGGATGTCGAGAGCAATTATCAGTGATGAAGGCAAGTACTTCGACAACAAATGCATCGCCAAGATGTTACAATGCTTTGGTGTATCTCACAAGATTGCCACGGCATATCACCCACAAACCAATGGGCAAGCAAAATTTTCCAACTGGGAATTGAAGGGTATACTCGAGAAAGTTGTAAATCCCTCTAAGAATGATTGGTCAGTAAGACTAGATGATGCACTTTGGGCATATCGCACTGCATTCAAAACACCCTTAGGTATGTCTCCCTTCCGACTTGTCTATGGCAAAACATGCCATCTACTGGTGGAAATCGAACACAAGGCATATTGGGCAATCAAGACCGTGAATATGGATTAGGAAAGTGCCGGGCAAAAGTGTTTGTTGGACCTCAACTAGATAGAAGAATTACGTGCACTCGCCTATAACAATGCACAAATCTACAAGGAGAAAACAAAGCAATGGCATGACAAGAAACTATTGCAATTCATGCCAGAGCAACTAGTTCTCTTATTCAATTCTCGGCTGAAACTTTTCCCGGGAAAACTGAAATCAAGATGGTCGGGACCATTCGAAGTTGTCAAACCATTCTCCCATGGTGCCGTGATAATTAAGTCCATCATCGACGAACATGAATTCAAAGTTAACGGACAAAGATTGAACACTACAACGGTGCCCATTTGGAACGTAACAATGAAGTGGTCACCTTAGGAGATGCATGAGCATGCTCTCCTTTCGATATTTTCTTTTTATTTTTTCAAACTATTTAATTTTTTTATTATTATTTATTAATTTCGGTTATTTCTCTTTTTAGGATAGATTTATTTATTTTCTTTAAGATTAAGACTACGTCTTTCTTTCATATTTATCTAATTGTTTTTAAATTTTAGGTTTAAGAATTTCTTTGAACATCTTTATTTATTTTCTTTTATTAGTTTATCTTTAATTTTAATCCTTATTTTATTTGTTTTTGAATTGTAGGAAAAGAGTTCAAGATAAAAAGGAATTTGATTCAAGAAGGAAGCTTCTTCAACAAGGAAACTAATGGGCTAAATCTAAG
This sequence comes from Hibiscus mutabilis, assembly GCA_019671005.1. NCBI lineage: Eukaryota > Viridiplantae > Streptophyta > Magnoliopsida > Malvales > Malvaceae > Hibiscus > Hibiscus mutabilis. The sequence continues at coordinate 4,537,182 of CM033735.1, read as the reverse complement.
GCTTATATTAAGCCTCCAATTTACCCTAAATAAACCCTATTAGCCGGCCAAACCCTTCCCCTTCCCCAAATCCCCTAGCCGTCCCCTTCCCCCAATCAAAACCCTTGTTTTCTTTCTTTTCAATCAATCCCACCCACCATATTTACTACCTATATTTTCTATATAACCCATCACCCTTAATTTCCAAGAAACCTATTCCTACTTTTCACCTTGCAACTCTTTAGTTTCTTTTGCTTTCTTTTCTTTGCTTCTACCAAACTCACAATCAAGATCATCCATGGCATACAAAATCAAATTTTTGGTTCATCCAAGTTCCTCCAAAGAACCAAGATACAAGAAGTTTGCTACACCAGTGGTTCAAGAAAGATTTCACTCCAAGTTTGAAAGCCGAAAGATTTGCAAAGAACAAGGCTTCGAATATTCCAACTCTCATCAAGATTTTGGCCTTGAACCATTCATATTCCAAAGGATTGCAAATCAAAAGTGGAAAATCTTTTGCCATCAATCGGAACCGGGTAACATCTCATGGGTAAGAGAATTCTATGCTCACTCACCTAACCCGGATAATCCTTATGTTTTTGTTCGTGACAAGGCTATGCTCATAAGCCCCAAAATCATCAACACCTTTTACAGGATCTACGTTGATAAGGACGAACATCAAGCCTTTGTTGATCAACTCACGCCTAAGCAACTCGACATGGTGCTTCAAGAACTCACTCTACCGGGAACTCATTGAAACGACGGTAAATACAAGGGCACGATAAATTGCCTTCGGCTTAAACCCGAGGCAAAATTATGGAATAAGTTTGTTAAAACTTCTTCTCTTGCTTAATTTCCAATCTTTGCAAGGAGATGCATGTCCCAAGTGAGTCCACTAATGAAAAGGCCCTACCAAAGTCCAGTTCGAATCGAGCACAAATCTGAAAGCTAATAGGAGAGGCACCGATAAAATCCCCAACGCCTTCAATTGCCGTGGCAACTCCTGCCGCCTCGGCAACTTCTAATGCCCAAGCAACTGATGCCCGGACAACTCGGGCAGCAACCCCAGGACAACTTGAAGCACTCTTACAACCGTTGGTGAACCACCTTAGGCAAATTGAAGACCGACAACTAATGTTCATGCGGTACATGAAGGATCACAACAATGCCATTACCCAAGTCATCCTAGAAAAGTACCCGGACAGCCGAGTGTCATTCCCCATCATTCCTGTCAAAATACTTGCCACGACAACCAATGAAGCAGTTGCCACGACAACCACAACAGATGATGACGCGGCAACCTACACTGCGCCTACCCAAGCAGTTGCCACGGCAACCAACACTGAAGATGCCACGACACCCAAATCTAAAGATGCCTCGGCAACCACTGCAAAAGATAAAGGTAAAGTACCTATGCCCGAATCAACTCGTACTGAATCATTATCTGATTTTTCAGATTTGGACGAGTCCTCCATTGCACCAACAAAGACCGCACCAATTGAATCCTCCAAGCCCAAGCGAAAGGCCAATGACATTGATGATAAGAACGATGTGGACATCCCCATACGAGGATCGATTCCACCATCGGCAACAAGAAAGAAACCACCGCGTTCAAGCAAAAGAATCAAGACACCGGCCAAAAGGAAACTAATCATCCACGACGACGAACTCTCGAAGTAAGTCCTCGTTTGCATTTTACTTTTTTATTGTTATTTTTATTTTTATTTTTCTTTGTTGCATGCATTTAGGACAATGCCTCACTCGAGTTTGGGGGGATTGTTATCAGTTACCATGTTTAGTTGCATTCATCTTAAGTATTGCATTTAGGATACATAAATTGCTTGCCATGCCTTTAGTTGGAACAAGAATTGCCTAGATTTGATGAATATCCGATGATGACTTTGCCAATACACTTAATTGATAGAATTTTTTTTATTCTAGGATAACCGTAGAAACACTTAGAATCACACTATGATGCTAAACTTGGTGAAACACTATTGTGGCTTGATTGATTTATGGAATTCTAGCGAACGTAGGTTGATAGTTAAAAATTGGGGGATTAGAATAAAAATTGGATGAATGCTAGAGGTGCCCGAAATTGGCTCTAGTATGTGTTTAAAATTGATCGCTAGAGGTGCCCGAAACTGGCTTTAGTCGAATAAAAAAATTATTAACTTAAGAAAACTAAAAAACACTAGAGGTGCCCAAAACTGACTCTAGTTAAAACATGTTAAAAGAACCCAATGAAGTAATTTGAAAACCTCTTGTTCGCATAGAATCTGAAAAATCAACTTGCACACAACTCCACACACACTCACAAGCATTATAGTTTGATTCCGAGTAACTCCTAAGTTTTTCGAAAAATGAAAAGCCAATCACACTTTGTGCCACGGTTCTGAGAATTGAAATCAAGTTCAAACCTAAGTTTGTGAAAATTGAAGTCTTGGCGGGTAATTATTAGTTTGCATTGCTTGAGGACAACCAATAGTTCGAGTTTGGGGGTGTGTTAAGTGTCTAAAAGTACTATTTTATTCACCTTTTTTATTCATATTATTGCTAGACTTAGGCTCATATTATTTGCATTATTAGCCATTCATGCATGTTTGCATAGTTTCCTTGGTGGACAAGCTTGATTTCATATTTTGCTTAATTTTGTGGAAAAAGGGTGCTGCCGATAGTTGTTTGTGTGTGTGCAGAATCACTTGCCTAAGCAAGGCTAGAACCAGTTGCCAGGGCAATACAAGAAAGAGATGCCGACACAGTTGCCAGGGCAGTGCATGAAGGAGATGACGAGCTAGTTGCCAGGGCAATTGTCGATAAAGGATAAGATGATATGGCAGCCGAAATTGTTGACTAGATAAGCCCAAGATGACGTGGAGCAAAGTTAAATCCCAAAGGAGTTTGATTTCGTTGAAGAGGTTAAAGAGAGATTAAATCCTAAAGAAGATAGGAGAAGGTCTAGAAGGAATTTAAATATAATAAAGAATTATATTCTTTAGAAGTATTTAATTCCAACTTAACTTCTTCCTCAAGAAAGACTTTGACCTAGCCATCTCCTATTTAAAAGAGACCAAGCCGTCACCTCCAAGAAGAGCAAAGGGGAGAGATTTCGACAAAGAAGCTTTCAACCATTCTTCATCTTTTTCTTCTTTGTTTGATTAGGTTTATGTTGGAGATTCTTTGTTTTGTGTTTCTTTGGAACCTAGCCATGAACTAAATCTACTTGGATAAGGTTATTGTGTTTTGTGGTTGTGAGAAACAATTGGATTTTGTTTAGGTAATAAGAGTTTGCACTTTCAATTCAAGGTTTACTCATTTTCGGTTTTTATTCTTGTTTGCGAGTGAATTGGGAGAGGATCTCGTAACTCTATCTATTTATCTAATATCGGGAGAGTTAGATTCAAGAAATGAATGAGTATGGTCTTCATTCAATCTATTGATGGTGAAGATTAATCCGGCTTAGGAATAAGTTAAGGATTTCAACGGCTAAGAGGAGCGCAAGATTGGTTGTTGTTCACCCTTGATTCACGCAGGGGTGTATTGTCAAGGCATGCACAATTAACTAGAGTTTCGACTTAGGGATAAGAAGAAACCATTGAAGAACGCTCTTCCGAACCTTGAAGTTGCTGCCCAGCTGCCCAAACAGTTGCCCAGCCAGTTGCCTAGGCAACCGTCGATTAGTTGCCAAGGCAACCCTGCTGCGCAAGTTGCCCTTGCACTCTTTTACCAAGATGATCTACTTGGCTATCACACCTCAACTCACGATAATCTGGTCTATTCTCTCTCATTTGATTACATTTTCTTTTACTTTATTGCTTTCTAGTTTAGTTGTTAGTTAAAACTCCTACAATTTTCTACTTGTATTCTTTAACTTTTTACAGTGCAAGAGATTAGATTCTTGAAGTGGCACCAATCCCTGTGGAGACGATATCTTTTATACTATAACTTGCGATGTGTACACTTGCACAATTGCGGAGCACTTATTACGTGCAACAGAACTCTTAAGCAAGTCACAAATTCAGCTTCCACCGGTTGCAAGTACAATCCGATTCGAAATTTTCAACACATAAATCATGTATGCAACAATAATCTTAATCCAAATGATTTAAATATATGAAGTTGAGTATATACGAATTGATCGAATCAAAGAAGTATCCGAAGATCAAATAGGTATAAACATTGGAGGAGCACTTTCAATGTATGTACATGACTCGAGAATTCTCCAAAATTCACAGGTCATACAAAATCCATGTAACATCAATAGTATACTGCAAATGCAGAACAATAGGTACCTTGAATCACAAGCAATGGGGCAAAAAAAGAACTAACTTCTAGGCAAAAAAGGTGATGATTCTATCAAAGGCCCTAAAAACATCCTATTATTTTCACCTCCTTTAGGTATTTATTTGGATGTCCCTCCATCTGTTGCAGCTTGCCTATTTTGCTTTTTGCTTTTTTTATTTTTTTAATCATTTTCAAAATCTTCAACGTATACTATAATTATCTTAGTATATTATGTTTTAACATTAAAAAAATTAAAATACAATTTTTTGGAGTATAACAACATGTATCCAATTCATTGGTTGATTAATTTTCATCGAGTATTGCAAAGGTTCATTATGAGACAGCCTCGAAACTAAATTTGCTTCAATCACAACACAATGGTCGAACCTCTAATCTTATTTAAAGAGATCTACAGTCTCTTCCTATTAGACCAACTAATTGTAGGTAAAATACGGACAAAAATCATTTGCCCTTTTTCGGTGTTCCTTTTTATGTCCCAACACTAAAAATTTAAATTCTAAGCCCTAACCTTAAATTCTAAATCCTAAACCATAAACCTTAAAAATTATACCCTACCCACAATTTCTTTAACTCTAACCTTGAATACTAACCTTAAACCTTAACCCTAAATCTAACTTTTTAGTGTAGAGGTATAGAAAGGGGCAGACCCATCCCAAAAGATGTGTGAGCCCTGTGATACTTTTTAAAATGAGGCCCTAAAATATTTTATAAAAAGATAAAATATTAAAATATCAAAACTTATCATATTACGAATCAATTTGAATAATTTTACGAAACCAAAAAATGAAAAGAGTAATTTATATCCTCCAAAAAACAAAGGAAAAGCACTATAGCTTCAACAAGATTACCGAATTGGAGAAGAGACAACTTTCAAAATTCCAAGATCCTCAAATTTCCCAAACAGAAATTCAACATTCAAAATACTAATTAAAAATAGTAGGAACTTTCTCTTTTAACCTTTAGAAGATGAATATCACTAAATAGTAGTTGAATTTAAACTAATTGAAAAAGATTGAAATTAGGATGCACATAAATAAGAATTTTTTCTCGTTAAAACCATAAATTTGATGAGTTTTTAGGAAGAATCGATTACAATTAAATTTTGAGATAATAAAGAAGAAAATTATAAATTTTTAAATAAAAATAAATTTTTTGGGTTAACATTTTTTTTTAAAAATGTGAGACCCTTAAACTTTGGGGCCCTGTTACATGTCACAATTATGAATGGACGGACCTAGAAAGAGGCACGGAAAATAGACAGAGTTCTATGCGTAAAATACATTTTTTATTCAACATAAAATTCCAAAATTGAAATTTTATTTAATGCATCATTCCATATGTAGTATACTTTTTGTATCATGTTTTATATTATATTTTGAAACTTTCTTCGTAAATTACTATATTCGATACATTTTTTAGTACTCTTTAAAATTTTAAACTTATAAAATATATTGAATTTCTGAAGAAAATATTTATATGAAAATTGTATCTCATATTAAAACCTTTACGAGTATATACAAGGCATAAAGCCAAAATTATGCCCCAACGTTTCAACTTAGGGTCACTTTAGTTCTCATTTTTTGGTACAGTCAAACCCTTAACGTTTTGTTTTTGTTTAAATTTGACCCTCAATAGATAGAGAGATGGCCGTCTAACGTGACATGGAGAGATGACGTGGCAATCCACATGTAATTTTATTATGACATTGTTGGATTAAAATCCATTAATAGTGAGCACATATGTATAATGTTTGTTGCTATTATAAAGTTTAACACATAATTAAGTGGCCAATTATGTTACACGTGTTATAGATATTAAATTGTCCTGGAATTAAAAATGTAGATATCATAAGTTATATTTATAACTCAATGAGAGCCAAAGTTTTAAATATCAATAAACTATTTTTAACTTAGTTTATATAAAGGGTAGTGATCCCCGAGATATATGTTAACTTGCATATCTCTCCTTTCCCGTCAGAGACCTGTGTGGCAAGAGGCAACATATCATCTTGAAAGATCAAACCCTCTCTGGAAAATCTCCATCAATGGATCCAGGTACGCTTCCACAAATCTAGTCTATGTTCTTAATGATTTGGCATGTATGGATCTTGAGTTTATTATTTGTATGAATATATTTTGGTTCTAACAAGTGACATTAGTGTCAGGTTATTTCGAATCATTGAGATCGTATTTTTTAGGTTTTTTTTAATCTTCTATCGTTGTTTGCCGAATTGAAATCTATTTTCTGTGTATTTATGGTGATTTGGGTTTTGTCGGCATGAACATTCTTTGGTTGCTGTTAATCGAAAATTGGTTAGTAAATTAGGGTTTAATATTTTCGCATGAATTTTATAATTACCCTTATGTGCGATTAACCTTTTGTCTGATAACCCTATGCGCCATTAATGAGAAATTGGTAATTAAGTTTCAATTGTATGATTCTGGTATATTGAAAACAATTCAATATGCATTTGGTCTTCGTTGAATTTAGGGTTTGTATTATAATCAGTTCTGTAACTGCCGATTGTTAATATTTTTTCCCCTTTTTAGTTTGTTGTATGCGATAATCCTTTGTGAAATTCAATTCCATAAATGTGTGCCTATATCATGAATTGATTAAGGAATTCAAAGTTAATGGACAAAGATTGAAGCACTACAACGGTGCCCATGTGGAACGTAACAAAGAAGCGGACACCTTAGGAGATGCATGAGCATGCTCTCCTTTTAATATTTTATTTTTCTTTTTATTTTCATTTTTATTTTTTAGGAGATATTTTATTTTATTTTTCTTCATTGTCTTTAGTTTCCAGGTTTTCTTTGTTTTCTTTTCTTTTTCACAACAAGACTCACAACCACCATGCTAAGGAAATTCACTGCCGACTACTTGCCACGGCAACCAAAATAGAGAATGCCCCGGCAACTACTGATGCCCAGGCAAGTGAACCTGCATCGGCAAACATGGATCAAATCAAAGCAATGCTATTCACGCGGTACCAGCCACAAGCATTCAACCACCGATCAGAAAATGAATCAAGCAAACGACACGAAGGAAACTTATCACTCGAGGTGACGACCTCTCTGACTATCTCATTTCATTTAGTTTCTTTTAAATTTTGTTTCACTTTAACATGCATTGAGGACAATGGTTCTCTCGAGTTTGGGGGGGTGTTGGTTTCTAGTTAGTTTCATGTTTAGTTGCATTCATCTTTAGCAATCACATATAGGTTGCATATGTTACTTGCCATGCCTTTAATTGGATTTAATTGCTTAAGACTTGTTGAATATCCAATGATGAATTTATGCCACTGCACTTAATTGAAAGAACCTTTAATTTTAGGATTGCATGAAAAGAACTTAGAATTTTACTATGACGCTGATTTTTTTTACACGGTTATGGCTTGTTGATTGAAAGAAACTTACTGAACTTAGGTTGCTTAATATTTGGGTAAATTTAAAATTGAAAATTAAAAGTTAAATTCTTGCTAGAGGTGTCCGAAACTGGCTCTAGTAGTAAATGCACTTTCTTGTTAGAGGTGCCGAAATTGGATCTAGTAGTTAATGCACATTAAAGAATCACTAGACGTGCCCGAAATTGGCTCTAGTCGACTAAAATAAAATGAGAAATTGCTTACTTTGCTAGAGGTGCCCGAAATTGGCTCTAGTGAAAATAAAAATAAATGCCCCAGTAATTAAATTGATAAAAGCCTATTGTTCACATAGAATCTTGAAAATCAACTTGTACACAACTACGCACACACATTGTCACGAGCATTATAGTTTGGTTCTGGGTAATTTTTGTGCTATCCGAAAAATTAAAAGGTGATCATACTTTGTGCCACGGTTCCGAGGTTTGAATTCAAGTTTGAAGCATGTCTTTGAGGATTAAAGTCTTGGCAGGTAATTGTTAGTTTGAATTGCTTGAGGACAAGCAATAGTTCGAGTTTGGGGGTGTGATAAGTGTTCAAAAGTACTATTTTTATTACCCTTTTTACTCATATTATTGTTAGACTTAGGCTCATATTAGTTGCATAATTAGTCATTCATGCATTAATTCATGTTTCTTTCCACCGTTGAGCTTGATTACATAGCTTCGTGATTTTTTGTGGAAAAAGATGCTGCTTTGGTGTGCTTTTGTGTGTGTGTGCAGAATCACTTGCCAAACCAAGGCTGGAACCAGTTGCCAGGGCAATGCATGAAGGAGATGCCGAGCTAGTTGCCAAGGCAATTTTCGACAAGGAATAAGATGATATAGTAGTCAAAATTGATGACTAGATAAGCCCAAGATGACGTGGAGCAAAGCTAAATCCCAAAGGAGTTTGATTTCCATGAAGAGGTTAAAGAGAAATTAAATCCCAATAAGATAGGAGAAGTTCTAGAAGGAATTTAAATATAATAAAGAATTATATTCTTTAAAGATAATTTAATTCCAACTTAACTTCCTCCTCAAGAAGGATTTTGACCTAACCATCTCCTATTTAAAGGACCAAGCCGTCAAAGAGAGTAAGCAAGAGGAGAGGAATTTCGACAACTCCAAGGGAGAGGAATGAGAGAATTTTCGACAAGATCAAGGGCAAGGGAGATTTCGACAAAGCTCCATCCATTCATCATCTTTTTCTTTCTTGCTCAATTAGGTTTATGCTAGTAATTCTTTATCTTGTGTTTCTTTGGAACCTAGCCATGAACTAAATCTATTTGGCTATGGTTATTGTGTTTTGTGGTTGTGAGAAACAATTGGAATTTGTTTAGGTAATGAGAGTTTGCACTTTCTATTAAAGGTTTATTTATTCTTGGTTCTTATTCTTGTTTGCGAGTGAATTGGGAGAGGATCTCGTAACTTCATCTATTTATCTAATATCGGGAGAGTTAGATTCCAGAAACGAATGAGTATGGTCTTAATTCAATCTATTGATGGTGATGATTAATCTGGCTTAGGAATAAGTTAAGGATTTCAACGGCTAAGAGGAGCGCAAGATTGGTTGTTGTTCACCCTTGATTCACGCAGGGATGTATTATCAAGGCATGCACAAATAGCTAGAGTTTCAACTTAGAGATAAGAAGAAACCATTGAAGAACGCTCCATCGAACCTCGAAATTGCTGCCCAGACGCCCAAGTAGTTGCCCAGCTAGTCGCCCATGCAACCATCGATTAGTTGCCAAGGCAACCCCGCTGTGCAAGTTGCCACGGCAACTGAGTTGCCCTTGCACTTTTTTACCAAGACGATACAATCGGCTATCACTCCTCAACTCACGATAACCTAGCCTATTCTCTATCACTTAATTACATCTTCTTTTACTTATTTGCTTTCTTAGTTTAGCTGTTAGTTAAAACTCCTACAATCTTCTACTTGTTTTTTTACTTTTTACACTGAAAGAGATTAGATTCTTGAAGTGGCATCAATCCCTGCGGAGACGATATCTTTTATACTATAACTTGCAACGTGTACACTTGCACAATTGCGGAGCACTTATTACGCGCAACAGTACCTAGTGTTCATTCTTCAATTTTGCATGATTCTACAACCATTTAATCATCTAATCCATATTCAATAGCTAATTTCATCTAACATCATCAAAACAGTCTAATTGAACAAATATAGTTGCCTATTCAATTGAACACAAGTAGAATCATACTTACTTTGCTTCTAGTTTAATTTCAATGGAAAATTTCTACACATACAAGCTTAATTCCTTCTTCAATGGCTGAATTTTCAAGCTTTCTCTCTCACTTTCCTTTCTCTCTATTTTCAGCCAAATGAAATGAAAGAGATGATGACAATGTGGTTATCCACATTAGTGGATTTGTGAAGTTACTAAACTATCCTTAATTAGTTACTAATCACATAATTAGTCAAGGGCAAATAAGAGATTCATGGATTTTATCATGCAAGCCTCATCTTTCTTACTTAAATCAAATTGGTCCTTTGTAATTTGATCACTTATTTCATTCATTCTTTCAATTAGGCCCTTAACTAATCAATTTAGCTTAATTCTAGATTCGATTAAGCTATCAACTTATGCAAGTTGGTTCCAATACTTCTAGGCTAGGATTTGGGGTGTTACAATTCTCTCCCCTTAAATGAAATTCATCCTCGAATTTACCTGAATCGAATAGGTAAGGATATTACTTCCTCATTACTTCTTCAGATTCCCAGGTAGCTTCTTCCACCTTATGATTTCTACATAATATCTTAACAAGGGGAAAAATCTTGTTCTGAAGCTTCCTTACTTCCCGATCAAGAATCTGAATAGGTTCCTCTTCATAGGACAAATTAGGATTCAATTCTACTTCTTCGGGCTCAAGAATGTGTGAAGGATCAGATCGATACCTTCTGAGCATTGAAACGTGGAAGACATTATGTATTCTATTGAACTCTCTAGGAAGAGCTAGTCGATAGGCCACTGGACCAATTCTTTCAATAAGTTGAAATGGTCTGATGTATCGGGGACTGAGCTTCCCTTTTCTTCCAAGGTGAGACCTTTAGGAAGACTTTGTCTCCAATAGCATACTGAATATCTCTCCTTTTTAAGTCAGTATACACTTTATGTCTATCAAAAGCTGCCTTCAATCGATCGTGAATGATCTTGATTTGTTCTTCGATTTCCTGAAGTAATTGAGGTCCTAGAATCTTGTTCTCTCCTAATTTAGACCAGCATAGAGGAGTTCTACATCTTCTATCATATAGAGCTTCAAATTGTGCCATTTGAATAAAAGATTGATAGTTATTGTTGTAGGAAAACTCTACAAGAGGTAGGGATTTCTCCCAATTCTTCCCGAAATCAATAACACAAGCTCGTAGCATATCTTCTAACACTTGAATAATTATCTCAGATTGGCCATCCGATTGAGGATGAAAGGCCGTACTAAGATGTACTTTAGCGCCTAAAGCTTTCTGCAGTGAATTCCAGAATCGAGAAATGAATCGAGGATCACGATCGTAGATAATTGCTGTAGGCACACCATGTAACGAATCACTTCATGAATGTACAGCTCGTCAAGGGTTTCCAAGCTTATGTTCATACGAACAAGGATGAAGTGAGTAGATTTAGTGAATCTATCAACAATCACTCATACAACATCGTTCTTTCTTGGAGTAGAAGGAAGACCGATAACAAAGTCTATAGTAATTCGATCCCACTTCCACTAGGGAAGTTCAATAGGTTGAAGCAATCCAGTAGGGACTTGATGCTCAGTTTTGACTCTTTGACATGTTAAGCACTTGGATACGAAGTCCGTGATTGCAGATTTCATGCCTGGCCACCAGTATAGTGGCTTTAGGTCCTTATACATCTTAACTGATCCAGGGTGGATCGAGAAAGAACTTTGATGAGCTTCTTTTAACATTTCCTTTCTTAGTTCCTCATTGTTAGGAACACAAACTCTATCTTTGAAATAGAGGAGTCCATTTGGCTTGAGGGAGAAGTCAGAGCTAGATTCAGAAGTAAGTTTAGACATGATCTTCTGAAGATCTGGATCAATTTATTGGAGTTCTTTAATTCTCAAGATGAAATCGGATTGAACTTGAAGTTCAGACAAAAATTTCTGGCTCTTGGATAGTCAAAAATGAGCATTGATAGCCGTAGTAGCTACGAAAGAATTAACAAGGTCATTAGAATGATTTTCAATTGATTTCTTGCATTGCAAGGCACTGTTTGAATTATTTCTTGTGTCACAAGGCATTGTTCGAATTCTTTCTTACAAGCTAAGAAAGACTCAATTTCAATGGTTACAAGTATTTGAGACAAAATTCTTATTCGAATGAGTTACTTGTATTTCAAGGAATGTTTGAATAGTAACTTATAGCTTAAGAAAACTCTAAATTCATTGTTTGCAAAACAAGAGAAGGCATGATTCAAATGAATTTAATTAGAATTCTAGATTTAGGAGTTACCCGAGTATGGTCTGCGACTAAGGGCGTCAGCAACTACGTTTGCTTTCCCCGGATGGTAGTCGATAACCAAGTCGTAATCCTTAAGTAATTCGAGCCATCTCATTTGCCTCAGATTCAAGTCCTTCTAAGTTAAGAGGTATTTGAGACTTTTTTTTATCGGTGAATAGATTGCATTTCTCTCCATATAGATAATGTCTCCATATCTTGAGAGCAAATATGATAGCCACTAGTTCCAGATCGTGTGGCTTCAGTTGCCTTGAAGCGTAAGCAATTACTTTCCCATTTTGCATCAGGACACAACCGGGTCCTAAATGAGAAGCATCACTGTAAACAGTGAATTCTTTGCCCGATTCTGGTTGGATGAGTACCAGGGACTTGCGGCAATAGAGGAAAAACCTTTAACAAATCTTCTGTAATACCCTACTAAATCGAGAAAGCTTTGGACCTCGCTTACATTCTTCGGAGGTCTCCAATTTAGAATAGACTGAATCTTGCTCGGATCGAGTTTAATTCCTTCAGCCGAGATAACATGGCCGAGGAAAGAAACTTCTGGTAACCAGAATTCACATTTGGAGAACTTGGCATACAACTGATGTTCTTGGAGTGTTTGCATGATAATTCGGAGGTGTTTAGCATGTTCCTCCTTATTCTGAGAGTACACCAAGATGTCATCGATGAATACGACCACAAACTTGTCAAGATAGGGCTTGAATACTCGATTCATAAGATCCATGAAAGCAGCCAGAGCATTCGTTAACCCGAATGGCATTACGAGGAATTTAAAGTGGCCATATCGAGTACAAAAGGCTATCTTGGGTACGTCTTGTTCCTTCACTTTCATCTGATAGTACCCCGATCGAAGGTCAATCTTACAGAATACGACAGCATCCCTAAGTTGATCGACAAGATCTTCAATTCTGGGCAGGGGCTACCGATTCTTGATAATGAGCTTGTTTAGTTGACGATAATCAATACAAAGCCACATAGTCCCGTCTTTCTTTTTCACGAACAGGACTGAAGCACCCCATGGAGAAGTGCTAGGCCGTATGAAGCTTTTATCTTGCAACTCCTGAAGTTGCTTCTTTAATTCTTTCAACTCAACAGGTGTCATTCTATAGGTGTAATGGACACCAGAGCTGTTCCAGGCTGAACTTCAATCCCGAACTCTACTTTTCTGGTCGAAGGGACACTAGGGAATTTCTCAGGAAAACATCAGTGAATTCAGAAACAACAGGCATGCTAGGCAAATCGAATTCAATTTCATCTTAAAGAATCATCTTAGCAAAGATGGAAGTTGGTTTCTTTTCTATTAAGAGAATGGATTCTTTCCATAAACCCTAGAGATACAATCTCCAATTTTGGAAATCTACCCAGGCCTCGTCTTTACTTAACCAATCTAACCCCAAAATCAAGTCAATTTCACAATATGGTAAGACATAAAGATCAATGGGAAAGGGTATGTTTCGAATGGTCAAGGAAGCTTGCTTGTGGCGCAAGTTAATAGTTGTTTTTCCCCCTAATGGATTCGAAACTACAAGATTTGATTCAATAATTTTGGGTTTCAAATTTAGCTTGTTGATCAAGGCAGGACAAACAAATGAATGGGTAGACCCCGAATCAATTAAAGCATAAGCAGGACTGGAATTTAACTCAACGGTACCTACAATAACATCGGGAGCTTCTTCATCATCTTTACCACGAATGTGGTACAAACGAGCAGGGGTTCGAGATTCCTGATGAGTCTGAGCATTCAAATAAGGACCCTTCTGTTTCCCATGATTCCCGGACTAAGCTTGTCTAGGTGCTTTGTTTCGGTTAGGAGGAGCTGAGCTAGCAATTGTATAAGCTCGATTCGAAGCCTTATTGGGATTCTGGGGACAATCCTGAATATAATGGTCAGAGGCTCCACATGAGAAGCATAAATTCTATTGAACTCTGCACTGGCCAGTATGATGTTTCTGACAGAACTTGCAAAAAGGATATTGATTAGCTTTAGTCTGATTCCCCATGCTATCAACAGAAACAACAGGGGATGAAGTCTTTATAACCGTTTGAGGTTTTGAAATGTAACTACTCTTCTAAATAGGGGTATAGTTCGAAGAGTGTCCCTTGGAGTGTTTGGACTTCTTTGATTGCCAGTGTGGCTTATCATCGTTCCTGGGTCATTTGTCTTTCCAGGAGTGTCCACTCTTGCATTTTTCCGAGGCTTTCATCTTCGCCTCAGTAGCAATGGCCCGGTTTACCAAATTTTGGAAGTCGGTAATACCCAAGGTAGTGAATATTGAGCTTAAAAGAGTCTTTCGATAAAATCGGAGAGGAAGTCTCTGTAAAGTCAATGCCTTCCTTTTGAGTATATCCTTTAGCTACAAGACGTGCCTTATACCTCTTCACATTACCATTTGCATCCCTCTTGGTTTTAAATATCCATTTACAACCAATTGGTTTTGCACCTTCATGTAATGAGACAAGTTCCCAAACTTTATTGTCTTACATGGATTTATATTCTTCCTGCATGGTCCCCACAGTCACTAACCCCATCAATTCTCCTTTCACCTTCACTATTGTGTTTGCTGATATGTGTTTAGAATCGTGAATGATGGAGTTAAAAAAATAGACTCTTTATATTTAGAATTATTAAATTATTTTTAATTAAAAATATGACCAAATTGAATGGATGTATAAATAATGAGGATCAATTTTTTCCAATTATAGCTAAATTGTTTGAATGTGTAAATTTAGAAGACTAAATGTAATATTATACAAATTTTGACACGTCACTCTTTTAAACAAACATTAACTGTTCAATGATCAATTTGAAGCAAAACTAAAAGTTTAATGGTTTCATTAAAGCAATTGAAAGTTTAGTTACCAAATTAAATAATTTACTAAAATTTAGTGACCATTTGTGAACTTTACCCTAAAAATATAAAATAAAACATTAAACATTTACTTTGGTTAAAAAAAATTTAGACACTCAAAACAAAAAAAAAGGTTTAAACACTTGTTTTACTCTCAGAAAATCCCAAATCGAAAAATAACTTCCTCAACTCAGCTCCAAAAAAAAAACCCAAAATTGATAGCTCAAATTGTGGAGAAAAACAAAAACAAGTACTATTTGTTTATGGAATTATAAATTAACTTATATTATCTTAACTCACTTAATAGAAGTATAACCGAATAGTATTAGTTAATTACTATTATTACAATCTTTATAAATTAAGAATTAAAGTGAAATATATATAAAAAAAAAAAACTTTTCAAGTATTCTTTACTTGCAAGTAAAGTTATTTTGTTCGTTGCAAACTTGTAATGGCCAGTTTGAGTAGAAATAGGTTAATAGTATTCTAAATCCTTCTATAAATACCACAATATTCCCTTCACTTTTCCCCACAGTAGTATTAGATTTTCGCTCTCTATTTTTGCATTAAGGTTTTTGCATTCAACAATGGCGTGGACTTCGAAGAAGATAACATTGAAGAGCTTCGACGGAGAGACTTTCGTTGTGGATGAAGCGGTGGCACTTCAATCGCAGGCGATAAAAAACATGATCGAAGACGGTTGCGCCGACGGAGAAATCCCTCTCCCTAACGTCACCAGTAAGACCTTAGCCAAGGTCATCGAGTATTGCAAGAAGCACGCCGATAAGGAAAATAGCTCGGATGAAGTCAAAGTTTGGGATGCAGATTTTGTTCAAGTTGAGCAAGGCACCCTCTTCGACCTCATTATGGTGAGTTTCTCTATTATGTTGCTGTGTTTACAAATTCTGGCGACTGTGTGAAAATTGCATTGATTTTCAGGCTGCACACTTTTTGGACATGAAGGAGCTGTTGGACCTGACGTGCAAAGCGGTGGCGGACTTGATGAAGGGAAAGACAGCGGCGCAGATTCGGGAGACGTTCCACATAAAGAACGACTACACCCCTGAAGAAGAAGAAGAGGTGCGGAGGGAGAACTCTTGGGCTTTCGAGTCATAAGAATTTAGGGTTTTGTTTTAGCCATCCAAGTCTAACAGTTTATGTTATTATTATTTGGTTATTTTCTTATGGAGGATTTAACTTACCCAACCTCTAATGTTGTTATCATGGTAATAAAGGGAGTGATTTTAATTTTCTTTTCAAAGAATTTGTGGATAAATAAATATGTAGAATTCAATATTATAAATTAATATTTAGTAAAATTTATTATTCTTTCAATATTATAAATTAATAATTTTATAAAATTACAACTATAACTAGAAAAACTTAGTAAAATGTGATTTTTTTATCGTTGTTTGATTCTTCCTCAAATTTAAATTTATTAATTTCTGGTCAAAATTGGCCAGTTGGAAATCGAGTCTTCTTTTATTTGGAGGAAGGATAACCTTGGTTAAATCGGTTCTGATTGCCGGTTTACTTCATGTCTTTATTTCGTCATAGCAGTTTATAATCGATTAATTAGCCATGTCTCAATTTTTCTGTGGGGAGGATCGACTGATAGAAGGAAAATTCACTGGATTAAATGGTCCTTGTTGTGCTTACCTATCCAAAAGAGGGGTCTCGGCATCACAGATTTCGATACTAAGAACAAGGGTGTCCTTGGAAAATGGATGCGGCGTTACAACTTGGAAAAAGACGGTCTTTCCTGCAAATATAACTTTGAGGAGCCAGTGATGATTCCTTATTCAATCCAGCAAAGGAACGTCTCGTGGATTTGGAGAGATATATCTAAATCCTTTTACGCCGCGGATGAAGTGGGTGAAAGTCTGCGAATAACATGGCATTGCAAATTGGTGATGGTAAATCTATTAATTTCTGGTCAGATACTTGGGTGTGTGATTGTCCATTGTCTGTGAAATATCCTCGTATTTATGCTCTGGCTATCAACAAAAATGGGGCGATAGCAGATTTCGGGTGCCAAAATCAGGATGGCTAGTCGTAGAACGTTCTTCTGCTGAGACGGTTGTTCGATTGGGAAGTTGATCAATGGCACGAATTCATGGTTGTCTTGTCAGGGCATCAAGGCTGGGTATGGAAAAAGATTGGGTGAAATGGACGACACCTGGAGGCGTGGTGTACACGACCAAATCATTGTGTAATCTTGTGGTACAAAGCTCGATTTGCTTGGTGGTACAAAGCTAAGGAACCTGATAATCCCATATCTGCGGAAAGTTTAATTGCAGACTTGTCCATTTTGGGGAAGTCGCGGTTCAACAGAAACAACAGGATCGTGTGTTCATGGTCCCCGCTCCGTTGGCTTGGCTTAAATTTAATGTGGATGGGGCTTGTAATAGGGATGGTCTGTGCGGTATTGGGAGGCTAAGGAATCATAATGCAAGGAATTATCTAGCTTCTCTCATTCGATTGGTTCGAGGACGCCTGTTTTGGCTGAACTATCTGCAATCAAAATCGTAGGAAATCTTTTCGGGACATCAGTTTGGTCTCATAATCATCGGCTCATGCTTGAGCGTGACTGCAAGATTGCAGTGGACAGCGTAACAAACCCTCACTCGGCTCATCCAATGTTTCATGATTTAGTGCGTGATATTTTGTTCTTGTTCAACCAAGGCCAATGGTCTATTAGGCACATTCCTAGAGTGCAGAATGTCGTTGCTGACCAGCTTGCCAAATGGGGTATAAATGGTGGTGGAGGATCAGGGAATGTGATGCTGCAAATGGGCTAGGGATAAGTCTCCAGGGATTGTGAATCCACACCTGGTATTCTGGTTGCTGGTAAAGCAATAGCCTTTAGGGTTTTGTAGTGACTTGTTTCTTTCTTGCCAATTGATCCATATAAGGAACGCTGTTGTAATGCATATTTGATTAATAAATACGGGCACTCTTTTTTCCCTATTTAGGATGGGTAAAATGTGATATATAGAGTTTATAAAATAAATTTTATAAATGCATGTAATTTTACCTTATAAAATCCAAATTTTAAAAACCATAACACCCTAAAACCTAAACTCCAAACCTCAAACTCTAATCTTTAAATTTTAAACACTAATCTTAAATACTAAACCATAAAACCTAAACCCCTAAAATTTAAACCCTAAACTACAACCTCAACTCCTAAAATTAAAAGGCTCGTGTAAACTTACACAGCCTGTGTATTGAAGTTTTTCCCATTTAGAATTAGAGAGTGCTTTTAACGAGACCCTTCTACATTTCAAAAAAAATGCAATTTAAATTAAATATTTGAGAGGAGAGAGCAGTAGTTCCCTAATATCGAAAGTACTAATAAAGATCGTCACCTGAGATAAAAGCTTCAAATTATCGCTCACGGTCTGAGCTTCAAATTCAGTGAGATTCTCCATGTACACTTCCTTTCTTAACATTTTTCCTCAGCTAAAATTTAAGAATTGTATAATGAAAAGTAGCTGGAGCCAAAAAAAAGGAATGGAAAACATAAGAAAATAGGAAACTTACAAGCAAGTTGGTAGCAGAGGGATCAAGAAGATCGGTTATTTGCTCACTATAAATCTCAAGGAAAGAACACTTGCAATTGTATTTTAACTTCTCATCCCTTCGGATTTCCTCTTTCTGTAACGTAAGAGATAGAGAATGTTAAACAAATATACTAGCATGAACTTCAGACAATTACAACTTGTATTCTTGCAAACAAAAACTCAAACATCCACGGTGTCATGCCCCGTTGAGGACTTGGCTTGACTTCCAAATCTTCAATCTCTCCAAGCATGGTATGTATTTCCACTTCCTGTCTGCATGACTAATATATTTTAGAAGGGAATAAAACAATTGTTGCAACCTAGGTTTCAAAGAAAGTACCTGGCCGTAGGCAAACATACAATTGTTATAGCCGGATAAGCAATTTTCCACAATTGGCCGACCATCCATCCTTCAAAGCATTTCCTGCATAGACGATATGTGAAAAAAAAATTTGGTTACACGAAAGGAAAATCACACAAATATTAATTTGTCTTTAAGCAGATCCGGTCAACTGTTTCACATGCCACATGATCAAACGTTATTCTAGTTTCTGGCTGCCGAATCCAAGCGATACTCTTTTCTTGCTATAAGCATCTGCTGTAGCCAATTTGTGTTCTTCTCTATGTCGTTGAGAGGACGGAGAATAAGAACAAAAGTTTCAGAATCATCAACAAAATAGCAAATTATTCCAAATTTTTCGTCAATTATCACAATGAACTATAAATTTCTGTTTGTAAATGTAAAAGTCAATTTTTGAGTGATTTACCTGTACATTGTGATCCAAGTTCTTCCTGCAAACAGACAATAACCTTAGCTGTTTCAGCTTCAACCTGCAGACAGATCTCATCCAATTCTTCTTCATTAGA
This sequence comes from Hibiscus mutabilis, assembly GCA_019671005.1. Lineage (NCBI taxonomy): Eukaryota > Viridiplantae > Streptophyta > Magnoliopsida > Malvales > Malvaceae > Hibiscus > Hibiscus mutabilis. Next base: position 4,517,719 of record CM033735.1, on the reverse strand, counting down.
CGCCTTAAAAGAATGATCAGTTTGATGGATTCAAAACCATGTCATGTTTTTGCACAGAAGAAAGAGGTCATGAAGAACAGAGAGAAATTGTTGCAATACCTTAAACTCTTCAACAACGATCAGTTTGACGGATTCAAAACCATGTCATGTTTTTGCACAGAAGGAAGAGGTGTGAAGCACAGAGAGAAATTGTTTCAATTCTTCTTCATCATACGCGCTGAAGTTACAAAAGATATTAGATTTTTAGGCAACTTGCCTGATATTGGTAATAGAAGGAAGAGGTCATGAAGCACAAGAGAAATTGTAGAAAAATGCTTAAAAAATCATAAGATTATTAATTTTAGGAGCCCCTAATACTCAAAGTCGTGTTCCTCATACTCAAAATGAATATGTATTTGAAATGGACATTAAGATATCTAAATATCTTTACCTTGATAAAGAGTAACTCATTCTATTATTTTTGCAGATAAAAAGTATAGGTATCATAAAAATCATGCGAGCATGAATTGCAAAAGGTCTTTTTATTTTTAAGAAACATATGAGATGTTAGTAATTGAAGGAAAAACCTGTGAAGCATGGAGACAAGCTATAGTAAAATGCTTCAAAAATTAGAATAGTATTCAAAACCATGTTCCAAAGACTAGCTTGAATATTTATCTAAAATGGACAATAGTGTTTCTAGTTGAAAAATTTTATAAATAATACTCCCCTCAATTTCAGAAGCTTCTAATACTCAAAATCATGTTCCAAAGCCTCAACATGAATTTATATAAAAGATGGACAATCTAAGTTTCTAAATTATTTACCTTTACTTCGATAAACAGTAACCCTCATCATATAAATAGTTATTCATCCTATTGTTTTTTATATAAAACATATAGGAATCATACAAATCATGTGAGTTGATGTTGAAAATGTTTTTTTTTTAAACAACTTGTAAAAGGTGGCAGACATTAGTTCTAGAAGGAAAAGGTCATAAAGCGTGTAGAAAAGCTTTAGAAAAATGATTCAAAAATCACCAAAATATTATACTCCAATTTAGGTGCCCTTAATGTTCAAAACCATATTCTATAGACTTAACATGAATCTATATCTAAAATAGACAGTTAAGGTATCAAGATAGTTTAGCATTACCTCGATAAAGAGTGACCGTCATCTTGTAAATAGTTACTCAAATTATTTTTTACAGATAAAAAATATACGTACCATATAATTTTCCTATACCTCGACAAAGAGTAACCCTAATCATGTAAATTGTTACTCATTAATTTTGGAGATAAAACGTATTGGTAGGATGGAAATCGCTAGAGCTGAAGTTGACAGATATTAAAAATAGAAGGTAAATGTCACAAAGGACAAAGACAAACGGTAAAATAATGCTTCAAAAATCACAAGAATATACTACTCAATTTTATAAGCCCCATAAAACCATTTTCACATACTCAAAATGAATCCATATTTAAAATAGACAATAAGGTATCTAAATACCTTTACCTCTATAAAGAGTAACTCTCATCTTGTAAATTGTTATTCAAAATAATGTATTTGCAGATAAAATGTACAAGTATCTTAGAAAGCATGCGAGCAAAAGTTACAAAAGGTTTTTGATTTTTAATCCACTTGTGAGATATTTGTAATAGAATGAAAAACTTGTGAAGCATGGAGACAAGCTGTAGTAAAATGCTTCAAAAATCAAAATAGTATTTTTCTCAATTTCAGGAGTCCCTAATGTTCAAAACCATGTTCCGAAGACTAACTTGAATAATTATCTAAAATGGACGGTAGGGTTTCTAGATAATTTACCTGTACTTTGATGAAGAATAACGTTTAGTTTGATTAGAGTTGATAAAACTCATCAAGGGACATGTTTTCAACGGAGCCAAAGTTTTCCAAAGATCGCTTCCCTTAATAGTTGGTCATCGATCCACCAAGAAAATCAAGCGGGTTGTAGTTTGAGAAGGTAAGGTGGTGTCGAAGATGAATGACATCCCACTATCCTTAATCATGGGAAAATAATAGCAACTGGATTTCTTGACCTCGCAATCATGGAGGAATTGGCCATTTTCTCTATTCTAGCTATGTCACTATATACATCTTCATCCAACGCCTTACCTGCCTGCATCACCTAGAAAACGTTTATTTGAAGCAGAATTACTGAAAGGTTTTGAGCAATTCTAGTAGCCAGATAACTGGTAGGTGGTACATAGTTTTATTTTTGACTATCTTGAGACACCATGATGAAATCCCCGAGTTGTGGTCCATGTGTACTAACAAATTCTACAGAGAAATTTACCGTCATAAAAATGAATCATGGAGAAAACATGTTTTTTTCTCATTTTCTCGATTTTGTAAAGGGAAAATGAATTATGAGGGCTGATGAGGGGATTACAAGTATTATCAAGCACATACATACGGTTGTTGTTATTAGGCCAAAGCCTGAATGCAAAGAAAGAAAGAAAAATGATTTTATCATGCTATCCAAGAACAAAAACAGTTATGGTTCTTCCGGATATTCACAATACATAAAAAGGCATGCATGCTCTCTCTCGAGGGCAGGTATGTGAGCCTCTGTTGCTCACTGAAATGATGAGATTATTACATATGTGTTAAGATTATTCACATGAAAGAGCCAAATTGCATCAAATGGATTCAACTCAGAGGTAATGACTGAAACCTTGGGGAGTATCATTCTTCTGAGGGAGCTTATTGTTCTTATGTTCCTTTAGATCTATAACCTAACCAAGCGTAATAACATTTCATCGTAAAAAACCAAACTGAAATAACAAAAACCTATGTCAGAATTCCCGAAAATGTCTAGAAAGCATCGCCTGTTGGATGTAGACTTGTTTGCCAAATTTGGGCAAATCAAATAGAACAGGTTCCTAGTAAACTAAAAGAGAAAAAGATTAAAAAACAAGAAATAAAGTTTTGTTGAGCTTTACTTATTCACTACATAACCGAAAAAAGAACAAAGTCATCCAAAAATTACTCAGAAATCCCAGGAAACCCAAAAAGGGATAAAAGTGATAAAGATATATTTGAGAAATAACATACCATAAAAATTCGATCCACCAAAATAAGTGATAAAAGTTGGCCCCAGGCTTTGAGATTTCATGATGACGTGCTTTTGCTTAACTAAATATTGTAACGACATTTATGGTGATTAACTTGATAAAACTCATCAAGAAACATTTTTTCAATGGAGCCAAAGCTTTCCAGAGATCGCATACCTGAATAGTTGGTCATCGATCCACCTAGAAAATGAAATGGGTTGTCGTTTGATAAGGTCAAGGTGGTGTCATAGATGAATGACATCCCACTATCCTCTATCATGGAGGAATTGGTCATTCTCTCCTTTCTAGCTATGTCACTATATACATCTTCATCCATCGCCTTACCTGCTTGGATCACCTGAAAGACGTTTATTTCAAGCGGAATTAATCAAAGGTTTTGAGCAATTCTAGAAACCAGATAATTGGTAGGTGGTACATAGTTTTGTCTTTGACTATCTTGATACACCATGATGAAATCCCCGAGTAGTAATCCATGTGCTAACAAATTTTCCTGAGAAACTTAATGTTATAATAATGAATCGTGTTGTCATGGAGAAAACAAGTTTTTTTTCTTCTCATTTTGTCAATTCTGTAAAAGGAAAATGAATTACGTGGGCTGATGAGGGGATTACCAGAATTTTCAAGCACATGCATGCGACTGTTGTTATTAGGCCAAAACCTGCATACTAAGAAAGAAGGAAACAAAAATGATTCTATCATGGTATTCAAGAACAAAATTGGTTATTTTTCTTCTGGATATTCACAATACATACAAAGGCACGATTGCGCATGCTTTCTCTCTCACTCACACATATATATCCAACTGAAATTTCATTATATCTCTATATTAAGAATCTGGGTGATAAAAAGTTTTCTTGCAAGACAGGGAAGGGAATGAGAAGAGGAGAACTTGCCTATACTTGAAGCTCCATAGTTGCAGACCATCTAGGTCATCCATGATGATAAAAATATCTTCATTAGACTCGAGGGCAGGTAAGTGAGCCCCCGCTGCTCGCTGAAATGATGAGATTATTATATATGCGTTAAGATTATTCACATGAAAGAGCCAAATTGCATCAAATGGATTCAAGTCAGAGGTAATGAATTAAACCTTGGGGAGTATCATTCTTCTGAGGGAACTTACTATTCTTATGTAGCTTATGGAAAAGGAATCCAAATCTCTTTGGATCAATAACCTAATCAAGAGTAATAACATTCCATCATAAGAAACCAAAATGAAATGATAAAAACCTGTGTCGAAATTCTCGAAATTATCTAGAAAGCATCGCCTGTTGGATGTAGACTCGTTTGCAAAATTTGGGCAAATCAAATAGAACATGCTCCTGGTAAACTAAAAGAGAAAAATATTAAAAAATAAACTTATGTTGAGCTTTACCTATTCGCTACATATCCTGAAAAAGAAATTAGAACAAAGTCATCCAAAAATTACTCAGAAATCCAGGGAAACCTAAAAGGGATAAAAGTGATAAAGCTATATTTGAGAAATAACATACCAAAAAAACTCGATCCACCCAAAATAAGTGATAAAAGTTGGACTCGTGCTTTGACATTTCATGATGACGGGCTTTTGTTTAACAAAATATTGTAATGGTATTCATGGTGATTAAACTTGATAAAACTCATCAAGGGACATGTCTTCAAGAGAGCCAAAGCTTTCCATAGATCACATACCTGAATAATTGGTCATCGATCCACCTAGAAAATTAAGCAGGTTGTCGTTTGAGAAGGTCAAGGTGGTGTCGGTGATGAACAACATCCCAATATCCTCTATCATGGGATAACAATAGCAGCTGGATTTTCCGACCTCGTAATCATAGAGGAATTGGCCATTTTATCCATTCTAGCTATGTCCACTATATACATCTTCATCCGACGCCTTATTTGCCTAGGTCACTTGAAAAACGTTTATTCTAATGGAATTAATGAAAGGTTTTGAGCAATTCTAGAAACCAGATAATAGATAGGTGGTACACAGTTTTGTTTCTGACTATCTTCATACACCATGATGAAATCCCCGAGCTATAATCTGTGTGTGCTAACAAATTCTCCTGAGAAATTTAATGTCATAACAATGAATCAAGGTTTCATGGAGAAAACATGTTTTTTCTCATTTTGTCGATTTTGTAAAAAGAAAAATGAATTACGAGGGCCAATGAGGGTATTACCAGAAATTTCAAGCACATGCATGCGGCTGTTGTTATTAGGCCAAACCCTGGATATAAAGAAAGAATGAAACAAAAATGATCTATCATGCTATTCAAGAACAAAATTGGTTAAATGATTCTATCATGCTATTCAAGAACAAAATTGGTTATGGTTCTTCTGGATATTCACAATACATACAAAGGCACGCGTGTGCGTGCTCTCTCTTTTTCACACACACAAATATATCCAACTAAAATTCCATTATTATTCACATGAAAGAGCCAAATTGCATCAAATGGATTCAAGTCAGAGGTAATGAATTAAACCTTGGGAGTATCATTCGTCTGATGGAGCTTATTGATCTTATGTAACTTCTGGAAAAGGATTCTCAATCACTTTGGATCAATAACCTAACCAAGCGTAATAACATTCCATCATAAGAAACCAAAATGAAATGACAAAAACATGTTTCGAAATTCCCAAAAATGTCTAGAAAATAAAACAGTACAAGTAAATAAAACATAAAAAAATATAAGAAAAAGAATCTCAATCTCTATCTCTAGTTGTTGATAAACTATATAGAGTATAAAATAAAATAGTACAAGTAAATAATAATAGATGTGAAGACGAAAGCTTACCAGGACAGTTGGATCAAGTCTTTTACCACCTATAAGAGTTCCATTTTAAAAAATTTTAGGAAATTCATTATTCCCAAATTTACTGTCCCTATCACACGTCCAGGGGATACCCTTCTTGTTCATTGTCAATTGCTGGTTGAGGGAGAAATTATAGGTATCATTAAATAAACTCCAAGCTATAAGACCACAGAGGACAATCAGCTGACCATTAAACATGCTTTCATGCTTAGAAGAACTAACATTATTCCAACCGCTATTGTCTTTCAATTGCGAGTCATTTTGTCCCTTTACGTTCCTGAATTATGAAAGCCATCACTAAACTTTATGCCAAAGAATCATCATAAATAAATACATCTCTGAAAAGGGAAAAAGAAAAGGAACATGAGTTTGAGAAGAATCAAAATAAATACAAAAAAATACGGGGTGAAGACAATGGATTGTCACCAAACTAATGGAAAAGAGAAATCAAACACAACCAAATTCAAAACGGAGCATCTCGAGCCAATAAAAAATCTTCAAAGATCTAACTTTTTTTGCTCGGCAAAAGTATGATTTTATGGTGGCCTGTATGATTCTTCAAAGATCTAACTATTACCATTCCTACATAAATCCTATACCAAACCATTCATTCGAAGATCTCAAATTTTTCAAAAGACCTATTGAAAAAATCTAAACGTGGTTTATTCACAGAATATTTTATTGTTATACATTTTGACGAACAGCTTCTATTCCATAAGTAGTTAAAATATATTGCATGATGTCTGTCACTGAAAAAAGGATATCCTCAATGGCATTTTAAGGATTGACCAACGCACAGTAGAGAATTTAATGGAGTGCAAATCTTGCAGAAAAGGTGGTAAAGATATACATCCGATGATTCTGGTAGTTGTTGAGTTGGTAGTAGACATAGATAGGCTGTTTCATGAGCTTCTTAACCTTGTAAAAGTAACAACAGAATGGTAAGAACTAAGAAGATATATTTACTATCATTTAACTGTAGGAGTTAATTATGATCAATGATATCCTAATATGAGACACTAAAGATCATTGGTTGGGACTTGGAAGAAGGCATCTTATTGGAATTTAATTTCTTTATAAATGCCCCCTTGCATAAAAGAAATAAGCAAAGCAGTCAACTTTAATTCGTGCTTGCTTGTCTATATCATGCATCCATGAGTCGATGTTCTGTTGATAGATCCTATATAAGAACTTATTGTCAATCTTCTAGTGCATGTTTTGTTTGCATCACTCTGTATGAATGAGACCTTATTGTTTCTAAGGTTCTGGCACACATTCAGTTTCATAACGATCTATGATTTCGAAGACCTGATAAAAAAAAGTTAAAGCTTAACCAATACAAAAAGGAAGACAAAGGCAAAAATTGGCATAGTCTTTTTTCTTATAATCATCCATCTCGAGAAGCAAATAGAGAAATCACTCCAATAGGAATGAATACAATGCCAACAACCATAAAGGCTTATATGACATGCATAACAAGAAAAAACCATATTTAGCTAAAAAAAAGTTTTCCGTTAACGCCATCAAATTGCAATGGAACCATTGTTTATGGGCTCGAAATCAGTAAAACCCTAAAAACCCACACATCTTGGCGTGAGAATTGGCTTGCAGGCTGGAAGTTCTTGCTGAGTAAACTTAGAGTCTGAGGCAAAAATAAAATAAAAAACAGGTTATTGACATTGTTTTAATCAAGAGTTGCAAAACTGAATTTAGGGCCTGTGCACTTGGAATTTGTGAACGAATTTGGTTACAAAATCTACTGGCTGAACTGGAACTTTGTCACAGCAAACACTTTTAAGAGCCCCTAATGCTGAAAACCATATTCCATAGACTCAACAGGAATCTATATCTAAAATGGACAGTCAAGGAATCAAGATAATATAGCTTTACCTCGATAAAGAGTAACCCTCATCATGTAAATAGTTACTCAAATTATCTTTCACAGATAAAACATATAGTTATCATATAATTTACCTTTACCTCAACAATGAATAGCCCTAATCATGTAAATAGTTACTCATTGGTTTTGCAAATATAGTATATGGGTAGCATAGAAATCATGCGAGTTGAAGTTGCAAAATATATTTGATTTTTAGGCAACTTGCCAGATATTAGTAATAGAAGGAAAAGGTTTTGAAGCACGAAGACAAACTATAGAAAAATGCTTCAAAAATCACAAGAATATTCTCCTCAATTTTAGGAGCTCCTAATACTCAAAGCCATGTTTCACATACTCGAAATGAATCTATATTTAAAATGGACAGTAAGGTATCTAAATACCTTTACCTTGATACAGAGTAACTCTCATCACGTAAATAGTTACTCATCATATTGTTTTTGTAGATAAAAGGTATAGGTTTCAGAGAAATCATGTGAGCATAAGTTGCAAAAGGTTTTTAAGTAACTTGTGAGATATTAGTAATAGAAGGAAAAACTTGTGAAGCATGCAGACAAGTTGTAGTAAAATGCTTCAAAAATAAGAATAGTATTGTTCTCAATTTCAAGAGACCTTAATGTTCAAAACCATGTACAAAGCCTAACTTGAATATTTATCAAAACTGGACAGTTAAGATATGGGTAGCATAGAAATCTTGCGAGCTGATATTGCAAAAGATATTTGATTTTTAGGCAAACCTGCCAAATATTAGTAATAGGAGGAAATGGTCATGAAGCACAGAAACAAACTGTAGAAAATGCTTCAAAATTCACAAGAATAATCTTTTCAAATTTAGGAGCCCCTAATACTCAAAACCATGTTCCACATAATCAAAATGAATCTATTTTTAAAGTAGATAATAAGGGTATCTAAACACCTTTACCTAGAAGAAGAGTAACACTCATCAAGTAAATAGTTACTAGCCGTACTAATTTTGCAGATAAAATGTATAGGTATCAAAGAATCATGCGAGTAGAAGTTGAAAAAGGTGTTTTACTTTTACGCAACTTGTTAGATATTAGAAAATAAAAAGAAAAAACTTGTAAAGCATGAAGATAAGCTGTAGTAAAATGCTTCAAAAATCATAATAGTATTTTTCTCAATTTCACGAGCCCCTAATGCTCAAAACCATGTTACAAAGACTAACTTGAATATTTATCTAAAATGGACAGCCAGGTTTCTAGATAATTTACCTTTATTTTGATAAAGTGTGACCCTCATCATGTAAATAGTTACTCATCATATAGTTTTTGCAGATAAAACGTATGTGCATCAAACAAATCATATGAGCTAAAATTGCAAAAAAATTATCTAGACAACATTTCCCTCAATTTCTAAAAGCCATTAATACTCAAAATCATGTTCCAAAGCCTCAATAGGAATCTATATCCAAAATCGTGTTCCAAAGCCTTTACCTCAATAAAGAGTAACACACACCATGTAAATAGTTACTCATCATATTTCTTTTGTATATAAAACATATAGGCATCATGCTCCAAATTCCATGTTATTTCGACTCTTCATCTTCTGGACATGGGATATGATGATCCAATTAGATTTAGCCTCTAAATACATGGAATTCTTAGAAAAATTGTACACCTATCATGTCCAATACTCACAACCAAATTCGAGTATCATAGGACCCCCTTCATCAAAAACTTGCTAACTAGATTCATTATATGGTCCCATATCAAACGATTCTCCACTTAGTTTAGACAGCAACATGGGAGACTCAAGGCACCTCCATAGGACACAAATAACCTCCATAATTTCCTATAATCAGATTTTCATTTATGTATCATTAGAGGACAAATCGAGTTAAGGAGAAAAAGAAGAGAGAGAGAGAAGAAGACAACCAAATTCATTTGCCATAAATGAACTTTATGCCAAAGAATCATCATAAATAAATACATTTCCAAAAAGAAAAATGGAAAAAGGAGAAATGGTTTGAAAAGGATCAAAATAAATACAAAAAAATACGGGGTGAAGACAATGGATTGTCATTAAACTAATGGAAAAGCGAAATCAAACACAACCAAATTCAAAAGCCTAAAAAAAGCATGAGAATTGGTAAAATATAAATATTTTAGTGCCCAAAAGGAACATTCCAAACCAATAAAAGAATCTATCAATGCATAAAGTTTTCAAAGATCTAACTACCGCCATTCCTACATAACTCATAGACCCCACCATTCCTTCAAAGATCTCAAATTTTCAAATTACATACTGAGAAAATCTGAAGGAGTTTTACTCATTGAATATTTTATTGTTATACATTTTGACAAACAACTATCGTTCCATAAGTAGTTAAAATATATTGCATGATGTCTACTACTGATAAATTTTCAAATGACATGCTGAGAAAATCTGAAGGTGGTTTACTTGAATATTTTATTGTTATACATTTTGACAAACAACTGCCTTTCCATAATTAGTTAAAATATATTGCATGATGTCTACTACTGAAAAAAGGATATCCTCAAAATCATTTTAAAGATTGACCAACATGCAATACAACATTCAATGGAGTGCAAAACATGTAGAAAAGATATACCTCCAGTGATTTTGGTAGTAGTTGTCGAGTTGGTAGTAGACATAGATAGGTTGCTTTAAGAGCTTCTTAACCTTATAAAAGTAACAACATAATGGTAAGAAGATATATTTATTTTCATTTAACTGCAGGAGTTAAATACAATCAGTAATATCCTAGTATGAGACAATGAAGATCATTGGTTGGGACTTGAAAGAAAGCATATTATTGGAAATGAATTTCTTTATAAATGCCCCCTTGCATCCATTACTCAATGTTCTGTTGATAGCATAAAGACATAAGCAAAGAAGTCAACTTTAATACGTGCTTGCTTGTCTATAGCATGCATCCATTACTCAATGTTCTGTTGATAGATGCTAAATAAGAAACTTATTGTCAATCTTCTAGTGCATGTTTTGTTTGCATCACTTGCTATGAATGAGACCTTAATGTTATACCTCAGGTAGAACCCCAGCTGTTTTACTAGAGGAAAATAAGGAACTAATTCATCGGGAAATCTTTCAACCATTGTGAAGCATGTATTGTATTCCCGTGTGACCAAATTAGTAGCTCATGTAAGTTTATCCGAGTAAGAAGTAGTGTTGTAAATAATTCTAGTTTAGTAATTATAATTAAAGTCTACTACTTAAGAGATTAGAGTTAGTAGTTAAATGCATCTAGGAATCCTAATGTAACTAAAAGTCCTACTCTTAGAGTCTTTAAAGGAAGTTTGTAACGAAGTTTTATGTAAGTGAAAAAACTGAATACAGAATACCTAAATTTTGTTTCTTTACATGGTATCAGTCTAATTTCTATCCTATCACAAAATTCCCTTGATGGAAACTCAAACACAAACAACATCGAGTGAGTTGCAGTCCTTCTCAGCCTCAACTCTCGGTCTGGCAAAATTTTCAGGAGTAACAGGTTCGACTGTTTCTTGTCATATATTTGTGGGCCATAATTATCTTGAATGGTCACAATCTATTAAAATTTTTCTTACTGCCGAGGAACTCTAGGGTATATTACTGGGAAAATTAAAAAACCCTCTGTTGATGACCAGGGTTTTGAAAAGTGGGCTCAAGAGAATGGCAGGGTCATGTCTTGGTTGCTCAACACTATGTCTCCAGAAGTTGGATCCTAATTTCTTCTTTATGAAACAGCCAGAGAAGTTTGGAATGTTGTTAAAGACACCTACTCTAGCTCCAACAACAATAATGAGTTTTTTGGAATTGAAAGCAAGGCCTCTAATTTTAAGCAGTAAGGGATGACTGTTACACAATTTTACACTACTCTAACAAATCTATGGCAGCAGATAAATTTATATGAGGCAAATGAATGTGACACTTCTAATGATGTTGTATTATACAGAAAAATCACTACACAAAAGAGGATTTTTCAGTTCTTGAATTGAAAGCAAGACCTCTAATTTTAAGCAGGAATGGATGACTGTTACACAGTTTTACACTACTCTAACAAAACTATCGCAGCAAATAAATTTATATGAGGCAAATGAATGGGTGACTGCCAATGATGTTGCGTTATACAGAAAAAATCACTACGCAAAAAAAGATTTTTCAGTTCCTGAATGGGCTAAATAGAAAGTGAGATCCTGTCAAATCCAGAATCCTTAGTTGCAGCCCTTTACCATCTCTTAGGGAAGTGTTCTCCGAGGTCAGAAGAAAAAAAGTAGAAGGTCCTATATGATTCTTGAAAATACTATTCTTAAAAGCTCTACTTTGTGTAGCGACCTTACTTTTCCTCTTTTTTTAAAAAAAAAAGAAATTTTGACGTGTTAAGGCCGTTTGTTTAGAAAATAAGTCAGCTACTAATTATCCCCTGAATTGAAAATGAAAATTCTTTAGAAAATGGGGGATTTCTTTTGAAAACTTTAAATTTTCCAAGATGATGAAATTTGGGAGTCGCCACCGACCACTTGGGTAAGGTAGGCCGGATACCATAAAATCGGAGATTCGTTGCGAAAGGGTCCAGGAGTTGGTTACGTGTGGGGAAGGATTAGCACCCCCATCACGCCCGAGGATCGGTACCAGAAAATTTGTTGCTCTTAAAAGAATGAAAATCAATGAAATTTAAATTGAGTTTAATTTGGAGTCCTTAGATGAAGATTAACCTTGATTGCACGGGCCTCATCGAATTGGTGGGCTCAAGTTAATTAAATATTTAATTAATAAGGTTGACGATATGTCAGACCATAAATTAAACCGACGTCGAATAAGCTCGACTGTCGTGTTAATTTATGAGTCGACCCACATACGTCACCTTTATGCATGATGCAAACATTTAAGTATGATATGATGATTTTGTTAACTTTTAGTCCATTTACCCCGGGACGACAAAAAATTAATTCGAATATTTGGTCAACATCCCTTAAGCTCGAACTGTTATGACACAAATACATCACCTTGACTTATTGGGCTAAATCGATTTTCCCTCAAGGTAATTAAGAAATATTCAATTAATTTAACATTTACCCCAATAAGTCAAGGATAAATTTAAATTCACTAAATTAATCCGAACACTAATCTAATTAAAGCCTTAAAAAGACTAAGACTAATTTAATTCTATGATCGCGCCCCACTATAAGTCGGGCACACGATTTGTTCGAATTAATTTGACTATTCCTAATCTAAGCCTAAAAGGAACTAACTAAGTTCTACAATCTAAGCCCAAAGCATAGGCCCAAACTATTGAAACTAATCTAAAAAATCCAAGGCCCAAATTGTTATTATGTAATGGAAGCCCAAAAGGTTTAAAATACATTATATTAAAATAATATAGTATATAAGAAATATTATTTAAAAACCTACATTGAAATAAATTATGTATTAAAGTTATGACATATAAATATAAAAACCTATTATTTAAAAGTATACATTAAAGTAAATTATGTATTGAAGTTATATTATACATCGAAAAGCCTACTATTTAAAAGTATATATTATTTATTTTACCAAAATTTTCTATATTCTTTAAACCATAAACTACATATATACATATATATTTCATTTTCACATAACATTATTATATGCTTCAATAACTACATATTTTATGTACCAACAATGTATACGTTATATTCTTCAAAAGTCATACTTCATACCTTAAAAACTGTGCATTATTTCCAAAAACATGTATGTATTATTTTATAAGATTATATTATGTACTTTGAAAACTATATGTTATAGGTCCTATATATATTATCTTTTACAAAATCCTATCTTATTCTTTAAAACTATTATATATCGAAAGCATTTATTATATATACATATATACATTTATATATATATATATATATCTAAAAATTTTACCATATATTAAAAATATAATATTTATATCAAACATTTATATTCATATTTATATTTTATATTTCATTTTATTTATCTATTTTATTTCTATTCTTTTTAAAAAAAATCCGATTTTTATTCTAAAACGTGTTATAAGTTGAGAACTATTCATAACATTTTACCAATTTTTAATTTATCAACAAATGCATGATAAACACGAGAGTATACGTCATATTTTCGATTTACGCTGAATCTATGTACATATTTAACGTTCATTCAGTTCGAACTAACTTCGTCCCTAAAATCACTATTAGAAAAGAGTAAAATAACATAAAAATTAAATCACAAGTATTAAACATGAATATGTAAAATTTAAACAAAAAAAACATAAAATGAGTAAGTAAATTAACATAATTTGAAACTTGAAATAGGACCTAATTGTGAGAAAATAAAGTATAAAGACAAAATTAAAAGAAATAACATGGATGTAATTGAAAATTTTGAAAAACTACGAAGGACCCAGGGGGTAATTTGAAAAGGCAGAATGGCTTCCCATGGTAATTATCCCACACAGAGGGACTGAAAGTGCAATTGGACCATGTGGAAGCCCTTCCGACATGATTATTTTAGGGCGAAAGGACTAAAAGTGGTATTATGCCATTTTTAAAATCATAACGTTATATATACCCCTTATATCCGAACTTTAAACCCTTTTTGGCCATTTTTTGTGTTATAACAATCCCCCCCAAAAAAACGCTCTAAACATGTTCTTCATGTTCATCTGGGTTCATCATGAACCTAGATTCCGGCGACCTACTCCGCTGCGTTTTCCAAAAACTGGCCGCTCCTCGGCGGCGGCCGGCGAACCAAAACCGACCCAAAAATCCTATTTTAGACTAAAACCTCAAAACCGAAACCAAAATAAGATCCCAACCTCATTTTTTTCACACCGTTTCACTTATTCAGCTTCGAAGATGTCGGAGATTATCAACGGCGGAGCTACGGCGGCGAGAGGGTAAACCCTAATCTGTTTTCTTATATATATATATATGTTTATGCATGCTTCGAATATATATGAGAGAAAAAAAGTACCTTGAAACGTTTTGCTATTTATTTGCTTCTGGATTTTCCCCGTTCGAAAGCTTGGGGTTACAAAAAGTGGCTGATTACATCTTATATTTGATTTGTTTGTTTACAATCTTAAGCAAACTTTAATTGAAAAAACTGTTGATGATGCCTAGGATTAGCTTCTGACATACTTTAATATTTTTTGTCTTGCATGGTGGGTGGAGAGCCAGTAAAAAAGACGGCGTGAGCAGGATTTTCGACGATAGGGCCACGTGACCGGGGAAGACGAAGGGCTTTGCGCGTCGGTGCGTGAGAGCTGAACAGTCGTAGCCGTGGGAAACACGCGCGCGTGGGGAGGCTGATAGGGCTCTCGGCTTCATCTGGGGCTCGATCTGGACTGTTAGATCAGATCTGATCCAACGGCCAGATGCTAGCGACTGCAAAAAAGGATAAGGGGGAATCAAATTAGTGTTAGGTTTTTTTGTATTGGGTTTTGGCCAAGTAGGTCTTTGTATTGTTATTATATTTTTTTGGATTTTAAATATGTAATGGACGCGGACATTTATAAATTTTTGGGCTTATGTTTTAATTATGATTCATTTTTTATTATTATTTTATTATTATCATATTTTTTAAGATAACAATAATACATAATAATACTAACATATAATATACATGCACGTATACATATTACACATACATGAACACATGTATATACGAACAATAGTACACACATAACATGTATATATAAACACCTATGTGATATACAACATCCATATTTAAGTAATAATGGCATCGAAATAACAAATACATACATATGCACATTCACATTAAAATAGTAAACATACATAATATACTCATAACACGTACATATATTACGTGCAATTTGGGCAAACAACACATACATTCATATTTTAAATAGACACTCCTAATTAACACATACTTAAGATATAGACTTTATATGTATACTAACACATATGATCCCATTTTAATCACCTAATAGTAAGATAAACATATATAAGCCCATTTTTTAAAAATAAAATAAAAAAGGTTAACCCCAGACAAAATTAGTGATTATACTTTGGTTACTTAGTCTTCTTCTACTCCAAAAAGAAGGGAAAAGATGGTGTGTGATTACTGTAAGAAATCGGGACACTTGAAGATGTTCTTTTTGTGCCTAGTCTGGATTGTAACCTACTCTCTGTGAGCAAGCTTTCTAAAGATCAAAATTTTTCTTTCTATTTTACTGATAAGGAATGTTTTTACAGGCACTGGCATCGAGGAAGAGGATTGACAATGCTAGGTTGCAAGGTGGTCTTTATGTTCTTTCCATCAATAACACTTCCGCAAATATTCATTCTCCATATTGTTTTAATTCATTAGGATAGATTGATATTGTAATGTTATGGCATTATAGGTTAGGCCACCCTAGCTTTCATTACCTTGCAAAAATGTTTCCAGATTTTTTATTAATGAAAAACCATCTTTTAAATGACATATTTGCCTATTTTCTAAACAAACAAGAGCTCATTATTTACCCTCATCTCATAAACCCTCACATCCTTTCTCCTTAATTCATAGTGATGTTTGGGGTCCTTCTAAGGTGAAGAATGTTAATGGAAGTAGATGGTTTGTAACCTTCATTGATGATCATAGTTGAACTACTTGGGCTTACTTGTTGAGAGAAAATTCAGAAGTGTCTACTATTTTTTAGAAATTTTACAACATGGCTGAAACACAGTTTAAAAGCAAAATTCAAAATTTTTCAATCTGATAATGGCGGTGAGTTTTTTACAAAATCCTTAGGTAATTTCTTCATAGAAAAAGGGATAGTCCAAATCAGTTCTTGTGATGACACTCTATAGCAAAATAGAGTTGCAGAAAGAAAAAACAAACACCTATTGGAAGTCACTAGAGCTTTAATGTTTACAAATCATGTACCAAAGTATTTGTAGGGTGAAGCTCTGCCAACAGCTACTTACCTTAATAATAGGATGCCTAGTGAAGTTCTAAATTTTCAAACACCTAGGGATGTTTTCTTAGAAAGTTTTCCACATTTTAAACCAATGTCTTCCATTCTTCCTTTGAGAGTTTTTGGGTGCACTATTTTTGTGCAAAATTTAGACCCGTCTAGGACTAAACTCGATCCTAAGTCTTTTAAGTGTGTTTTCGTAAGTTATTCTTCACTAAAGAAGGGTTACAAATGTTATCACCCACCTACTCAGAAATTCTTTACTTCCTTAGACCTTACCTTTTTTGAACATGATCCTTATTTTCCCAAGGCTGCAACTCAAGGGGAACATTATATTGATTTCCAACCTACCCAAAGTCAGGTTTTTCCCTCCACTTCCTCAAATTTTTTACCTCCTAGTTATCCTTTATTACTTGATTCCCAGGTTCCTATTGAAGTTTCCAGTCCTTCACCAGTTCTCCAAATATTACTTCACCAACATCTACTCTTGTTACTCTACAAAACTACCTAAATCACCATTACAGCCTCCTAAACCTCTGTAAGTTTATACCAGAAAAGGAAGGAAAATTCCTGAGACCATTTTGCAATCTGGTATTTGTCAAGAATTGGACTTGAGTTCGGCTGCCAGTGAAGAAAATAAAGGTAATAACTCAACTAATATTCATTCTCATTTGTTTGAATTTTAATGTTTTCCTATTTCTAAGAGAAAAGGAGTTGGACAGTGTACTAAATATCCTATTCAGAGGTATGCTGCTTATGGAAAGTTGATGCCATCATTTAAAGCATTTACAACTTGTTTAGATGAAGAACAGATTCCTAAAACCATTGAAGAAGCCCTACATTGTCCTAAGTAGAGAAGGGCAGTTGAAGAAGAAGTTGAGGCACTGAATAAGAATAGCACCTAGACTATTACTGATCTTCCTCAAGGTAAAAAAACTAGTTGGCTGTAAGTGGGTACGTGCTACTAAATTTAATTCTGATGGCAGTATAATATGACACAAAGCAAGGCTAGTTGCTAAAGGCTTTACATAGACCTATAGAGTTGACTATAATGAGACTTTTGTTCCAATTGCTAAACTCAATTCTGTTAGGGTTTTATTAAGCTTAGCAGTGAATTGTGACTGGAATTTACATCAACTTGACATTAAAAATGCTTTTCTTAATGGAGAGTTGGAAGAAGAAGTTTATATGCAGATTCCACCAGGACTAGAGGATGATGGAAATAGCCAGAAGGTTTGCAAGCTCAACAAATCACTATATGGCTTAAAGCAGTCACCAAGGGCTTGGTTTGAGAGATTTACCAGAGTTATCTTGAAATTGGGTTACAAACAGTCATTGTCTAACCATACACTATTCTCTAAGGTAACCTCAAATAGCAAAATAGTTGTCTTGATAGTTTATGTAGATGATATAATCTTAATAGGTGATGATGATGAGATTTGTCAATTAAAGAAACTTCTGAGCAAGGAATTTGAGATTAAAGACCTAGGAAAACTCAGATATTTCCTAGGCATGGAGGTGTCTAGATCTGACAAGGGACTGGTAATTAATCAAAGAAGATATGTTCTGGATTTGCTTGAAGAAACAGAGTTAATGGGTTGTAAACCAGTAGAAACTCCTATAGATGTTGGTCTGAAATTTAGCAAAGCAGAATTGGGCCCTAAGGCAGACAAAGGGTTATATCAAAGGCTAGTAGGGAAGTTGATCTACTTATCCTTAACTCGACCAGATATCTCATTTTCAATTAATATTATTAGTCAATATGTGACTGACCCTAGACATGAACACATGGAAGCTGCAAAAAGAATACTGAGGTATTTGAAAGGCACACCAAGACATGGTTTAATTTTTAAGAAGAGCTTAGACAAAAGTGTAAAGGTATTTTCAGACTCAAGTTGGGCCAGTGAACTCACAGATAGAAGGTCTACAAGTGGTTATTGTACTTTTGTTTGGGGTAACTTGGTGACATGGAAAAGCAAAAAGTAAACAATGGTCTCAAGGAGTAGTTCGGAAGCTGAGTACAGAGCTCTAGCCTTAGGAATGTGTGAGGGGATTTGGCTACTTAAACTACTTGAAGAAATTGGAATGTGTCATGATAAAAAAAATTTAAGAGTTTTTGTGACAATTAGTCTGCAATCCAGATTGTTAAAAATCATATACAACATGATCGGACAAAACATGTTGAGATAGATAGACACTTTATAGCAGAGAAACTCACAAGTGGAGTTGCATCACTATCATATGTCCTAACGGAGGAACAAGTGGCAGATATACTTACAAAGGCTCTGCCAAAAGTCATGTTTGATAGATATATGTTCAAGTTGAGATTATACAATATATACTCACCAGCTTGAGGGGGAGTGTAAGTTTATCCGAGTAAGTAGTGTTGTACATAATTCTAGTTTACCAATTATAATTAAAGTCTACTACTTAAGATATTAGAGTTAGTAGCTAAATGTATCTAGGACTCCTAATGT
Source organism: Hibiscus mutabilis (assembly GCA_019671005.1). Classification (NCBI taxonomy): domain Eukaryota; kingdom Viridiplantae; phylum Streptophyta; class Magnoliopsida; order Malvales; family Malvaceae; genus Hibiscus; species Hibiscus mutabilis. Next base: position 4,498,562 of record CM033735.1, on the reverse strand, counting down.
AACGCCCCGATTTTGGGCCTAGAAGTTAGCTGAGTTGGTTAGACGGTGCGGGTGAACCGGGTTAGGCAGTTCAGTCTAGTTTTGAGAATAAATTGAATTAAAAGATTTTTTAGCAAAATAAAATGTGGAAAAATATTCTAAAATCTTAGAATGAAATGGTGAACTCAGTTTGGCAAGAATAAATTGGGTTGATCGACGTTTTAAAACGGTGACTAAATTGCAAACTTTGCGAAATTGTTTTAGTAACTAAATTAAAAAGGAGTCAAGACTTAGAATATTTAGGGAGCTATTACACCAAAGTTTTTAATCAGCATTTTCCCTCATTTTGGTTATTTTTAAAGGATTTTTAAAAGGTTTAATTAATGGTTTAATTAATGGATTTAATAAAAAGATTTATTAAAAAACCAAATCATTTTCTTACGTAACTTCCCATTTTCACTCTTCTTTTCTATCTACTTTCTCACCAGCCAAACTATGATTTCCTTATCAAAATGAAGAGGGAATAATCCTTTTGTTTTACTTGTTGATTTCTTAAATTGATTCTTCTCTTTCTATATCAAAAGCATTGGATTTCTTGAAGGTTTTCATCCAAGCTATTGCCAATCAAGGGAAAAGCATTTGTTAGAGGTTATTTCCTTAATATCCTCTAATAAAAGGTTCTCTATTGAAATTTCCAAGCTCTTGACTCTTTTGATTTGTTTTCTAACTTGATTTGAGTAATAAATGTTGTTATCTTGTTTTATTTGGAGTTTAATTGATGGAATCAATTGATTTTTGTTTTGGATTGATAATTTTGGGTTTTAGATTGATTTTAATCACATGTTTAATGATGTGGATAAATGGGTTTTGTCATTGTAATCCCAAAACTAGGTGAATTACTAGATTTCTAGGTTGTGATCTTTGAGATTTTGGCTTAGTAGTGTTGTTAATTGGTTGTTGTTGGTAATTGTTTTTTGAAGGGATGTTTTTAGATGTGTGTTGCTGATGTTTTGATGTTAATATCGTTTGGTAATGGTTGGATATTGTTTAGAGTGTTTTCGCCAATGTTTTCGATAGTTTTCAGATGGTGAATGCTTGGTAGTTGATAGAGGAAGTTGTGGAGTTGAGTTGCTAGGAATTTTTGATGCAAGAATGTGCATTAATCCTCTATTTTGAATGGATGAAAGCATGGGAGGTTGATCCAGAATCTTTCGAGGAAGTCTCGATAGTTCCAGAGGCTTGAGATCGCTTCGGCAAAGCAAGCGAAGCGTTGTCGGTGAGTGGAACTAGTTTTAAAAGCTTTTCAAAGGTTTGAAAGCAAGGTGTAGGAGTTTAGATTAAGCTTGAAATTCTAATCTAAGCTCGAAAGTAAGTATAGAAGAATTTGATCCCGATTTTCAGTTTTCCCACTGTTTTGTTAAATCATGCTCATGTTTTGAAGATGGATTTGTTACCTACTGTTTATGCATGTTTTGAGAATTGAGAAAGATGAAAATGATCCCATGAGATTGTTTTATGACTGTAAAGAGATTATTCTTGTTTAGAAAATGATATGCATTGTTTATTGCTTTGAAATGGGATGAAGAAAATGGTTTATGTTGATGCATTAGAAAAATAGTAAGGTAACATGGTTTTAAAGTGTATATTGGCATGTGGTTGAGATTAAATGATTGTCGGATATAATTGGTCGACCAATAGGATTAAAGTGCACTATAATATATAAAATCGATTGTGCCATAATCCTCAAGGAAAAGCGGTTTAACTAGGCTACTCGGACTATTGGGTTATCACTTGGGGTATGCGGTTTAACTAGGCAGCCCAAGTTGATGGTATCTTGCGGTTTAACTAGGCAAGGTATGAGATTATGGTGAGAGTGATATCACTATAAGACTTGATGAAAGTGGTACCATCAAGGGAATCCGCATATCTGAACATAAATGGATAGGAGTGGTACTATCTGGGTCACTTGTAATGCCAATATATGAGATGTACATGTATCATGGTTTTTAAATGGTTTGTATAACGTGATTTACACATGAGATTGTATTTGAGCTTTGCTAAGTGATGAGCATGCTTGAGAAGTTTAAATGAGATTTGCATTATGGTTAATGCATGAGATTTATGATACATGTTTAAAAAATGTTTTGAATTTGCTTTGAAAAGAGATTTCAAGCATAAGAAGATTTGAGCATGATATTAGAGAGTTGTTTTGAGAAATGGTTTGAATGCATTGTTGTGGGTTTTCAATTGAGCGCGCCTCACTAAGCATTATTGCTTACGCTCTTTTTTCTTAACAATGTAGAGAAATAACTCGTTTGAGGCAGCAAGAAGGCAAGAAGGAATTCCAAGGAATATCAAATTGCTCAAGTATGGTTTTAAACTAGTTCAATAGTAATAAATGGCAATGGGAGGGTACCTATTTGGTTTGGGAGTGTGTTTTGTGAAACTCCCTATTTTGGCACAAGTTTGTGTTGCCTAATTGAACTTGTAAATGGTCTTTATGTTTTGGTTTCTAGTTTAGATGGAATTTGTGGTTTAATATGCTTGATTGATTATGAAGCATGCCTATAGTTTAACTTTCATGATAGAGTGTATGCTTGATGGTTGTTTAGGTATCCAATGCCTATAGAATTATGGTATTCTGTGTTGTGTTTATGTTAGAAATATGTTGGAATGGTTTCAGATATGATTTAAGTGGTAAAACCATCAAAGTATGACATTATAGACCTAGGTGTACTGATATGCGGGGCAACATACCGATACAATATACTTATTTCAGCCCAGTCGTACCAATACGCTTGGAGTCATTTCGCTATAGTATGGCTATTTGGACTTGGTGTTTCAATACACGGGGGCATATCGATACGGTGTTTTGACACTATAAATCTAAGATTTTGACAAGATGAAGGCATACCGATACAACACTTGGTATACTGATACACCTAGCTGTTTTGTTAGTTATTTTGGAATCTGCAAGTTGCAATTGTTGCGTTTTAGTCCCTGAATGTTGTGGTTGGATGAGTCTGGAATGTCTTTTGAAGTTAGTTTTTTTACTTGTGAGCATGTAATAAGACTAATTAAATATTGGTAAATCTAATTTGACTAAAGTCCTTATAACTATATGTTTTTACAAAATGGTCCCCATAATGTATTTGGGCTTAATCGAATGTCCAATTGACGTCCGATTGTATCGCATTTCATTCGCTGGTAGCATGATCACCTTAGGAAATAATAAAAGCATCTAGAGAAGATAAAAGGAAAAAATGGTCGTTTATCTTTGCGGGGTTCTACAATATTCCCCGTGTGACTCACTCAGTTCGGTCTTACGACTAGACTGGGTCAAGGGGGTTACATTTGTTGGTATCAGACCCAGGTTTACGAAAAATTTAGAGGTAAGTTAGTTGATTTCTTAATGTTTGCTATGCACGATTGATGTTTTATGCTACGTTTTGATTGTTGATTAACTGAGTGATATGCACGATGTTTGATAACATGTTGGACTTGTTATTATGTGATGAATTGGGATAGAAATTGGGGTACCCATTGCTATATTACTATTGGTATGAAGAGATTTTGTTTTTAAACTTGAACATCTTGGATTCTTGCTTCTAGCTGGCCTAACTATTTTATTTGTGACAATTTTCATGCTTTAGATTCATACTATTATGAAATGGGACCGAGACAAGAGCTTAGAATTAATGCACGTAATGTTGTGGAGAATGAGCATAATGATGATTTGTTGCCCCATCCACCTCCTCCTAATGTTGGTGGAGCCGGAGCTGGAGCTAGCGCGGGAAGTGTTGAACCTCAAGCAGCACAGGGATAGGTGGTCAACGATATGACGCCATTGATCTAGGCTATAACTGGAGCTTTTTAGATTACGATGATGGGTATGCGTGCGACTGCACCGCAACCTGCGGCTAATCCTGGTTTACCTTTGGAGCATTTACGCAGTTTGGGTGGTACTGAGTTCATAGGTTTATCTCTAGAGGGCTATGAGGCATGGTTTGAGAGCACCCAAAGGATTCTTGGTCATATAGAGTGTACGTATATGTGTAAGCTGGGTTGCACGGTGTCCTTGCTTCAGAGAGATGCTTACTCTTGGTGGACTACCACTATCGCAGGGATAGAACCTATTGATGTGACGTGAGAGTTCTTCGAAACTGATTTCCAGAGGAACTATTTGGGTACTCATTATTAGAACGAGAAAAAGCGGGAGTTTATAGCTTTAGTGCAGGGGAACATGTTTGTTGCAGAGTATGAGGTTCAGTTTATTCAATTTAGCCAGTATACCCCAGAACTGGTTCCCTGTGAATAGAAGAGATGTGATCGCTTCCGGCATGGTTTGGTGAAGGAAATAAAGACCTATATGTTGGCTTCGAATTATATGAATTTTGATGTTTTGGTCACGCGAGCCAAAGAAATTAAACAGAGCTTGGGTTTGTCCTCTCGCTCAAGGAATTTTAGTTTCGGGAAAAGAGTTGTTGAGTCTGATTCTGGAATGGATCATTATAAGAGACAACGTGATAAGAATTTTTACCTGGATTAGAGGCATGGTAGTGGTGGTAATGCTAGTCGTGGGCAACTGGGGCAGAATGCCTTTGTTCGCACTCTTGAGTGTAATCGTTGTAGGAGGCGTAACACGGGTCAGTGTTGGGGAACTCTTGGCGCATATTGGGGTTGTGGTTCGTAAGGTCACACGAAGAGTGATTATCCTCAGTTGGTTGGTCAGGCACCTACACGTGCTGTTGAGCCACAAAGAGGTCGTGGGCACGGTCGAGGTAATTTTTAGCATAGGGAGGATGGTCAGAGGAATGTTGCTCATATTGTGGATGTACAACCTAAGGGAGGTGGATCAGCTAGGGTGTATGCACACCGCGAAGGGGGGAATGACATGGATGTGATCGCAAATACCTTTACTTTACAATCTTTATCATTATTTTCCTTGATTGATTCTTGTTCCATGCATTCATACATCTTGCACAAGCATGCTCAATTGCTTGATATACCGGTTGAGTTTTTTGATGTGGGTATACAAGTGACGAGTTCTTTTGGTGAGACGGTCATTGTTAGAAAGTTGTATAGGAGATGTCCATTGATGGTTCAAGGACATGTGTTTACGGTTAATATGATAGAGTTGCCTTTCTACGATTTTAATGTAATCTTGGGTATGGATTGGCTAGTTGAGCATAGAGTTATGGTTGACTTTGAAACCAAGCGAGTTTTGTTGAAGCTTGCCGATGATTATGAAGTTGTGATGGTGGGTGAGAATGTCAAATTCTTATTCAATGTTGTTTTGACTATGAAAGTGCAAAAGTTGTTGGGAGTTGGTTGTCAAGCATACTTGGCGTATGTTATGAATCTGAATATGAAGGAGGAACATCCTCAGGATATCCGGACTGTTTGTGATTTTCCATGGGTGTTTTCAGAAGAGTTGTCTAGTTTACCGCCGGATACGGAGGTAGAGTTTTGCATTGAGACGTATGTAAATACAGCTCCGATGTCCATTTCTTCGTATCGCATGGCACCTAAGGAGTTAAAGGAGTTGAAAACATAACTTCAAGAGCTGTTGGATCGAGGTTTTATTCGGCCTAGTGTTTCGCCTTAGGGAGCACTTGTGTTGTTCGTGAAAAAGAATGATGGCACTATGAAAATGTGCATTGATTATCGACGATTGAATAAGTTGAAGATTAAGAATAAGTATCATTTACCGCAAATTGACGACCTATTCAATCAATTCTATGGTGCAATGGTGTTTTCCAAGATTGATTTGAGATCAGGATACTACCAGTTGAAGATGAAGGATAAAGATATGCCGAAAATAGCTTTTCGCACTCGTTATGGGCATTATGAGTTTTTAGTGATGCCATTTGGTTTGACGAATGCGCCTGCAGCTTTTATGGATATGGTGAATCGGGTGTTCTATAAATTTTTGGATCAATTTGTGGTTGTGTTTATTGATGATATCCTTGTGTATTCACGTACCGAGGAGGATCATGATAAACATCTACAGATTATTTTGCAAGCCTTGTTGGATAATCAGTTGTATGCAAAGTTGAGCAAGTGCGAGCTTTGGATTAAGGAGGTGGTGTTCCTTAGTCATGTTGTATTGACATAAGGTATTCGTATGGATCCGCAGAAGATTGAGGCGGTCGTGAATTGGAAACAACCTAAGTCGGTGACGGAAGTTCGTAGTTTTTTGGGTTTGGCAGGTTATTATCATTGTTTCGTGGATGGTTTTTCTAAGGTTGTTGATCCTTTGACAAATTTTTTTGCAAAAAGATGTTCAGTTTGAGTGGACGGAGGCAAGGCAACAAGCTTTCGAGAAGTTGAATGAAGCTTTAACGCAAGCTTTGATCTTGATTCAGCCTGAGTCGGGAAAAGAGTTTGTGATTTATAGCGATGCGTCTTATGTGGGGTTAGGGTGTATGTTGGTGCAGGATGGTAGAGTAGTAGCTTATACATCTAGGCAATTGAAGGTGCACGAGCGCAATTATCCCAAACACGACATTGAGTTGGCCACAGTGGTGGTTGCGCTAAAGATTTGGAGACATTATCTTTATGGTGAGAAATGTGTGGTGTATACGGATCACGAGAGCCTAAAGTATTTGATGTCGCGGAAGGAGTTGAATCTTAGGCAACGAAGGTGGTTGGAGTTGCTTAAAGATTACGACTTGACGATCGAATATTATCCTAGTAAGGATAATGTTGTGGCCAAGGCATTGAGAAGGAAAGTGGTTGTAGAGTTGAGAGTGATGTTTGCGCGGTTGAGTTTGTCGCGATATGGCAGGTTGGTATCCAAGTTGCAGGTGAAGCCTTCCTTGGTGTAGTTGATTAAGGAGAAACAGTTGCTTCATATTACGAACATTGCGAGGGTAATTCGACGGACTATTGTTTTAATGAGGATGGTGTTTTATGCTTTAAAAATCTAATAGTTGTGCCGGAAGATGTTGAGTTGAGGCACGCTATTTTGACTAAAGTGCATAGTAGTCTTTTTGCTATGTATTCTGGTAGTATTAAGATGTATCGTGGGTTGGTTTAAAGAAGGATGTGGCTGATTTTGTTAGTAAGTGCATGGTGTGTCAGCGTGTTAAGGCTAAACATCAGTTTTCTTCTAGGTTGTTGCAACTGTTGAAGATACCAGAATGGAAATGAGAGAGAATCATCATGGATTTTGTGACGGGGTTACCTTTGACACCGTCAAAGAAAAACTCTATTTGGGTGATTGTGGATCATTTTACGAAGTGTGCACATTTTCTAGCTGTGCATACTACGTATACGTTGGATAAGTTGGCAGACTTGTACATTGCTGAGATTGTGAGGTTGCATGAGGTACCTAAGTCCATTGTGTTGGATTAGGATCCACGTTTTACACTAAGGTTTTAGGAATGTTTACATAGAGCTTTGGGTACACGGTTGAGTTTTAGTACCTCGTATCATCCTCAGATAGATGGTCAATCAGAGCGTGTTATCCAAGTGTTGGAGGATATGTTGGGATGTTTATCATTGATATTCTGTCAAATATTAACTTTCTTTTAGGCCAATTAATAAACGCATAAATTACAAAAACTCATAAGTAGAAACAGTTGAAGCCTTCCTTGGTGCAGTTGATTAAGGAGAAACAGTTGCTTCATGTTACGAACATTGCGAGGGTAATTCGACGGACTTTTGTTTTAATGAGGATGGTGTTTTGTGCTTTAAAATTCTAATAGTTATGTCGAAAGATGTTGAGTTGAGGCACGCTATTTTGACTAAAGCGCATAGTAGTCCTTTTACTATGTATTCTGGTAGTATTAAGATGTATCGTGGGTTGAAGGATGAATACTAGTGGGTTGGTTTAAAGAAGGATGTGGCTGATTTTGTTAGTTAGTGCATGGTGTGTCAGCGTGTTAAGGCTAAACATCAGTTTTCTTCTAGGTTGTTGCAACTGTTGAAGATACCAGAATGGAAATGAGAGAGAATCGCCATGGATTTTGTGACGGGATTGCCTTTGACACCGTCAAAGAAAAACTCTATTTGGGTGATTGTGGATCATTTTATGAAGTGTGCGCATTTTCTAGCTGTGCATACTACGTATATGTTGGATAAGTTGGCGGACTTGTACATTGCTGAGATTGTGAGGTTGCATGGGGTACCTAAGTCCATTGTGTTGGATCAGGATCCACGTTTTACACTGAGGTTTTAGGAATATTTACATAGAGCTTTGGGTACAAGTTTGAGTTTTAGTACCTCGTATCATCCTCAGACAGATGGTCAATCAGAGCGTGTTATCCAAGTGTTGGAGGATATGTTGAGATGTTATCATTGATATTCTGTCAAATATTAACTTTCTTTTAGGCCAATTAATAAACGCATAAATTACAAAAACTCATAATTATCTTAACATTTTAAATTAATTAATCTGCACAAAAGCGGTCACTTTGGTGACATTATGTTTCAACTAATCCATTAAAATATTAGACATCCAAAGCCAAAATATGAATTTAATTGTTTCAAAATATTTGTCTTAATTTTATCTTTCAATCAAATTAAAAGATAACCAAAATAATAATAAATTTGAATAAATGTAAACCTCATATCAAGATACCAAACACTCAGTTAATATTTTATCTTTGGACAAAACATTAACTTGCAAGTGATATTTTGGTACAGTAATCAAACATTGATAATAAGAACATTTCAAGCATAAATTTTTTTTTGGGTCGATTTATTGCTCATATATAAAACTGAATAATTATCACATGTTTATTACCACAGTTGCACATGTAATAATGTTAATTATTAACCTTCCTTTGGACCGACTAATACTAACATAATCCGACCTACATGCACAAAACCTTCTATATTTTAAAATAAAAAATTTCACAATTGAGGTCACTTTGGTGACTTAATGTTTCAATTAATTTATCTCAAAATATATAATATAAATATACCGATATTCAAATTTAAAATTTTGTAACAATCAGAACTAAATTTCTGATAACATTTAAATTTCTAAAATAACCCAAAATAAAGTTGCCTGAATGGGGCTATCAAAAATTAAAAAACCTAAATCTTTGACTATTTCTCAAAAAATTCCTTAAACATGCATTTATCAACGTAATCAAAAACATGATACAAGGAATTAGTTTAATCCTATTAACCAAATACATAATTATTATTATTATAATAATAAAGAAACCTTGTTGTAACTTTACGTTATTGTCTCAAAACAACCAAAAGAATTATTAACTTTGCATGCTAAAATCTAAAACCAATACTAATACCAAACAGAATTCATTTGATAATTCAAAAACAACGAATCACGTACTGTAATTTGTACCTTTATAATATACATTAATAATAACATAAACTTGAAACGTATTGATCACATATTGTTATATTAACATACTAAGGAGAGATAATAATGTAATCATAGTCGAAATTATACAAATATAGCTTTCACAAAACCCATGAAATCTTATCATAGAATACCAAAACCAATCCATCACATGAGAAAAAACCTTTACCTTTGAATATTAATTTAACTTCGCCGCATGCCTTAATCTGCACTATAAATAAATTTTTAAAACCTGACAGTTACCGCCAAGGCACCCAACAAAAAATTTATAATTATAAAATTGACAAGAAATAATATGAACTGAAACAAACTTTATAAGGAAATTTTAATTCCACAAATTAAAAAACCTTAAAATTTCAATATCAATCTTTAATCAAATCAAAAGGTCAAATTTGAATTTATTTGTCAATTACAATTAATAATATAATCATAATTTGAATAATCCAAATATACAAATTAAAAGTCTAAAACTATGATATTTGATTATAAAGGAAGCAAAAGTAAGATCCTAACAATCATGACATAAAAATCGATTATTCAAAGGTCTTAAAACCCAAATTCCAAAGGCTGGAGCATGAGGGTTATGGCATCATATGATTAAATTGCAATCGAAAATATTAAATTGTGCGATATTAAACCCTAAACGCTATGCTAGCGATTTTAATACATAAAAATTCAAAATTAATCAATTCTTAATGATTCAAACATGACGAGTTTTTAATACCACTTGTTAGAACCAAACTATAATAGATATGAAATCTAAACTCATGGTCTATCATGTCCAATCATCAAGAACAATAAATTTAATGTGGAAGCGTACCTGAATTAATCTAATGATTCAAACATGACGATTTTTTAATACCACTTGTTAGAACCAAACCATAATAGATATGAAATCTAAACCCATGGTTTATCATGTCAAATCATCAAGAACAATAAATTTAATGCGGAAGCGTACCTGAATTAATCGATAGATGAAAACCTTGAATCCTTCAATAAAGATCGCCTAAAAGGTGGTTGTGATCTTCCAAGAAAATATATTAGCCTTTGCCGTAAAAACTCTCTGACGGGACAAGAGTAATACAAGTTAACCTATTTCTTGGGGACCACTTGATTTAATAAATCAACTATTAAGTATTTATAATGTCGCCCCTCATTGAATTATAAATACATCTTATGGTATCTACACTTTTATTTCGATGACACTTTAATACTCATGACACGACTAACATAATTGGTCACTTAATTTTGTGTCATACTTTATAATAACATCATACATTTTACATACGTGCCCACAATTGCGGATTTTAATCCAACAAAAATAGCCCAGTTCTAGTTCATGTAGTGTACGATGACGCTTTTGACAGTTCAAAAGAACTACATCCTGTCTAAGTCTTTCATGTTGCAAGTGCTAATTCACATAAAGTACAACATAGATTGTGAATGCAAACTCAATTGTATTGAACTAAAGATTATTCAATTTTCGGTTTAGAACCGAGAAACTATATGCATAGATGAACATTGGGTAATTTACCAACACTTTAACCAAGAGAAGTTGAAACAGGGGCTATAAAAAAGACAACTGGGTTTGACTTAAGAAATTAAGCACCAATTTGGTGTGACTTTCAAGGGAAAAGGAAATCATTACCAAATATCTCTGTAAATTCATGTCTCTTGTACCTTTAATGAGCACCATACATCAATTAGTGAAAAAACAGCAAGCCTCAATTGTATCAGAAAGTTGAATATATAGGAATATATTTCCAATGCACCAGGAATCAAAATAATGCCGGCAGGCCAATCCACCCGGTTGCCCAGACCTAAAAAGTCGAAGGAATGAACACCTGCCAAGTTAACAACCATCAGAATTAAGATGATAAATAAACCAAATGAGTTCTAATGTGGAGGCTGAAAGTGGGAGCAGAGGAAAGAAATAAGAGCTGAGACCCTTTTGCATACACAAACAACCTATCTTTATGATGGTCTCTTTTGCAAGATGACCTCTGCACTAACAACTCAAGAAGTCTTTGAACTTCAGAGAGTCCCCGATCCACCTCTGTAACACGCCATTGAAAAGGAAATGATTATAAGTAAGC